>JBAMBK010002405.1:1837500-2347500 GCA_037043435.1 Drosophila suboccidentalis
ACCCCGTACTTTAAAAAAGTAAAGGGGTCTATTAACTTTGTCACAAAAAAAAATGTGCGTAACAGGCAGAAGGAGGCGTGGCAGACCCCATAAAGTGTATATATTCTTGATCAGCATCAACAGCCGAGTCGATATAGCCATGTCCGTCTGTCCGTCTGTCCGTCTGTAAGAGCGCCTAGATCTCAGAGACTATAAGAGCTAGAGACTCCAAACTTGGTATGTAGGTTCGTCTATATTGCAAGCAGATCGAGTTTGTTTTAGATTTTGGATCGGACCACTATATCATATAGCTCCCATAGGAACAATCAGTTGAAAATCAAGTCTTAGTATGGAAAAATTTTGTTGTTTGAGATATTTCAACCAAACTAACAGAATATGCATAAAAGATGGTCCCATACATACTGACCAAATTTGATTGAAATCGGATTACTATATCATATAGCTGCCATAGGAACGATCAGTCCAAATAAAGTCTTAGTATGAAAATCTTTTTGTTGTTTGAGATATCTTTATAATAAGTACGGGGTCTCCGACAGTCGAGTACCGCTCGACTGTAGCACCGCCGACTTGTTTTTTTTTTGTTTTATAATTTTTACCTAATAACAATTTTATCAATGTTTCAAAATCAGAGAAAACAACGAAATTCTTAAATAAATTATCTTTATTTTGAGTACAGCCAAATTTTCACATTTTCAGATTTTTAATGCTTAATTTATTTTTAATTAATTAATTTTTTATCCAATCAGTTTAAATTGAAATTTAAATATAATTTCATAATGATCTAATATAAAATTAAGTTTAATTAAAATAAATGAAAATAAATCATTTGATCATGTTATTCAATAATTTGTTTAAAGTGTCAAAATGACTTTGGTTTCTATTATTTCTTCCAGCACTGTATATAGGAGTTGTCTTGCCTCACGAACTTCTCACGTCTCGCGTTGTTATCAAAAAGTTAATTACGGTTTTTGGTTCAGTTTACGGCAAATACTGTCAACATTGTCGCATTGCCAAGGCTACTGACCTTCTTACTGCCCCCTCCCCTTCCCCTTCCCCTCTTCCTCCCCCTCTCTATAATCCCTGCCCCCTCCCTAAGCTGCAGTCACAACACCTTTGGCTAATACCACCGCCCGCGGTGAGTTGGCCATAATTAGCTGCGGCCAATTGTAATTGGCCTTTATGTTCCCACATCCTAGACATCTGCTCAAACTACGCAAATTGGCGATTGCGATTTCAAATTCGGATATATGCACATATATATTTGTGTGTGTGTCTCAGCTTACAGTTGCCACACACACACACACACATGACAAATCACGTTGCCAAGTCACATACAGTGATGGATAAAATAATATGCATGATATGTACATATAGTAAGACAGGGTATCAAACCGAAACGTAAATCGGTTATGTTCGCATTTAGGTTGATATGTACATACATGATATGAAAAAATTTTCAAAAATATTTTTGCTAGTATTCTTTATGATTTATTGAAAGTTTGTATAAAAAAAAGAAAAAAAGGGGTTAAAATAGTCATTTCTAACAACTTTCAAAAAATCATAAAAAAATACTAACAAAAATAATTTTTGAAATATTTTGTTTGCAGTTACTCTTAGAATAGTTTCAAGATTTTTCGAGGAAAAAGTTGAAAAATAGACTTTTTTTAAAATTCAAAATTTTCCATGGGTACTTAATGGGTTAAAGAAATTTTGATATCATTTGAACGGAATTTAAATAAATATAGATTAATATAAAAAACCCGCATCAAAACATATTTTTAATACCCAAATTTGACAAATTTATGATGTATGAAGACATTAATGGCACACTGCATATCGGTTATGTAACAGTTACAAGTTTTTTGTATGTTTCGGTTTCGAAATATCGAGTTGATTTCGGTTTACAAAGCATTTAAAAAAATTTCAAAGATATGTTAATTTTAAATTAAAAATTAAGATTATAAGTAAATTTAATTTTTGACCTAACCGAAATTAACCGATATGCTTGAATCGGTTTCTTAACGGTTGGAATAATTTTGGTTTTTTGGTCTCCGTATAATAAAAAAGTTTTGTTTCGGTTACGGTTTCAGTTTCCAATTTCAATCGGTTAATACCGGTTAACGGTTACGGTTATGCTTACGGTTTTAACCACTGATGTAAAGTTTAACGTTTAGTCGAAAATTCAAATGAATTATAGCAGACTGTTTTCGTTATATTTACTTTTTATTAAGAACAATATCAAAAATACATATGTAATATCTGTTGATATATTCAAATAAATCATAAATAATAATTTCGTACTTTTCAAATTTATTTAAAGATTCATTTATATCTCTAAAATTCTAAAAAAAAAAGCACATAAATTGAATTGCATTTTAAATTAAAGTTTTGTTTTCTGTGCCAAAGAAAATAAGCTATTGCTTTCGAGAATCCATGGATAAATGGCGGAGTAATACGCTTTTCAGTGATAGACTTAAAAACGATCTTTTCAACGATTATTAAGTTTGCTTTGTATGACAGCTATATGATATAGTAGTCCGATTTCAACCAAATTTAATCAGTATGTATGGAACCATCCTCTATGCATATTCTGTCAGTTTGGATCAGATATTTCGAACAACAAAAAAGTTGTTCATACTGAGACTTGATTTTCGACTGATCGTTCCTATGGCAGCTACATGATATAGTAGTCCGATTTAAACCAAATTTGGTGAGGAAGTAAAGGACCATTCCAAATGCTGATTCTGCAAGTTTGGTTGAGATATCTCCAAAAACAACATAAACTTGTATACTAAATCTTTATTTTGGATCAATAGCTTCAATGGCAGCTGTTTTGTACGACAAATCTGACAGAATCAGCATCTGGGATGGTCTTATACATTCTCACCAAATTTGGTTTAAATCGGTCTACCATATAGCTGTTATTCAAACCAAACTATTATTAAGTTTGAAAAGATTATTAGCTTTACAATAAACAAATAAAAAAAATGTTTATCTTTGGGATTCCTTTATTTTTTCAGGACGATATGTTAGCTTTCGAACTCAAAAAGTCACAAAAAAAGCCCATTTTTGAACTTATTTAAATCGCTAGCACCTGAACCACTAAACCGATCTTTATACTGTATGGAGAATTAACTTACCTTTAATATAAGTGCTTGCTTGGCCAAATCGGATAAGTAGAAATGGAAATATACTCAAAAGTGTTGGAGTAACCTCGAAAATTCGAAAATATTAGAAAAAAATACTTTTATTTACTTAGCAAAAAAAAATGTTTAATTTTGTAAACTGGTGTAATTTGCCAGCATTATCTTTGAATCTAATGATGAAGCTAACTCTCGTGCTAGCTACCAGTGATGCACTCCGGAGCTAGAACTGGCTGATACCTCAACACCAGCCGAACCACAGGGCTGTCCTAAAACCATTTCTAAAGGGCGCTTCAGACGAGCACTTTTTCACCGACACTTTTTGTCAAAAAGCGATTTTCCCGTGTCCGTTTCGCTCACCATCGCTCACCGATGGAATAGATCGTGTTCTATTTGCATCGGTGAGCGTCGGTTTTTCACCGACACTTTAAAATTTTGTGTGGTCACACGGCACGGACAGCTTTTTGACAAAAAGTGTCGGTGAAAAAGTGCTCGTCTGAACCGACCTTAATTGTGTGTAATACACAAATGTTACCTGTTACCTGTTAGAAATTTGAACTCTATTGTTAGATTCTTCTAATAATACCCAGCATCTCTCTCTCTCTCTCTCTGCATTTTTGCATCTCGCTCACTCTTTCGCTGTCGTTTGAAATTGAAATCGAGGCAAACTGACATCCTGATGGGTCTTCAAATAAGAACTCATTAAACTCGGACATGTTTGCTAAATGTGCTGAAATGATGTTTGAGGGGTTGACCTTTAATTAGCTGACTGAAAGGGGGAGAGACTTTTAGCCTCCCCCCTCCCCTATTTCTCTTCCCCTTGCCCTCCTGGAACTGCACCCACATGACATGACCGCAGTATTCATGGCATTCACATTATTCACATTATTCACAGCATTCGCATCACATTCGCAGCCACATCCGCATCCGCATCCGCCTTAACATCCGCATTCGCATCCGCATTTTGTCGCTCCGTTTTTCGGACTTCCGCTTTTGACCGCAACATTTAAAACTCGCCGCCTTTAATTTTCATTTGATTTTCATTTTCATGGCGTTTTTCAGGGGTTCAAACCCATGAATTTCCTGCTGAACTGTGCACACAAAATGCAACTGTCAAATTTAACTGCAACTGTAAATGTAACGGGACATTCGGCTGCTTAACTCGAATGCACCGTTAACATACGACCGTTGATCTTTTTGCGACATGTTACACTGGGCGAAAAAATCAAGAACATTTTGATTTAAATCAAGAAAAGTTACTAACAAAAATTAAAATCCTGATCCTGAAGTTTCTCTATTTCATTACTTGCTAAGTCGCTAAATCGCTAAATTTAAGATCTTGTTTAAAGATCTTACGAATATGTTTTGTGACGTCGAACTTGAGTTCAGAGCTTATATACAGTGATGGAACAAATAATAGAAACCAGAGTCATTTTGACATTTTAAACAAATTTAAGATAAGAAGATGGGCGTTGTAGTTATATAGAATCCCGTCGTAGTTATTTTTCTTTTTAATTTTCAAACGTTGCTATATTGAAATTAAGTAAAAATTATGAAGCTGCAAAAATAAAATTGTTTTCAAAATCATTTTTAAAAGAAAAAAAAATTTGTTGATTATTTCTATAAACTTTTTTCATGAGCGTAAATAGTTTTTATGATCAGGAATAAGCTTGTTTATACTTATTAAGGCTGTTTTTGGAACTTTTTTAAAAAAAATCTTATTTGAAAACGGAAATAGTTAATAAAATTCATTTATATAAATTTGAATTAAATATAAAAATTAGGTTTTCCTTTTTACGAGGGCTGTTCAAACAGTTGTCGGCCTTCAAAGTTGGACGTCGAAAGAAAAGGTATGCTGTCTGCGGCACGGATAACTCCACTTCGGATCATCAGAAATGGAAAAAGTAGACGGCGTTAGATTCAGTACAGATGTAATTCGGGTTCCTATTTCAATCATAATTTTGCGATTTTTTTTTACAAAATGGCGGCCATGGAAAAATTAAAAATCGGTTTTGAGCCAGTTTATTTTGTAGTTAAGTTAAAAAAAAAATAGTAAAAAATTTTTTAAAATTATGATTGAGATGGGGATTATAATGGTGACAATTTTGCGTCGATTGCACTTTGTTTCATCAAAATCGGTTCAGAACTACGGGCGCAATCCGCTTAGAAAAAAGTGATACTGAGATAAACGCGTTTAAAGTTTTGACTTTACATACATTAACATTAAAATTGCTTCACAAAAAAGGCCATATCTCCCAAAGAATTTCGAGTTTTAAAAAAACTCATTTAGGACGGTATTCCCAAATATCCAAGCTATAAAAATATGCAAAAAAAAAATCTAAAAAAAAATTTTTCCAACCAGCAATACCCCCTTAAAGGGCTCCCGAATTCAGATTTCGTGGCCACCGCTGATATATGCCTTTCTCGATTTAGGAATTTTGCTCTTATTTTTCAATGTCTAACGAGTTTTTATGCTCTCAACAACGACTCGCTTTTAAAGTAAGAAAATTAAAGAAAAAAATGCTTTAAATAAAATTTCAGAACGAAACAAAATAGGTCAAATATTTAATTTAATTTAATTTAATTTAATTGTCTTACATGCTACAAGAATTTCCTTGTCACAATTAACTTAGTAAATACATTTTTAAATTTTGTTTTTTTATGTTTATATTTTCCATATATGTTTGAAATCTATGTACATTAGGGTGGGTCAATTTTTTTCGACCCAATGCGGTTATCAAAATCGTAATCTACGGTGAATTCTAAGAAGATTTGCCCAAGAAACCATAGGTCTAAAATCATTTTCGATCTTCCGATTTTTAACGAGAAACTTTGCGTATTTTTTTGTCATTTTAAACACGCGTAGATACCTAAGCGAGTGCATAAAAAATATATTGTTTCACTTAACTTTTTTTTAAGAAAATTATAAATTTTTAAAAATATAAAAAAAAAAAAAAATTAAAATTTTATTTTTAAAACTTTTTATACATTTAAAAAAAAGTTTTAAATAATTAAAATTTAAAAAAATGGCATTAATTTGCATTTGACCGTTAATTTACGCCCTTTTTAGAGCCACGTCCACTTTCATTTTATTTTCAAAAAATGCCTTGATGTATTGAGATTATGTACTTCAAGTTTGAACCCGATATCTAACTTAGTTCAAAAGTTACAGATTTTTGCCACCAACATTGGCAAAACAAATTTAATTTAAAAAAAAATTTTAAAAATAAAATTTAATTTTTTTATATTATTGTTACATTTTTAAAAATTTTTAGTTTTCTTGAAAAAATGTTAAGTGAAACAAAATATTTTTTATGCACTCGCTTAGGTATCTATGCGTATTTAAAGTGACAAAAAGATACAAAAAGTTTCTCGTTAAAAATCTGAAGCTCGAAAATGATTTTAGACCTATGGTTTCTTGGGCAAATCTTCTTAGAATTCACCGTAGATTACGATTTTGATAACCGCAAGGTGCGTTTTTTTTTGGTCCATACAAATTAACCCACCCTAATGTACATATTTTGAAATGTTATTGCAATTGATATTTTTTTATTTATATTATATTGTACTTTTTTTTTTTTTAATTTTTAATTTATATTATTTTGTATTTTCTAATTTTTAAATATTTATTTCTATTTTCTTTAACGAATCGTTGTTCCGATTTCTGCCAGTGTATTTTGTTGGTCGCGTGTCCATTTCCTGTGTTTTGCCTGCTCTCCATTCAAATTTCTCGCAATTTCTCGCATTCTCAGCGGGCGGTCGGCAAAACCCAAATTCCAAAATCCAAAACACAGCGCACGCGTGACCTTTCAACCCCCACCCCTCTCTAGCCTCTCACCCTTATTCGCACAGTGTCACGCACCCTTTGTGCTAGTAAATAGATTCTTGCCACATAATGCGTAAAATGGCAACGATCCATTCACATTTCTCGACTTGTTTCCAATTAAATGCGCTTAAAGTGTTGTTGTTGTTCTTGTTGTTGTTGTTTTGGTTGTTGTTGTTCTCTCTGTGCTGTTGTTGTTGTTGTTGTTGTGGGCGTTGTTAGTGATCTGTGGCCTAGAGGGTTGAACTGTCCTTTTGGACCCTTTGTATTCAGTTCATTTCCTGCCTCGCTTTTAACTGATGCGAATTCGAATTTTTGAGTTTATTTCGAGGGTATAAAAGGCAGGTCAAAGGTCAAATAGATTGGCATTGTCCATTAATAGAACTCGTGATAACTTTCAATATATTTTGCTACTAATCTAATCACTTTAGTGAGTGTCTTAATTAGTAGAGGCTCCTTTAACCCTCTACCGCATACAGAGCCATATATGGCTTTCAATTTTTAATGAAATTTCTTTTAAATAAAACGGTAGTTAAGCGAAGTCGATTGTTATTGGTCATTCTCTTTGCACTATTTTCTATTGGAATAAAATATGAAAAAAAATGTTGAGTTGCTTCACTTCGTGTTTCTATGAATTTTGTTCAAGCGTCTCGCGTGAATTTGTGCGTGAATTTTGCTGAATTTCGAATTAAATTTATATCTTCCAAAAAAAACATTTCTTTTGTTGAAGCATAATTTTTTCCAAAAGAAAATTCTTTCATAAAAAAATATAATTTGACTGTAAGGTAGGCATTATATATACTAATTCTTGCAAAAATCGCCAAAAAAATTTATGGTTCTTCATTTATTTTATCCTAAACTATCGGGGGTGCCACAGATATCGCTTTCACTTGAATTTCACTTCAATTTCATTTCGCTGTGCCACAGGTCAATTCGCACAATAATTTTGTGCGGAACGAACTAGCGCTAAATCCGCTTTCGTCCGATGCTGCCACCTAGTCCAGTTTAGTTTTTCAAAGTCGGGGGAAGCGATGCCACATTTTTTAGTCAGAATTCGAAGTAAGGTATTTAAAAACAATATATGGAACCACTTCAGTTTTCTTTAAATTAAGCATTAGAAAAATAGGTAATTTGAGGTAAATCAAGTTTTACCCAAAAAAAACCTTTAACTTATTGTGCAATTTGTGAAAACATTTGTCACGAAGAGTTGCCAGATTAATGGCATACAATTGCTAGAGTTGTCGAGTAACTTTTATTCTCTCGCGCCAAATACTTTTAAATTATTTTTAGCTAAACAAAATCAATTATTGCATAAATAAATTAAATTATGTTTATTAAGTAAGAAAAAAAAAAAGCTTATTGCTCTGCAATGATAAACTTGAAAAAGTTGCTAATCAAACCCTTGGGTAATTTAATCTGAGAAGGTGTCAACCCTTAGCAGCCTAGTTCGAAAAGGTTGGTGAAAATGCTAAGAAATATTAAATCTCTCGAAGTTCTGTGGCATCTCGGAAATTTCCGTGCGGAATTGCTATCTGCGGATTTCTATTTCGCTTGCGATTTCCGTGGCATCCCTGTATATACCAAAAAAAAAAAATTTGTCCAAATATATATTATAATATGCTTAATAAACACATATATGCATACAATTATGTGTTTTCCTTATTGGATCTATGTTCATGCAGTAGAGGGTTAAAGATTAAATTTACTGATTTTTACTTTTAATAATTAAGATATTTTTAAAAATTCACTTTATTCCAGAGCTCGCATAAACAAGTTGACCTTAAAAATTAAGTTGAACTTAAAAAAAAGTACAGGGATCTATTAACTTTGTCACAAAAAAAGACAGAACCCATAAAGTATATATATTCTTAATCTGCATCAACAGTTGAGTCTATATAGTTATGTCTGTCCGTCTGTCCGTATAAGCGAAAGGATCTCAGAGATGGCAAGAGCTAGGACCACCAAATTTGGAATGTAGACTCCTTATTATGTCAGGCAATATCAGTTTATGTTAAACTTTTACCACGCCCACTATGGGGGGCGTAATTCATAAAAAACTGACAGAACCTCTATCATTGGGTCTTAAGTTAAAATTTTCAATTTTTTGTACACCAACGGTTGTAGGATCAGAGACTAATCACCAACTTTCAACACGATTGGACCCTAAATAGTGAAGATAGTAAGCTACAAAGATTAACAGAATATATACAGTGGCGGCAGAATTAATAGGAACAAAAAAATGTGCTGCTTCTTTTCAATATGATTCTCATATTTGCAAGCTCCAATGCATTTAAACTCTTAGACTTAATACCTAATCGCTATTTGTATCTAAATATAACAAAAGTTTAGTCAATATTTTAATTGAAAAAGAAAAAAAAAAAGAAAAAATCATAAATTTCCGAAATTCATACTGGCAAAAAAAATAGGAACAAGGAACATCAAGACTGGAATTTTTTGTTTCTTACTTATTATTTTTAAAAAACTTCAATATTTTGTGGTAGCACCTATCATTTTTAATATTCCAGAGCATCTGGGGTGCAGGGAGTTCACAAGTTTGGCACAGGTTTCCTGAGAAATGCCATACCAAGCCTTTTACCCCTGTCCCGAGAGCACCTGCTGATTTTTGGACTTGTCAGGCCCTAATGCTAAGCGAAATGCCCGCTTTTAAGCTCCCCAGAGGTCCTCTCTGGGAATTAGGTCCGAAGAATGTGCAGGTGATTCCATTTCACCTATATTTTCGAGACAAATCCATTCCCTGACCAATGTACATAGGTACATAAATAGAATTAATGGTCAATTAATTCATTTTACATTTACTTTGCCAGAATGTACAACGTGAATGTATATGGAATTTGCCAACATCAAACCAAGTGGTGGAGTGGTGGAAGTGATAGGTGCTCGGCAAGCGAAACGGGAGATCGCGGTTCGAATCCCAGTTCTGACAATGCAGAAGATTTTTAATTATTTAATATTTTTCATTTATTTGAATTGTCTGTCTAACGCGCCCGTGCGCGAGGGGTCGTGGGTTCGATTCCTGATTTGGTCTACCAATTTTTTTTTTTCGTTTTTTAAGTAATTTTTACTTTTAATAGTTTTTACAATTTTAAGATTTCGGGTAAATTGGTTCAAATCAATCATTCATATCATATACACTCGCCAGAAAAGCTATGCGTACACACTTTTTTTACTTTTAAAGCTTTTGTAAGTCAAGTCATCATAGTAAAAATAATATATTTGGAAAATTGCTTAAAAGCCACTTCTTGTGTGAAAAGTAGGAAAAAGGGGTTAATATAGTTATTTTAAGGATTTTCAAAAAATTATAAAAAATACTATACTAACAAAAATATTTTTGAAAATTTATTTTTGCAGCTAAGCTTTATATTGTTTTAAGAATTTGTTTGCATCAAAATATATTTATTTTGAAAAAATCGTGGATAAAAGTTGAAAAAGTAGACGTTTACAAAAATTCGAATTTTTTAATGTATACTTAATGGGTTAAGGAAATTTTTGCATTCATTCAAGCGGAACTTAAACGATCATTCCAAACATATTTTTTTTGGCTGCAGGAAATAAGGCCCCAATGAAATAAGGCCCTAAAAGGAAAAATGAAATAAGGCCCCAAAATTTTTGGTGTTATTTCATATGAAATAACACCCCAATTTCAAATATGAAATAAGGCCCCAGTAAGATGAAATAGGGCCCCAAAATAAAATGAAATAATGCCCCAAATTTGGGGTGTTATTTCATATGAAATAACACCCCAATTTAAAAAATGAAATGACACCCCAATTTTTATTCATTATTTTTTTTTTATATTTTATTGCTTTTATATTAAATTTATTGTTTTATTAAGAAAAGACTTGCATGAAACTATCCACAGGTTTTCTGTAATAATTGCAAAGTTCTTTGCAGTTGCATCTGCATTGTACATAGCTTTTAATTACATTCTGCACAAGTTTTAAAATGTTTGCATAACAAAAATAAAATTTTAAGAAATAATGAAAATTTTATAACAAAAATTGCGCGATTTTTTGTATAAAATTTTCGCCTGCGGCGCTAAGACTTAGACAATTATATTGTAATTACCTGGTCAAAATATTGAATATAAATCACTAGGAGCTGGTTAAAGCAACCTTTGGGGACTACCTTCGATTCGGCGGAGGTATATTTTCCTTTATTTCGCTTATTATTTTTAAAGACAAATATACAAAAAGCCTGTTTTTGGTCTTCAAAAATACAAGCCGTGTAAAATGGCAGTGGATTTGCTAACTCCTTTGTAAGCATAAACGAAGGCCACTTAGATTCCATTTTGAAAGCCTCAATTACTTGAAGAGGATGGTCAGGCGAATTTACAAATGTTTTGCTGACGATATATTGTCAACCTCGCCATATAAAATATTAGGGCCCTATTTCAGAATAAAAATGAAATAAGGCCCCAAAAATAGGTTTTGGGGTCTTATTTCATTTCTTCTTTTGGGGTCTTATTTCATATGAAATAAGGCCCTAATGAAATAAGGCCCCAAAAAATGAAATAACACCCCAAATTTTATTAGAAATCGTTGTTGTTGTTTCCTATACATTTTTTTTAGGGCCTTATTTCATTTTTTATTTGGGGCCTTATTTCATTGGGGCCTTATTTCGCAGAGCCATTTTTTTTACTATGATGACTTGACTTACAATAGCTGATAAAATAAAGAAAAGTGTGTACGCATTGTTTTTCTGGCTAGTGTTTGTACGTAGCTGCCATAGAAACGATGGGTGGATAATTGGGGATTAGTTTAAAAATTGCATTTGCATCAAATCTTCAGCGTGCCGAGGCCTAGGCACAGGGTATATTACTGTCGAGTGCACTCGACTGTTCCGCTTGTGTTTCTTAAGTTAATTAATGTGAATGCCACGCATTTAGCTCGAGTTAGAGAGAAATTCGTGTTAAAGAAGTGCGAGTTATGGAAGTTCAACTGTACATCAATAAATTACCAAAAAATAAATGCATAAATAAATCAATAATTTAATATAGAAATAAATAAATAAATAAATCTCTAGACTCTAACTAAAGTCAATCTCTGTAATGACTTAATGATTGTGAATTCTTTTTAATGATGATATTGTCGCTGATGATATGAAGATTCAGGTGTTGCCAGCTAATTATTGACACATCTTGGCCGACAATTCCTGGGCCAGAAAAAGGATGTCTTCTTGGCCAAGTCTTGGCCTTGGCTGCCAATGAGAAATGAACTTATAAAGCGCATACTTAAATATCAATTTATTATTTGGTTGTGTTGAGTTTGAAAACATTAATTCATCATTGCTTTGTTCGCAATGCGTTCCTATCTGGCTGCCTGGCATCATTAGTCAGTTTACACTGTACACCGTACACCGTACACTGTACAGTGAACTCCACTGCAGACAAAACCTGTCCGTCAATGGCTTTGTGGCCACACAAAGACCCAAAAAAAAAGGAGAAAAAAAAGAGAATAGAAAGAAAAGAAAAACTGAGAAAATGCTGAAAAGACTGTAAATTGAGTTGAGGCCGAAAGAATCGTTATGCCTTTAATTGCTTATAGAGTTATTAACCATTATTTGATCATTACTCGGGTCTCTCGTCATCTGAGAGAAATTTGTCTGCATTTGAGTTGAGATCTGATTTCGATTTCGAGGCTTCCTTTTATTTTGAATGCAGGTGTTTTGGCTTGGATCACATTCTAGAGTTACAATCACTTAACCATCAAGTACACGACTCCCAGCTACCCTGTACAAATTCATTTACCAATTTTCTTGAAGTTAAATTATTTTAAATATTTTACAAATTTTTAATTGATAACAATTTTGTTTTTTAGAATTCAAAAATCCTTAAAATCATAATAATTTGTTTAAGCTGAAGATATCCTAATTAAATCTTTATCCTTTGAGCTGAAAATTTGTGTATAGTTAAATTAAATGTTAAA
This sequence comes from Drosophila suboccidentalis, assembly GCA_037043435.1. Taxonomy (NCBI): domain Eukaryota; kingdom Metazoa; phylum Arthropoda; class Insecta; order Diptera; family Drosophilidae; genus Drosophila; species Drosophila suboccidentalis. Next base: position 1,850,412 of record JBAMBK010002405.1, read on the forward strand.
ACAAGCCGCTGCCGTTTTTCAACACTATAACTCTAAAATTGTGCCTATAATATGATTTTAAAAACTTGACGGCATGTCAAGAAATAATCATAATATATGAAGGAAAACCGAATTAAAAGCAACATTTAACTACATTAAGCTTATAGCTAACTACATACCAAATTTGCTGACTATAACTCATAGGGTTGCTCAGTTCAATGGGTCAGTTTGACAGTTTGGATAGTTTGGCAAGAGTAATTCAGCTGAAAATAGCTACGATGGCTTCCAGAGTGATTAAAGGGCTAAAGAAAAAGACTAGCTAAGCATACCTGTTTAAGAAGTTCCACAAATTACAGGGTATGCTAAAAATAAAATTCTCTAAGATATTTGCAAAAATAATTTATGTTAAATTAACAAATTTTTCAAAATAACAATTTAATCATTTTTACAAAAAAGACTAAAGAAATTGAAAGACAGTTTAAGTATACCCTGTTTAGGCACTACACAAATTACAGGGTATGATGAAAAAATGTAATTTAGACCACCCATAAGCCATAAATGTCCAATTTAAATCTGATTGTGCTCGTAAATAATAAGGCAAATAAAAATAAATAATAAAAATAAAAAATTCTCATATCAAAAAATTGAAAATTCAAATGCTTAAAATCGTCAAAAAAAATAAATCGAGTTGTCAATATATTGTCTAAAAATAATTATAAGTTAAAGTACTTGAAAATCTCTAGCCCAGAAATCGAGTTGTCGATTTTTCGATGTATTTTTACAATACTATTTAGTTATATAATATTTTATATATATATAATAATTATATAATATATAAAAAATAAAATAAAAATATTTTGCTCAAGTTTCGGACTTAATTGAAAATTTAACGTTTAAATTAATTGAAATTATAGTTTATTAAATTTAAATTAATATATTTTATTAAAAGATACATTTATTTTAAATTAAATTTATATGTTTTATTGAAAGATATATCAATTTAAGGTTTGTAATATGTATGATTAGTGGGTCTATTAAGCTGTGAGTCACTGTATGTAAATTTAGCTCAAGTAAAAAAATAGCTAGAAAATCGACGCTTAAATTTAAATAATTTATTAATTCAGATATGCAAAAGAAATAAAACAAAACACATTTAGAACAAATTTAAAATACTATTTAGTTCAGATATATATTATATAAGAAATAAAATAAAAAAATGTTGCTCAATTTTCCACCTTAATCAAAAATTTAACGTTTAAATTAATTGAAATTATAGTTTTTGAAATAAAAATTAATATATTTTATAAAAAGATACATTTATTTTATATTAAATTAATAATTTGTATTAAAAGATACATTATTTTTAAAGTTTGTAAAATGTACAATTAGTCACTGTATGTAAATTTAGCAAAATTTAAAACATAAGTAAGAAATTTAATTTAAATAATTGTTTAATTCAGATATATAAAAGAAATTAAACATGATTAGTTTAAACATCGTCGCTTCAATATAATTATAATATTTATTCTTTTTTTTTGTAATTTGCAAATTTAGCTCAAGTTAAAAATTAGCTAGAAAATCGACGCTTAAATTAAATTAATTGATTAATTCAGATTTAAAAATGAAATAAAACAAACAATATTTAGAACAAACTTAAAAATTAATTTAATAAAAAAATGTCGCTTTTATTAATAATTAAGAGATCTAATCATTTTAAATTTGTAATATAACATTAACATTAACATTTTTACTGGCAAAATAAAAGCAAATGGAAAATGGAAAATGTGAAAATTGAAATTGAAATTGGATAAGCCAAAGGTCGAGTTCAGATTCAGGGATTTTCCAAATCGGAAAATGAAAATGAAAACAAAATTAACACACACTTTGAAATCGTTGGGCAATAAATAAAAGAAGTGCGACATCAACGACAAAATAACAATGCAATAAATCACTTATTGATCCGAGGGGAGGGGGTGGGGGGTGGTTTGACAGGCATTGTAGGGGTGTGTGTTGTTGTTGTTGTGCATTTGTTGTACTGATAAATTGCCCAGCAATGCCAAAAGCAACAACAACAACAACAACTGCAACTGAAAGATACTTGCAACAAAAAGTCGCTGTAATTTCGTATCTGTATCTTTATCTGTATCTGTATCTGCGAATCGCACTCGCATCTGTCAGATACGCAGTTGCATTTAGCAAATTGCCGTTGCACTTAAAGCCCTTCTAGTTAATATGGCCACCAGTAAAAACAGTGAAGCATTGCTAAAGTGGACACTTAACGTTGCTGTCCTCTTGTTATATTTATATTTATATTTTTATATCTAGGAAAAAATAAAATATAAATATATAAATAAAATTAAAATGTATAAAATATAAAAATAGAAATAAATAAATAATCGAATAGCAAAATTTGTTTACAATTTTAAAAGGTTTATTTTTATTTTTAGAATTAATTTTAATTAAATAAAATTTTTTAAAATATTTTCAAATTTTCAAAAATAAAATATAAATATGTAAATTACAAATATGTATAAAATATAAACATAAGTAAATAATCGAATAACAAAATTTGTTTACAGTTTTAAACGGTTTATTTTTATTTTCCAAATTAATTTTAAATAAATAACATTTTTTTAAAATATTTTTAAAATTTTTAAAATTTTCAAAAATGAAATATAATTATATAAATAAAAATATGTATAAAATATATTAATAGAAATAAATAAATAATAAAATAACAAAACTTGTTTACAGTTTTAAACGGTTTATTTTTATTTTCCAAATTAATTTTAAATAAATAACATTTTTTTAAAATATTTTTAAATTTTTTTAAATGTTCAAAAATGAAATATAAATATATAAATTAAATATATGTATAAAATATATAAATAAAAATAAATCAATAATAAATAATCAAAATATGTTTACAATTTTAAACGGTTTATTTGCATTTTTAAAATTAATTTTAGCTAAATAAAATTTTTAAAATATTTTCAAATTTTCAAAACTAAAATATAAATATATAAATGAAATTAAAATGTATAAAATATAAAAATAAAAATAAGTAAATAAAAATAAAACAAAATTTGTTTACAATTTTTATTTGTTTTTTTTTTTTATTTTCCATTTAACATTTTTTTAAAATATTTTTTAAATTTTTAAAATTTTCAAAAATGAAATATAAATATATAAATAAAAATATGTATAAAATATATAAATAAAACTATGTTTACAATTTTAAACGGTTTATTTGTATTTTTAAGATTAATTTTAGCTAAATAATTTTTTTAAAATATTTTCAAATTTTCAAAAATAAAATATAAATATATAAATGAAAAATATGTATAAAACATAAAAATAAATAAATAATAAAATAACAAAATTTGATTATAATTTAAAACGGTTTTTTTTTGTATTTTTAAAATTAATTTTAGCTAAATAACATTTTTTTAAATACTTTCAAATTTTCAAAAATAAAATATAAATATGTATTAAAATATAAAAAAAAAAATAAATAAATAATAAATAATCAAAATATGTTTACAATTTTAAACGGTTTATTTGTATTTTTAAAATGAATCTGGATTTTTCCCGCCAAATCACTTAAGCTGATTTTTAGCCAAAGTCCAGTTTTTACAAAAAATCTTATATTATATAAATTTAATAAACCGGACAACTAAAGGCTTAGAAGGTCAAGGAAAATTGAAAAACATCATTTTTTATTGTATTTTTGGGAAATATAAAATTTTTTTTTGTATTCTGTATATATTTTAGCTATATTCCGCCCAATCTGGTTCTTTTCCCCGTTGAATCTGGCGAGTTTTCCGATAAATGTGTTTTTATCTCAGATAATCTGACTTTTAGCATTATTTTTTAGTATAACATACAAATAAATAATATATTCTAAAATTAATTTTGTTTAATTAAGAAATCTTCAATGACACTCGCATTGGAATATTTAGTTTAATTGTAATCTTAAATAAAAATTCCCCGATTAGTTGAAATTTTGCTTTTACTTTTTGTAGCTGTAAGCCCACTGTGCGTGCGATCCATGCATGTTTGCAACATGCTGAGAGCGCAGCATTAGAGCGCACTGCAACATGCTGCGTGCAATATGCGAAATGTTGCACAACATTCGAACATGGGCAACAAGTGGCGGCCGCTCAATGTTGCTGCAGCTAAGCAACATATGCCAAATGCAACATATAACAAATGAGCAAAAATTAAATAATACTTGCTAAAGACTTGTTTTAAATTAAAGACAGAGAAAGCAATTTCTATTTTTATAGTTTCAATAGTCAGTAATATGTTCTGCATTCCTCTGTCTCACTGGCAACATTCATTGGCTGGCAACATCACAACGGATGCAATATTGTTGCTTGGTTGAGTACACACTCCGCTTGTAAACATGCTTGCAATGACTGTATTTGTACACATGTATCTAACCCGCCATGTTGCCGGGCAAAATTTGTAATATTATAATTATAAAATTTTTTGAAATAAACAGTGTTTATTTGATAAATACAAATATTTAATGCAGTTAAACTTCACTGTGCAAATCAATTGTCAATGGCTGTTGAATTTCTGCATTCCTCTGTCCCACTGGCAACATCACAACGCATGCAATGTTGCTGCTTGGTTGAGTACACACTCCGCTTGTAAACATGCTTGCATTGACTGTATATGTATGTAAACATGTTGCTGCTCCGCCATGTTGCCGGGCAAATGAACCGCGTTCTGTGTCCATCCAAAGAGAGCGCACTGAGCGAACGTTCGGTTCATTCTCATTTCATTTGTCGTGGCGAACGGACGCGTCTGCTCTCTCTGCCGTCGTGTTGTGTGCTGTGTTTTTGTTGGCTCGTAATTTACCAGTTAACTGTTTTGTGGTAACACGGCATCGCGAGTTCTTAACGTTTTTCGTAGCTGTGCGTGTTAATTTTATATATATATGTATATTATATATATGTATGTGTGTGTGCGCCAGTTAGACAATAAATTATTGGTAATCTATTTTTTTTTCACTCTATATTTAATATAAATAACCTATTTAAAAATAAACAAGACCTAAAAAACATAAAAAACGCGTGTGACGCAAAAAAAAAACGCAACAAAATATTTTTTGTTTCTCGTTTTGTTTTTTTTTTTGTCATTGGAATTTTGCCGTTATTGAATGCTCTGAGTCACGTGCGGCGAAAAGTTAAGCGAATAAAATTCACAAAAATGAAATAAAATCCACAATTGATATAAACAAAAGAAATGGAAAAAAAAACAACTTAAGTGCAGCTCAAATAAATAAATGAAAAAAAAACAAACACAATTGGAAGAAGAAGCAGAAAAATAAAACTGGTTTTTGAGCCGCTGGAAAATGACGCCCAGTTTATTGTTGTTGTTGTTGTTGTTTCTTAACGCGCGCACAGTGAGCGCTAAAAAAACTATGCTCATAAACAATAGTCAAAAGTTTTTATTGCACTAAGAGAAAAGTGATCAATTGGAATTTTTACGCTGCCTTCCAGTTGGACATCCAAAGTTTCCTTTCTTTTTGTTGTTGTTGTCGCTGTTGTTGCAAGGTTCTAAATATTGATTAATTTCATGTGTGTGAAAGAGAGAGCGAGAAAGTGTTGTTGTGGCTTTTTTTTGTTTGTTTGTTTGTTTGCTGCGTTGCTGTGGAACCTGTTGCAGTTTTCCCAGCTTTGGAAGCTTCCAAGGACACGGGCAGAGACAATGTGTAAAACAGAAAAAAAAGAAGAGAGTCAATGAGAGTGAGCGAGAATGTCATAGAGTGAGTCAGTTGCGCTGCGCTGCTTATCAACGTGTTAAGCGGTTACGAAATGTCAAAAAGCGTTAAAAACAACAACAACAAATGCAAACAAATTGTGTGTGCGGCTCTCTTCGATTTCGATCGCGCTCTTTGTGTGTCGCTCTCTTTGCTTGAAATTGACTTTGCACACACACACACACACAGACAGACAGCGGCTACCTGCACGATAAGCATCAACAATGAATAACAACAAAATAAAGAGACGAATTATTGGAAATATGTAATTCAAGCGTCATAAATGTTTGTTTTCGTTCAGTTCGCTATTTAAGTATGCGTGTGAGCGCGTTCGCTTCCCTCTCCCCTTTCTCTCTGTGTGTGTGAGTAACTTAGTATCTTTGTTACTCGACGTGTTTCGACTGCAGACGGCGGAGCAATTTCCGTTACAAAACTGGCCAAGTGGCAGGCAGGCAACTTAACTTGGCCAACAGGCAACGCACATGTGGCAGCAACTGCCAACTGCCAACTTAAGAATGCAAAAGGCAAAAAGTGGCAAGAAAAGACAAAAGGCCAAAGCGCAAACAGACACTGACAGTGACTCTCAGATTATTTCAGCCACAGCTTTTTTTATTGCTTAATTCTAAGTAATGTAAATTCAAAGTCTCAAAACGAAATGTTTAAATTATTTAAACAAAAATCGAGTTGTCGATTAATCGATTAATAAAAAAAGTCGAGTTTAAGATTTTTCGATGACTTTTCGAATTTTTACTAAGACAAATGTCAAATAAACTTTTCAGTTTAAAAATTTTCAATTTAATAAGATAGAAATAGTAAATTAGATAGATAGATAAATAAGAAATATATAGAAAAATCGAATTGTCGATAAATTGTCTAAAAAAATGATCAAGTTAAAATACTTAAAAATCTCTTAATCGAAAACTGAATTTAAATTTGTTTAAAAAAAATATATCATTTTAATAATTTGTAAGAGTAGTGTGTCTTTTAACCTGTGAGTCACTGTATCTACATTTTTAATCGCCATTGCGACTCATTCACAGACAAGTTATTTATTTATTTTTTTCAAGTTTTTTTTTCTGCTTTTTTTTTCTGTTGCCGCTTTTTGTTGGCCAGTTTCAGTCGACTTAACTAAACTCTCGCTAACAAAATCGGTCGTGTGTGACGCAGAGCGATGTTGACTTGACGCTTTTGCCCCCTAAAATGCGATGCGTTCTTAACGTTCTTCATTGTTGTACTTGTTCTTGTTGTTCTTCCTCTTGTTTGTCCGTCTAGTGTCTCTGACAGGGCCAAGATACTTACGTAATGTACGTAAAGGCCAACATTTGGCATTTTAACGAGCTGTGGCTTCGAGTTTTCAGTTTCAACTTGTAAGCGCTAAATTCAATTGTCAGAGTTTTGAAAGTTTAAAGCACTCGAAAAAGTTTTCAAGCTTACTCGTTAGTTTTTGACACACACTCGTTACTCGTTAGTTTTCGACACACACTCGTGGCAATTCAATGTGGTATTTGTTAGTAAGTTATTAGATACGTTTACAGTAGTGTCGAGTCTATTAGTTATTTGCTCAGCTTACTCGTTATTTTACCATACACTCTTTACTCGTTGGAATTATTTGTTAACTTTTTTTTAGCAGAGCATAAGTTTGTTTTGTCAAATCTATGCATGAGTCAAAAAGCCACTCGTTGGTTAGCGTTGTTAGCGTTAGTTTTTCAGCTTACTCGTTACTTTTCCATAAACTCGTTACTCGTTAGAATCATTTTTTAAGTTTTGTTTAGCATTAGTTTGTTTTGTGAAATCAATGCTTCTATCTACCAATCAGTCAATTAGTTGTTCAGCTTACTCGTTAGTTTTCAATGCACTCGTTACTCGCTGCAAGCCAAATTTTGTGCTTTTGAAAAATTTGTTATAAATTTTGTGGAGCGAACTCGTTGGTTTTAGACACTCGCTACACATGTAACTCGTTGGACTTGCAAGCTTAATAGTCACTCGTTAATTGACAAAATTAAAGCTCAGGTTGAAAATCAACATTAAACTAAATAAAATGAAAGCTGTTTATTCGCTGCTCGTGACTCGCTACTCGCTACTCGCTAAAGGCTACACGCTCGCATTAAATTTAATTTAACTGAATACTAACCAATTGCCATAAATTTCTGCCTCATTTCAGATGCCAGACGCACCGCAATTTTAACTCAAAAAGTAGCCACAATTGTGAGCTACAAACTCAACTCTAATTTTCTCACTCGTTCAAATTACTCGTCTCGCTAATTGCGTCAAGTGTATGTGTCAAAAATAGTGTGCAAATTACAAGCGAATTAAAATCACATTAAAGCAAACTGCAACACAATTTTTTTTTATACCATCTTTTTTTTACTGTGTCAAGAAACAAACGAAACAACAAAAGAAAAAGTTAAGTTAAAGTGAAGAGAAAGAAAATACAATTGAATTGTTGTGCGAAAAGTGAACGACAAGAAAATACGAAGCAAAGCCAAAACAAACACAAACACAGCAGTAAAGTAAAGAAAACAATCAGAAGAAGCGGACAAAATGGGGCAAAGGCAGCGAGTTGTGGCTCAACTCGCCACATTTTATGTGCTACTCTGCAGCTGTTTGACTATAGGTGAGTGTCTTTTCCTATTCTACATATGTATATATATTTTCTATTTTCCACATTTTCGCATAATTTATAATTAGACACGAGCGGGCAATGAAGTTGTAAATTGCCTCGTACTCGTTAGACGTAAATTGCCATAGAAATTTGAAAAATGTGCGTGCGTTTTTCGAATCATAAAATAACACACATAATAACACAACGAGCTAGTTTTGGTTTATCTCGAAAAAAAGATGTGCAAATAAAAGTTCTATGATGCAAGTTACCTGAGACCCTTGAATAAATAGCCCAGAAAATATTCCATTTTCATTTCCATTCCCAAACCCAAACTCTTATCTTATGTGTCAATATTTACACTCGAGTCTTGTTGCTGTGAGACAATGTTTACAGAAACTTGGAGTTATGATGAGAACGAATGCAAATATTATAAATGGTATTTAGCGATTGTGTAATTTGCGGAATTACGATTGTCATCGCATTTAATTCCAAGTCATTTGGACAAGCTTAATTCCTTTTATCTGGACTTGACTTTCTGCACTCGTAACCAAAAAAATTAGAATTTGTTCACAAATATTTGTGTTTAGCAAATGCGACAGTTAAACGGAGATATTACGAAACATTTGTCACGCTCTCAACTGCAGAGATTATCAAATGGGATTTACTTGCAAGATTTCAAGATGTCTCGGATTTCGAATGTGAACTTTGGTTCAGTTGTTTTGTAATATTTTAGCGAGTTTTTATGGTTAAATTTTATACTTTTTATGTACTCAAATGAATGAAATGAATGCATTTAAATATAACTTGCCATTAGCTGGAGTATCAAATATTTTATGCAGACAATATTTATACATCTTTGTAGTGGAATTTTAAAATCAAATATAACTTGTTTGAATTTTGCTTGCTTCATTCAAGCTAATAAATGATCAAATGAACAACAATTTTGACTTGTAAAGTTGCTAGGTCAACATGTACACAAACTTCAAGCTTTGATTACTTTGCCAAAAATGATCAAATTTTCAAACACAATGTCATGGTTTTGTCTCTGGATTCATGCTGCATTCAAATTTCTTTCTACTAATATTTTTTCCTAAAAATATCTAATTTACCTTTTGGATTTTGGAAAATTCAAAATTTTAAATTTCGAGTTTTCCTTTTTTAATCAACTCCTGGTGCCCAAATTAGTATAAAACACTTTCAAATTGAATCTGAAAGTTTTTATTTTAGTCTGTTTGAAATTTCATACATTTATTTGAAAATGCATTTGTTTTGACAAAGTCTATCAATTGATTTTTGTTGCTTCATTTCAATTCATTCAAATTTTATATATTTATATTTATTATAAATAAAAATGTTTTTAAACCAGCGGTGGGCACGCTTGGGCTCCGGGCTGCTCCCAACTTTATTTCTGCCTAAAAGTGAATTTGACTCGCACTAATTCTGAGCTTTTTAATTTGAAAATGTATTTCAAAAATAATTCTTACTTCTTGTTCATATTACTTCAACTTTCAGAGTTAATTCAATGCAATTTCTTAAAATCAATTAAATCTAGCAATCAATTACTTGAACAGGAATATATTTTGGAACAACAACAAAGAGAGTTAAACAATTGCTTATACATTCAGGTCAATTCAATAGTCAGTTCTTTACATAAATAAATCTTTGTGCATTCCAAATTGACATGTTCTAAATAAAAAAAACAATAGAGAAATCGAAAGAAAATAAAGCAAGATAAATACTCACACACTCACAATCTTAGCCAATGACAAGACCGAGGCCAAAACGAAAGCGATTGGTCAGATGATTCAACTTGCCACTCAGTTGCAAGAGTATCGGCAGCGGTTCGAGTCGTCGCTCACAGAGGGCGCTAATAACGCCTCGGGTATCGATGCCACCGCGAAAACTGAACCCCATCCGGGGAATGTAGCAATGATAGCAGAGGCGCGATATCGCCTGGCGTTTCAATATATTCGCCCGCAGCTGGACACTGGCGCCCAGACACTTGCCATAGATCTGCGTGTAGCACAACTCCAATGCCTGCAGACTCAACATCGCCGACCATAATCGATTGTCCTGATGATATCGGGCGACGGCTGAGACCAAAGCCGCCTGTCCACCGGGCACAATGTCCTCCCGCTGGTAGATGAAGTCAACGCCCAGGGCCAGTTGTGGCGTTATCTGTATAAATTATTGATAATATTAATAATATATCGATAATATTCCATATCGATAACACTATAAAAAGGAACAGATCGATAACTAAAGGGAATTGTAAATAATGTAGGAATATTGATATTTTTAGGAATCTCAATATCGATAATAAATCGATATACAAAATAATATATCGATATTTTTTGGTGAAAATATCGATAAATGAAATATATCGACCCGGATTTCTATCAAATTAGTATACTTTTAAAAGTAGCAATATCAATAATATTTCGATATGAAAAATATTATTTTTACTCGATATTTTTTGTTAAAGGAAATATCGATAATATTCATTTACGGGTGTGACTTTGAAATACTTGTGTTTCCACATAAAATTTGCATAAAAAACTATTTCTTTAACTTGACAAGAAATATCGAAAAAATCGATAAAAATCGATAACCAAGCGCAACTTAAAAATAGTCGTGTTTCCACTACAAATTAGTAGTGTTTTCGATATTAAAGTGTTCGTCAGAAGAAAAAGTAACTTTGATACATATATTATCGCTAAAAATATTCACAAATATATCGATACATCGATAAATATTGGAAATATTCTTTATAAACTGAAGTTTTTACATCACCTGCTGCAGATACGATGCCACAAAGACGCCCATCTCCTGTTGCACGTTAATGTTGCTCAGCACACACGTGTAGGTGAATGTATTGCCAAAATAATCGAGAATTAGCCGGGAGCTCTTCAGCTCGGAATCGAGTACAGTCGCTGTTAACTTGGCCCGCAACCGTGGCGTTAGGAAGTGCATCAAAGTGCCGGTGATGTTGCCCTTGGCATCGACTTCACCGATTATCATCGGCGATGATTCGCCGCTCAGTTCGTGCAACGTTTCGCCCATATAGCTGGCATTGAACTGACAGTTGGCCAACAGCGATTTGCTGCCCAACTGGAGGGCGTGGCCAACAGTGACATTGTGGCTAAAATTGCGGTTAACATTGAGACGGAAGCCGTCAAACGTTTGCGGCAACATGTCATGACAGCGACGATGCAAATCCGCAACTGTTCCGGGATTTCCCAATTTCTCGGGCCTCAAACTCAACGGTGGCAAAGCCACAACAATCCCAGCACGTGGCGAAGACAAAGATGATGATGAAGTTGTTGTTGTTGACTCCATTTGTATGTCCTTTTTGTTGTGGTCCAGTTGAAACTTGTAACGTTCGCCTTCAATTTCGTAGCCATCGCCCTCGTTGGCCATTCGAATGCCAAAGAAACGATAGATTCGATCCGTGTCCAAATTTTGTTTCGACTGCATTTCTGTCTGTACATTGCCCATAACTCTGTCTCTGTCTCTCTCTCTCTCTCTCTCTCTTTCGCTTCTCTGTCTATGTCTCTGCTTTCTGTTTGCTGTTTTTTAAATATATATATAAAAAATACAAATTATTTCTTGATTTTAGTCGAAAAAACTAAAAAAATAAAACTGAAATTGAAATCAAGCTTTAATTTTATTTTGATTAAATCATAAAATAAACTCTATTATATTTTAAGAATTATTGTAAAAATTAAAAGCAAAAATACCAAGAAATATATTTAAGTATTTCTCACATTTTTTTTGGTATTTTAAATAATACATTTTCAATAAGTTTTGTAATAAAAATTGAAATTGAATCATTATTTTCTTAATTAAAGCCGAAGAAAAGAGTTTAAAATGGAAGTATTAGTTAATTCAGCTTTCAGTGCTTTTAAAATGTTCCCATTCATCCAGTTAAGTTTTTCTGATTTGGATTTTCTTAACTCATAACTTGATTCGCCAATTACCCCACTGAACTACTAAATAATTCCGAATTATTCCCACAGTTAACCAAAAAAACAAAAAAAATAAAAACTGAACTTGATAAAAAAGAAGTAAAATAAGAAGTTAAGACAGCAAGAAAACGTCGAGCAATTACCACATCCGCTTAATTTGTCGAACCACTTTTTATGATATGTTTTTCGTGTTCTTCTTTTTTAACCGTCATCGTCTTCGGTCTTCTGTCTCGTCTAACCTTTCTACGCGGTCAAGCAACGGGGCAGATCAGAACCCGACTGTATCCCCAAGTTCAACGACAATTTAAGAGTGTTCTCATAAGAGAATATGCTGTACTTGCAGATACCTTTGGAATTTCTTGAAACATTAAAATTGGCATTCATAATCATCTAACTTTTTTGTTTATGCAGCGATTTCAAGAAAATTTGCAGAAAACGTAGCTGAGAACTTAAGTTACAGATGAACCCCAAAATCAAGGCGTTAGCTTTGCTAAAATTTGTGAAATTTAGAAAGAAAAAAATTTAGAGAAGAAAAAAAAAAAATAAAAGTTGACTTCAAAATTGAATCTTACGTTGATTTCATCAGAAAAACTATAGTTATTGAGAGATCTAGCTACAGCAATTTTAATTTAAAATCACAATATGCCCCATTTGTCGCACTTACAGGGTATATGCAACAAAATAAAACTAAATGAAATTAATTAACGCAACTCTTTTCTGTGACCATGTCCGACTTGTGTGTACTTTCTAGACTCTTAAGCTGTGAGTTTCGCAGCGGTTTTTCATGAAACACCACTGAAAAAAGGCACAAGAAGTGGAGGTAGAAGAAGAGGAAGAGCTTGTCATCATGCCGCAATTGATGTTGCAACCTTCGCTGAGTCAGAAGACAGTGTTTCATATATTTTTTGTTATTGTTTTTATGACTGTGTCTCTCCAGCCCTGGTTGTCACTGCATGGAGAGTTGAAGAATTTCAGAATGAGACACAATTCTAATTAGTTGCGAGTCTCGACTCGACTCTATGTTGTGTAGCTTTCACTTGAAGCCTGAGAAAAGCTGATAGAAATGAAATGCAACAGAGAGACAACAATAATCCAATGATTAAATGAGACACACGATAGGCGTGGCATGCAACATGCATTAAATTGCTTTAATTAGCGAAAACAGAAATAAAAAACCGAGAATTTCAGTGAATTCTCGACAACATTGTTAGCTAACCAAATGGAGGGGGGCCCAGCACTTTAACCCTTGAACTAAATGAGGCACCCAAAAAAAAAAAACATGACAAAAGACCAAGTAAAGAATAAAAGTGAAGAAGCGGCTTTCTCTCATTGCGACATATTTGCATTTTCTTGGAAAATCGTTGAGGCATCTCTTGACAAAAGTAACAGAGTTTGATGATGAAATGAAGTCAGTTCAGTTGATGTTCAACTTGTTCTTGTTCTTATGGTCAACTGTGAGTGATTTCAACTGCGCTGCAGCTGCTGCCTGAAGAACTAGAACAAGAACAACTCTTGAGCCTGTCTTTTGTAGCAAGCACTTGAAAGCAAGGACAGGAAAAAGGAAATTCCAATTATGTTGCAAGTCTGGCCGTGCGTACAAAAAAGAATTGTTACTTGTCTTTTATGGCCAGTTGTTTTGCTCCCCTTCTTCAACCTTCCCCTTCTTTAACCAGTGTCGCTTGCAGTTCTTTCTATGCCTCATTTTAATTCAGCATCTCTGCGCTTTATCTCTTCCTTTCTAGTTGTTGTTCAGCCCAGTTAAAGGGTATTTTAATTGTGTTGCAGCTAATATTGTAGTAATGGCACTTTCTAACTTCATTTCTAACTGAAAATTTAACATACCTTAACAAAATTGGTATACTAATTAATTTAAATGAATATTTAATATAGTAAGTTTAGTAAAAATCCCTTAAAAACTGATTTTTCTGTCAATCTCTACTATCACCAGCCCTCTAACTATCCATATGAGCTCGTCTCTTCTTTGAGATTTCTTGCTGAAAATTGGTACAGTTGTTACTTAAATTTTTACATGCTGAAAATAAAATAAATCGAATGAACTAATATGTTTACTTTGATTTAGTGCGATTCTCTACTATCCAATCCTCTAATTAAACATATGAACTCGACGCTACATAAAGATATCTTGCTTAAAATTGGTAAAGTTGCTGTTTATATCATAACAATGTCGAAATCCACAAATTACTTCATATTTGTTTTTCAAGAAAAAGATTCTAAAATATGTTAATTTTGATTTTTTTCAACATTTGCCTCTGTCACAATTTCTAGCTTATAAATTGCAGTGTATTTGAAACGTCGTTAATTCGCAGCTTTCTCGTTTTAATTTTAATACAGTAAAGGGCATTTATATAGAGCCCAGTTGCTAGTCCCGCCCTTTGTGCTCCTCTCCAAAGTCAAGCCAGACAATTGTCTATTGTTGCACATTATTGCTATGGTTGTTGTTGCTGTTGTTGTTGTTGCTTGTGGCTTTTGGGGCTCTCAATTTTGCTTTTGCTTTTGTTTTTGTTTTTGCCCAGTTGCTGGATTTAAGCAGCGCATTTGCTTTAATTAAAATAAAAAGAGGCAAGGAGGAAGAAGGAGAGCAAAACTTGACTAAAATGCAACATGTTCGACCAGAATTTGGGTTGTAGAATAACTCGAGAAGGAAGCTCATGATTAACTCTGCTCTCACTCAGCCCGATAATTAGCTGTATATAATGCGCACAATCTGTCGTATTTTATGCTTCGTCTTCTATATTCAAAAGTACATAATATTTGCATAACTTTGGTCTGCACTTGACTTCAGTCTCCTTTTCATTCTCCTTACTCTTTTTTTTTGGGGTAGACTGTAAAGAAAAGACGGGACCACACTGACAGACAATTAGTTGGAAGTTGATCCAAAAACTTGCGCATAATTAGCAACCATTGTTGCATCTCAGCCTCCACCTCCGCCTCCATCTGCCTCTCTTTTTATCCCAGATCCCATAAATTAACTGCAAATGAGCTGCGGCCTCAGCGGGGTAAAAACCGCATTATGCCCGATGCGCTCATGTTGTCGTCGTACCGCCCAAAAAAAACGGTAGTGGGGGCTGCTTACAACTACTACACACGTAATTAGCTCCGATAGCAGCCATATATAATAAACTGAGGCCATTTTTAGAGGTTGTGGCGCCCAACGTGGGGCGCTTTAAAATTTGTAAAATGTTATTTTTCGACTTAAACATAATTTTTGTTACAGAAATCAAAACATTTAATAAAGTATATCGAATTAATAACTAAATTCATTAAGTTTTGAGTACAAAATACCAGGGACGGAAAGTAACTGTTATTGATCAAAATTTCAACTAAAAAAATCACATGCGATTTTTGTTTAAAATACATTAAACTGTTTGTAAAAACAATATCTCTGCAAACAGCCAATAAACTTATATTTGAGACTTTAAGAAATAAAAATTACAAATAATTATTAAAATTGATTTTTATTATATCCATCAAAAATAATAATTAATTTTTATTTTTTATCAAAAATGTCTATAATAATAATTATTACTGACTTATATCTTTTCAGTTTTTTATAGGAGTTATACAAAACTTTTTTGAATGAAAATCTTTTAAAGACTTTTATTTTCAAAATGCTTGTTTTTTTTATTTTTGATTTTTATTTTCGATTAAAAAAAGAGAAAGACTTTTATTTGTGAGGAACAAAAATAAAAGTCTTAAATAAATTTTATTTTTGATTTGAAATCATAAAAGTCTTTAAAGACTTTTATAATTTGAAATTTTGTACAAAAGTCTTTTTGGAATATCTTTGTTAATACTAAAGATAAACATTTCAAACTTTCAACATAAGTCAATTAAATAGAGTGGATTTTTTAAAAGATTTTCGAGACTTTTATTTCTTTTAATCGAAAATAAGTCTAAAGATTTTAACTCAAAACGTTTTTAATAACTCTTAAAAAAAACTGAAAAAATAAAAATCAGTATTAATTATTATTAAAGACATTCAACAAAAATCAAATATAATTATTATTTTTGATGGATATAATAAATATCAAATTTAATAATTATTTGTAATTGCTATTTTTTTAATCAAAAATAATTAATAAGTATGATTTATAAAGTAAAAGTCTTTGAGTAATTATTAAAAGTAATTTTTATTTTTATCCCTGCAAAATACCCAAGATTTTCCGCTAGAAAACGAAATTTAATCGCACAAACTTGAGTTTCTCAAGCTCAAGTCTCTCGTGTGATATTATCTATATTGTTCTATAAGAGTGTAACAAATGATTGTGAACTTCAAGAGCTCGTTAGCTTTGCTTTTCATTTCTTTGCATTCATTTCAAGCTCAAGTGCAACAAAATGGGGCAACGTCGTATGTGTTTTAATAATAACAATAATAATAATGTTTGTGGAAGCCAAAATTGCAGACACTGTGTCTGATAATGAGCTGAGAAAATGCAACAATAGAAGTGAATTAGTGGAAAACAAATGAAAATGAAAATGAAAATATGCCAATGATTGTGTCAGTTACAAGTATCTTGCCTCCTCCTTCTGCTCCGTAGCTTCTTTGGATGCCATTAAACAACTTTTTCACTCTATGGCAATGCAGCTGAGAAGAAGGGCTATGAATAGGGGCTTGAGTACGGTAAATGAATGCCCGCATAATGCCAACGGAATTACAACAACAACACCACCACAAAACAATAAGTAGCCAAATTCCATACAAACAACAACAAGAAAGATGCACTGAAAATACAAATGAAGGATTGTTTTGTTGGGTTGGAGAGTCTCAAAAGGGGCGACTGTCTGTTTTTTTCTTTTTTTTAAGTATGATGAATGAATTTTAAGTAAAAATTCAGTTGTTGTCTTGGAAAATTATAATAAATGATAAGCCACATGTTACAACAGCTCTTCAAAGTATTTTCATTTTTTTTGGCATACCATATTATAATCATAAATAAGCCCCCTTAAATTTCACTCAAGCTCAACTCACCCAAAAATATATATATCCGTTAAAATTATAATAAAATTTGTACCAAATATAATTGTTTCTTTTCCACAAAGATGTTTAAAATTTTCAAGTCTTTTTTTTACGTTTTTTTTTGTTTGTCTTTTTAGTTTTGTTGCAGTTGTTCCATTGAATAATCCCACTTAAATCTGTTGTACAAAATAACGAAAATTGTATTATTTTTTTTGCTGTTTTTAAACTCTGTCTAATGTGTTTGAAACAAAAGACGAAGCCAAGTTGGTTGGAACAAATTAAATATAAATAATGTAATATATTAACTTTAAGTTGAATATTTGAAATAGTTTGTCGTCTAATCTGTATTTTTGAGGAGAAGGAAAGCAGGTAAAGAGGAGTCTCAGTCTCAGTGTCAGTTTTGGTTGTAGTTTTAGTCACATTCTGGACAGGAAGTTGAGGCGAACGTGCTGTATGACATACAAGTGCATCGTTCCTGGCATACTAAATTGAGAATTGAGTTATTTAGTCGGCATTGGCATGCGTAATGCATTGGCCATCTACTAAAACCCTATAGGCCAAAAGGGAACTGGGTATTTGATTGGTATTGGGATTCGGACTGGGACTTTTGACTACCTGAACTACCTGGGACTGGGCCTATCTATTGAACCATCTAAAGAGGGTCTCACTTCGGTTCTGTTGTTCAGGTAACCCGACGACGCTTGGCATACACAACTAATTGCTAATTGGATTATGTCTTACTCACAGACAGAGGAAGAGGGAGAGAAAAATAGAGAGAGAGAGGTAGAAGTGTGTAACATTTAGACACAGGCAATGACGTGTGCCAAAAGGTCAATGATACGTGCACTTGCCTGGTTGGCCAGAAACGCCGTTGGCTCTAATCCCGTCGACTAGAGAACTGTACAGAGACTACACAGAAAGAAACTAATAAATATAAATATAGATATAAATATAGATATAAATATAAATATAAATATAAATATTAATATTAATATAAATATAAATATAAATATAAATATAAATATAAATATAAATATAAATATAAATATAAATATAAATATAAATATAAGTATAAATATAAATATAAATATAAATATAAATATAAATATAAATATAAATATAAATATAAATATAAATATAAATATAAATATAAATATAAATATAAATATAAATATAAATATAAATATAAATATAAATATAAATATAAATATAAATATAAATATAAATATAAATATAAATATAAATATAAATATAAATATAAATATAAATATAAATATAAATATAAATATAAATATAAATATAAATATAAATATAAATATAAATATAAATATAAATATAAATATAAATATAAATATAAATATAAATATAAATATAAATATAAATATAAATATAAATATAAATATAAATATAAATATAAATATAAATATAAATATAAATATAAATATAAATATAAGTATAAATATAAATATAAATATAAATATAAATATAAATATAAATACAAATATAAATATAAATATAAATATAAATATAAATATAAATATAAATATAAATATAAATATAAATATAAATATAAATATAAATATAAATATAAATATAAATATAAATATAAATATAAATATAAATATAAATATAAATATAAATATAAATATAAATATTTAATATATATGTTATACTTGAATAATATAATATTTAAATATTTATATTTATTAATTGCTTTCTGTACATAGCTTTCTTTACATAGCATGTTTAACTCGTGTTAACAGAGTATGTTATGTTATCTACAGTGTATGTTATAGATTTGCTTTAAGCTGCTGATGCAAATTGGCGATAATTGCATTTAATTAATATCTAAATTGATATTCCTGTTACAGCTTTAAAATTCTTCATGTTTATTTAAAGCAATTCTATTGTTTAATTAACACAATATGCGAATAAAATGAAATAATGCCAAAAATCATTGATTGCACTGACAAAATCAGGGACTGTAATCTTTGCAAATTATAAAATATTGTTTAATGTTAATAAAACTTAAAAAATAATCATTATTTCATGACTTTTATATGTTTGGCTCAAAAAATAATGATTATTGGTTGAGTTGTAAAGTTATAACTCAAAATTAAATATTATTTTTAACTTTAAAAATCCTAAAAATATTAAATTGAATTTTGGTTTATTTCTCGCTGTCTCAAAGTTATTTGAAGTAAATGATTTGTTTTAATAAAAGTAAAATCATAAAATAAGGAAAAAAGTTTGTGAGGAAGCAATGAAAAAATTAATATATTAGTCAAATATTTTGTACTCGATGTTTTGGTTTGATTTTATTCCCAAAGGCTGGACTGGTTTTCTGTGCATAGTCTATTGAATAGACTCTATTCTATAGAGTATTTCCTCAGTTCACTCTTGGTTCTTTTTTTTTAATTGACTTGCGTCCCTCTGCAATTGCATAACAATGAGACGAAGTTCGATTTCGTTTTCAAGTTTCCTCCCCATTTAGTTTTTTTTCTTTTCTTTTTTTCACATTTCCTGATTGCCGACCCCAATTGTCGTGGTTCGTGGTCTTCACAGACATTTTAGCCGTGTTTCTTTCAGTCTCTCTGTGTAATTGGTAATGCAAAGTGCAAGCCAAAAAGCAACAGGACAGGTCAATTCGGTCGGTATCGGTTTTGGGTAACTACTCGCATCGGGTTTGCAATTTGAAATTGCGATTAGTATTGAGTTTCTGTTCCTGTTCCTCTCACTGTTTAATGAATTTTATTTGATTTTCTGGTCTATTCCATTTGATTCTATTTCTGGCTAGCCAATTGTCAATTGTTTTTCATTGCATTTCATTTGGTTTCTCAGTCTTTAATTGTATTCAACTTTGCATTCGCCTTCACTTGATTCCCACTTATTACATTTTCCCACACTCCACATTGTTTAGCCGCCCACAAGAGCCTTTTTTTTTTTTCTCCTTTTTTAACTTGCATTTTTCCCACCATTAAGCCCCTAACTATCAGCTGCAGCTCATCAACTCTGACAAGAGGCCAAAATAAAAATAAAAGTGCATCCACAGATTTAGTTTATCTCCGTACTCCTCTCGTTTGTCCCTTCGTTGATTCCTTTGCTCATTCCACTGCGTTTTCAGCCAATTTTCAGCATTTAACCAAATAAACCGACTGTCTTCGGTCTTCAGTCTTCTGTCCTCTTCAATTCCCCCCAATTCCCCATTCTCCTACTTTATTCCTTCAGCAATTTCAACTGCATTCACTTCCATCACATTCACATTCACATTCACATGATGCTCCTTCGAACCTCTCTCAGAACCGTGCGTTGGCGTCATTATCAACCCCTCTGTCCTCCCCCCTTTTACCCTACCTCTGCTTCTGTCCCCCTTTCCTCTCACTAAACTCTGCCCCCTTCTTAAGTCCACTTTACCTCAATTTTGCTCCATTGTCGCTTCTTCTCGTCTTTTTTTACGCGCTGTTCTGTTTGCTGTTTGCTGTTGCCTGAGTGATGAGACTTACCTTGACTAAATTCGCAATTGTCATGGGCGTCGCAGAGTTTGATACACCCCTTGAAAGGGGGATGAAAAATAGTTAAGCGCTTAAAGATCAATTTCAAAATCAACTTGAATAATTTGCAGAGGCATCTTTAGCTTTGTATAGACAATAGAATTCAGTTCAATATTTCAAGCAGTCGTGTTGTAAAGCTTAACGTGCATTTATAGTGTTGTAAAACGAAATATGCAGTTTACAATAGTCGTTTTTCTCAATGTTACTGAATTATTTGGGTGAAACTAGAAGATTCACTTGAATTTTGATTTAACTTGTAATAGAAAATAAATTTTAACTCAAGCTTTCAAGAAATTATAACTTTGAATAATTGGGTCAAAATAGCTAGTGTTGTTAAACGTTTTAGATGCCAAAGTTTACAATTGTTCTAGAAGGCATCTTCAACTTGAAAGTTAATGCAGCTTGTTATTGAAAACAACTTTTTGAAACAACTGTGTTTTATAATTTACCCCACACAATCAGTGTTGAAAAACGTAGTAGAAGTCAAAAGTTTACAATAGTTGTTGAATTGATTTTGAGTTTAAAAGATAATTCAGCTAAACATAAAATTCTGTTAAATTTTTAAGATACAGTGTTGAGCAACAGATTTTAGAATAAGTTTTTAAAAAATAGTGTTGAATAATTTTCCTTTTTTTTTGCAATTGCTTGGATACCAAAGTTTACAATTGTTCTAGAAGGCATCTTCAACTTGAAAGTTATTACAGCTTGTTATTAAAAACAACTTTTTGAAAAAAGTGTGTTTTATAATTTACCCCACATAATCAGTGTTGAAAAACGTAGTAGAAGAAAAGTTTACAATAGTTGTTGAATTGATTTTGAGCTTAAACGATAATTCAGCTTGTTATTGAAAAATTTGAAGAAACAGTGTTGAACAACAGATTTTAGAATAAGTTTTTCAAAAATAGTGTTGGATAATTTTCCTTTATTTTACACTAGCTCTCTCCGATTTATGAGAACTTTTTTCATTCGAAAAGTTATCTTGAATTATTTGCCTTCCGTGCCCCCCTTTTGGAAGGACGCCACTGTGCGTCTTTTTTGGCCGTCTGTCATCATCGAAATATAAAATATAAATATAAATATAAATATAAATATAAATATAAATATAAATATAAATATAAATATAAATATAAATATAAATATAAATATAAATATAAATATAAATATAAATATAAATATAAATATAAATATAAATATAAAAATAAATATAAATATAAATATAAATATAAATATAAATATAAATATAAATATAAATATAAATATAAATATAAATTTAAATTTAAATTTAAATATAAATATAAATATAAATATAAATATAAATATAAATATAAATATAAATTTAAATATAAATTTAAATTTAAATTTAAATTTAAATATAAAAATAAATATAAATAGAAATATTTAATACATAATATAATATAATATAATATATATATGAGAACGTGCTCAATTTTGTTCGTATTTCATTCCGCATACGTTATGTTATAATTGAATAATATAATATTCAAATATTTATATTAATTTTTTGCTTTCTGTGCATAGCATGTTTAACTCGTGTTAACAGAGTATGTTATGTTTTCTACAGTGTATGTTATAGTTTTGTTTAGCTGCTGATGCAAATTGGCGATAATTGCATTTAATTAATATCTAAATTGATATTCCTGTTACAACTTTAAAATTCTTCATGTTTATTTAAAGCAATACTATTGTTAAATTAATACATTATGCGAATAAAAATGCCAAAAACCATTGATTGCACTGAAAAAATCAGGGACTGTAATCTTGACAAATTATAAAATATTGTTTAATGTTAATAAAACTTAAAGAATAATTATTATTTCATCACTTTTATATTTTTGGCTCAAAATAGTGATTATTGATTGAGCTGTAAAGTTATAACTCAAACTTAAATATTATTTTTAACTTTAAAAATCCTAAAAATATTAAATTGAATATTGGTTTATTTCCCGCTGTCTCAAAGTTATTTTAAGCAAATGATTTGTTTTAATAAAAATAAAATCATAAAATAATGAAAAAAGTTTGTGAGGAAAAAAATGAAAAATGAATGAAAAAAATCGTATATTAGTCAAATATTTCGAGACTGTTTTGGTTTGATTTTATTCCCAAATGCTGGACTGGTTTTCTGTGCATAGTCTATTGAATAGACTCTATTCTATAGAGTATTTCCTCAGTTCACTCTTGGTTCTTTTTTTTTTAATTGACTTGCGTCCCTCTGCAATTGCATAACAATGAGACGAAGTTCGATTTCGTTTTCAAGTTTCCTCCCCATTTAGTTTTTTTTCTTTTCTTTTTTCACATTTCCTGATTGCCGACCCCAATTGTCGTGGTTCGTGGTCTTCACAGACATTTTAGCCGTGTTTCTTTCAGTCTCTCTGTGTAATTGGTAATGCAAAGTGCAAGCCAAAAAGCAACAGGACAGGTCAATTCGGTCGGTATCGGTTTTGGGTAACTACTCGCATTGGGTTTGCAATTTGAAATTGCGATTAGTATTGAGAATGTTTTATAATTTACCCCACATAATCAGTGTTGAAAAACGTAGTAGAAGAAAAGTTTACAATAGTTGTTGAATTGATTTTGAGCTTAAACGATAATTCAGCTTGTTATTGAAAAATTAACATAGTGTTGAACAACAGATTTTAGAATAAGTTTTTCAAAAATAGTGTTGGATAATTTTCCTTTATTTTACACTAGCTCTCTCCGATTTATGAGAACTTTTTTCATTCGAAAAGTTATCTTGAATTATTTGCCTTCCGTGCCCCCCTTTTGGAAGGACGCCACTGTGCGTCTTTTTTGGCCGTCTGTCATCATCGAAACGTACGCAAAACTTTGAGAACTTGCCTGCAATCAAAACTGACTGCTGCAAGGTTGTTTCTCTTCTCTCCTTCTTCTCTCCTGCTCCTCCCTCTCTTCACCTATCGCCGTCTGTTGCACTCTTTGGATGGGGGCATAGTTTAGCGTACATTTTCATAATTTTATGGCAATTTTTCACATGGCACACTCGGCAATGCGGCAACTCTGGCAACTCTCTGGCATCAGCAGCTTGTCTTACAATCCTGTAAAAACGTTGGAGCACTTTAACCCTCCCCCCCCCCTTTGTTCCCAGTTTCAAGTTGCCTTTGTTTGCATTTTAGTCATGAACTTTTAAACATTTGTCATGCATAATTTGAGTGCCAAATGTATTGGAAAGAATTTTAAATTGATTGTTATTGTTGTCAGTTGTTCGTGGATTGAATTCAGAGAGAACATTAGTCAGAGCAGAGCACAGAGGACAGAGGACAGACAGAGATCGCTGTCAATAATTAGCTTAACCCATTAATAACAACAGCTGAGTCAGCACAAATGGTTACAGATATGCTTGGGGTTAAGGTTTCCCCAAAAAAAAAGGTATCGCATAGGGGTCACTTTGAGTGTTGTTAGGGCTTTAGCTGGTCAAGATTAATGATGGTTGTACCAGCAACTACAGCTTCTTCTCCTGCCCTTGTCCTTACCTTTTCCCCAGCAACTGCAGCTTCTTCTCCTGCCCTTGTGCTTACCTTTTCACTGCTAAAAAGTAAAAGTTCATTCACATTGCGTGCTGAGATTCCAATGGATAAAGTAACGGAGTAGACAGACAGACGGACAGACAGAACGGACAAGTTTATGGTAGTATACGTAACTTATGGGTTTATCTTTACTCTCAACTTGTTTCATGCTTTTCTTTTTTTTTGGCGCTTCAATTGAGCGAGAGAATCGCATAAAAAGAGAGAGAGAGAAGCTGTAAAGAAATGACTCACAGAGTTGAGCGCGTGTCTTGTCCTCAATTTCAACTGAAGCCCAAGAAAGAATTATGAATAAATTTGTGGACAGTTGGGACGAATCATCAGGAGTCCGTTTCAAAAAAGAAATGTGTAAAAATCTTTCATCTTTAATCTTCTTGTTTACTCCCATCACTTTTGTATGCACCACACTGATAAGTGACAAAAAGACAGGACGTCAATATAAATAAAATATATATTTGTGAATATTTTACAAAAGAAAAAAATAATAAAACTTGTAAAAATGCATTTTACATTTTTTTTAAATATATTTTAAAGTCGAAAAAATCGGTTGCCCCAAATTTATTTCCCATTTTAAAAAAATTCTTCTTTTTGTGTGTTTTATATTAGTAACAAATTTTTTCAAAATTTATTTTAAGCATTTTTATTAAATTTATAAATTAATTTTAATTAATTCAATAAATTAAGGGGGTCTTCTCATTCAAAACCCGTTTTTTGGACCCTTTTTAAAAAAATTCTTATTTGAAAACGCAAAGAATAATTGAAAACTTTTTTTATTTATTGTATTACAAAAGGTTCAAAGTAAACAAAAAAATTTTTTTTGCCTCGATACGAGGGCTGTTCAAAAAGTAATGAGACTTCAAAGTTGGGGGTTGAAAAAAAAGGTGTCGTCACGGCGGCAACTATTCCGGGTCTCCGGAGCGTCGGAAATGAAAAAAAAAACGGGGTTATAATCAGTATAGATGTAATTCTCGGGTGATAGTAGAGAATAATTTTGTGATTTTTTTTGACAAAATGGCGGCCATTCAAAAAAAAAATTTCAATTTCGAGCTTTTTTTTTGTAGTTTAGTGTAAAAAATAGAAATTTTTTTTAAATTATTGTCTACTATCACCCGAGAATGGTGACAATTCTGCGTCGATTCCACTTTGTTTCATGAAAATCGGTTCAGTTGAACTGGAGATATCTCTGCCGCCAGTTCGAAAAACGTGGTTTCGAGATAAACGCGTTTAAAGTTTTGACTTCACTTGCATTAACATTAACATTGCTGGATAAAAATGGCCATATCTCCTTAAGTATTTCGAATTTCTAAAAATCCTTTTAGGGGCATATTCACAACTACCCAAGCTATAAATAAATGCAAAAAAAAAAAGTCGAAAAAAAAAAGTTGCTCAATGAGAAGACCCCCTTAACGAATTTTTAATTTTAAAGTATTGGAAGTATAGATTTTAAGAAACTTAATCAATTTTTTTTTATAATGAACTCAATTCCAATTCTAAAGCTAAATTTTGTCTCTAATTTTCGTGCTCTTGCCCATCTCTAGAAATTAATGAGTTATCTGTCATCTCTAGAATTTCTTTTAATAATTTTCAAATAAAATCGAATTGTAATGTTTCCAGCTCGCATCTCTAATTGTTTAAACTAAATTCCATCTCTAGTTTTCATGCTCATCAGCCGTTTTCTAGTCTTGTCTTGTAAACTCACGCTCCTTTCCCATCTCTAGAAATTAATGAGTTTTCTGTCATCTCTAGAATTTCTTTTTGATAATTTTCAAATAAAATCTAATTGTAATGTTAACAGCTCGCATCTCTAATTGTTTAAACTAAATTCCATCTCTAGTTTTCATGCTCATCAGCAATTTTCTAGTCTCGTCTTGTAAACTCACGCTCATCCTCCCATCCCTACGCCCATCTCTAGTGCTCATGCCTTCACATCTTGATGAGTGTTGTAAAGTAAAGTTTTACCTTCTTTCCGGGGCTTCCAGCGAAATGATTCGACATTGTCTTGAGCTCAGCTCGTATCTTGTGTCTCGTGTCTTCTCCTCTTTCTTCCTCGAGTGCTTTATGCTTTTTAAGCGTTTGCAACAGTTCCAAGTAAAGCGCATAAAACGCACACAGATACCAGCTAAAGAAAGATACAGATACAGATACAATTACAGATACATCTGACTGCGACTGATGCTTAAATTTTGCTGATTCAGTTTTGGCATTTTGCGGATTTAGTTACTTTTTTTTGTCTGTTTTTCTGTTTTTTGCATTATTTTACGAGCTTCTTTGCCTGCTGCATTGAGTTTATTCTTCGTTGCTTTCGCTTTATTTTTGTGTTGAATTCCATTTATGGACGGCTTCCTTTTTGCGTCTGTTGGGCGCACAATTTAAAACGAGATGCACACAATTAACCTGACGAATTACGAGCTAAAATAGTCAAAGACAATGCAAAGCAGCCAGCCAAAAACTCGCTTTAAAATTGACTAAAAACTAAATTTAAATAGACAACTAATAAATGTCAATAGCTGAATGCTTTCAAATGTATTTCTATTATAATTTTCTAAATTCAAAAAATTTATTTGTATTTTAATAGACAACTAATAAATGTCAATAGCTGAATGCTTTCAAATATATTTAGACCCCGTACTTTAAAAAAGTAAAGGGGTCTATTAACTTTGTCACAAAAAAAAATGTGCGTAACAGGCAGAAGGAGGCGTGGCAGACCCCATAAAGTATATATATTCTTAATCAGCATCAACAGCCGAGTCGATATAGCCATGTCCGTCTGTCCGTCCGTCCGTCTGTCCGTCTGTAAGAGCGCCTAGATCTCAGAGACTATAAGAGCTAGAGACTCCAAACTTGGTAAGAAGTTTCGTCTATATTGCACGCAGATCGAGTTTGTTTTAGATTTTGGATCGGACCACTATATCATATAGCTCCCATAGGAACAATCAGTTGAAAATCAAGTCTTAGTATGGAAAACTTTTTGTTGTTTGAGATATCTTTATAATAAGTACGGGGTCTCCGACAGTCGAGTACGCTCGACTGTAGCACCGCCGACTAGTTTTATTATAATTTTCTAAATTCAAAAAATTAATTTAATTTTAATAAACAACTAATAAATGTCAATAGATGAATGCTTTTTGCTTTCAAATGTATTTCTATTAAAATTTTCTAAATTCAAAAAATAAAATTTATTATTTACAGCCAATTATTAAATGTTCTTTTGACATTAATAGCCCGGTAAAAAAACAGCGCATAAATTTATATAGATTCCCAAACTTTCGAATGAAATATTGAACTATATTTTTTTTTTGTCGATTTTGTATTGCTAAAAATTTGGATTTTGACTTGAAATATTAATATGTTTTATAGTAAAAAAAAATGTTACTGTAATTTATAATTTAAAAAAAAAAAATAGCGCACTTTTTTAAAAGCAAACTTTTTTGCACCTACAAAATAATGTATATCAGTAAATTATAATCAGTAAATAGTGATTAAATCCAAACTAATTAAAAATAAAATAAAATTAAATTAAATTATTGTAAAATAAAGTTTCTAAGATACAATTTTTGTAACTTATATTAAGAAAACAACAAATTGTGACCAGCACATTAAATAATAAGTTTTTGCTTGTAGTGCTAGGAATCCAAATAAAATAAATTAAAAAAAAAAAATGAAAAAATTTATATTTATATTTGTATTATATTTTTTATTTTTTTCATATTTTAGAAAATTTAGTAAATTTTTGTTTTTTCCATTTACAAAAAATATTTTAGATAATTTAGAAAATGTTTTTAAAACAGTCACTTTATTTTATTTAATATATAACAAGTTTTATAGTGCTGAAATTGAGCTAATCTTTTGCCAAAATCAGCTTCAGTTGTCTAAATATATTTCTCAACACAGTTTTTCATCAAGGCTAGAAAATGAAGTGCATTTTTAAAAAGATAATAAGAGACTTTACATTAAGACGCTATAATTCTCTCAGTTGATCTATTTAAATCTCTAAAAATAATAATAATAAAAAAACCTTGTTTTCTAGTGTTAACAAGCCCTAAAAATGTCTGCAAAATAGCAGCAATAAATTGCAGTGTTAATAGATTAAAACTGAACTGAATTGCAACTGGAGCAATCTTCCAATAATTCCCTGGGCTGTCAGAGGGCACATCAATTCAATTCAATGCAATTCAATTCACACCCATGGACAGTTGGCTGTGGCAATTTGGCAATGAAATTGTTGTTGCAACATTTTGTGCAATCGGCAATTAGAGGGTGTGGAAAGTGAGGAAAGTGGGGAAAAAAGGGAAAACAAGTTAAAGTGGGTAGGAAATAAATTGCGAAAATGTGTGTGTCCTTAAAAGGCGCCTAGGGATGGTGGAAATGCCAAATGCCAAAAGATTCTCAACCCTCTGACCAACTACCAACTACAATAATACTTATTATATGTCCAGCTTGTCAGTTGAGTCTTTTTGTATCGGTTGACATTTGATTTCTGACGCGTGCCGCTTTAACGGCCTTTTGGTTTTGTCTCTAAGTAACAGCAGGAGGGGAAATTATGTTCTACACTTGGAAAAATATTCAAATATTAAAGTTACAATTTGTAACTTACAAACTATTTCATAAACTCACTGAGTTCCAAGTTTTTAAAATCTGAATATAAAACCTTATTTCATGTTCGCCCGGTAAGCATAAAATACGATTTTTCTCGGTTACTTTAAGTGAGTTTATTTTTGTAATTAAAGTCTGTAAAAGATCGAAACACACCAGTTTAAGTACACAAAAATCTTAAACTTAGCTTAAAATTAACTTGCTTCTAGTATAAAAATATTCTTAAATTTATTTTGAATTTAATCTTAAAACTCAGCAATCTAAAATATACAGGGGTGCCACAGAAATTGGTTTCGCTTGAATTTCACTTAAATTTCATACAAATTAAATTTCATACAAATTAAATTTCATACAAATTAAATTTCATACAAATTTAAGTGAAATTTAAGCGAAAGCGATTTCTGTGGCACCCCTGATAAATAAAATCTTGTTTGGAACATAAAATTCTCTTGTTTTTGGCGACATTTCAATCAAACTCACAGATATGTAGTATGATATTATATATTCTGACTAATTTTAATTAAAATCTGACAATTATATCTTAAACTTGTCATTGGAATTTTAAATTTAAGATCAGACTTGATTCTAGAATTTTTGTACACAATAATCTTTAAATTTTAAAAACAAAATGATATAAATTCAAGTTTGCTTTGCAAACATTTAACATTTCGTTTAATAACTCGCTCTATAATTTGCATTTACATCACTAGTTTTCTTACGCAGAATTAAATTTTTTAATTTTAGAATGTCATATGTATTTTTCTCAGTGTAGAAATCGAGCACGCTTCGTGCCACAACAAGAGGAGCGTGTGCCACATGTTGTCTCCTGCTTTTTTCCTCCTTCTCCTGGTTATTTTTATTTTTATGATTGTTTTAATTTTGTTTGTTGCAAACAAATAGGCGGAAAATTTGATGACGTTGCGTTGTTGCGTCTGCCGTACGCAGTTGAGTTTTCCCAGTTTTCCCATTTTCCTTTTCCATTTGCGTGTTGCAACCAAACAAAAATTTCCAGTCAAGTTTTCCTCCCCCT
The DNA here is from genome assembly GCA_037043435.1 of Drosophila suboccidentalis. Taxonomy (NCBI): domain Eukaryota; kingdom Metazoa; phylum Arthropoda; class Insecta; order Diptera; family Drosophilidae; genus Drosophila; species Drosophila suboccidentalis. The sequence continues at coordinate 1,880,443 of JBAMBK010002405.1, forward strand.
GCGCGTGTTGCGGCCCCATTAATTTCTTGATTTATTAATTATTCAGTTCAGGGTAAAAACTATGCCTTTCCCTTTTCCACACTTTTCATCATTTTTCTCCATTTCCCCGCTCGCAATTAGCCAAGTATAAAGTCGGCTAATTCTACGGCCAATTCTCATGAATTGCGCTAGTTAATTGGTTTATTTTATAGGTCTTTTGTGGAGACCTTCTTCCCAAGACCCAGTTCCTGATATAATAACATTGGTTGCCTATCATTGAACTCTGTTTAAGTTGGTAAGTTACACAACTCCCTTGAGATTTTTACTAAACTCTTGTCGGTTATTTTTCTTTAACTACTTTCTTTCTGCTCAATTTTTTGCAGACTCTTCAAGACTCGTCTCTCGTTTCTTTGGCATTTTCCTAAACGGTTTCTTCTCTTTAAAAAAAAAGTTGTGCCGCAACGGAAACAAACATTTTTTTGCCTTTAAATAATAATTAACAGAGATAGAGAACGGAAGACAGTGGCAATTTCCGTTTCTCAGTTTCAGTTTCTTCTCTTTTCTTCGCTTTGCTGCTGTCTTTCTTTGGCTAATTGATTCTGAGACAGGCTTGACAAAGTTGTGGTCTGTAAATCCATCAAAAGGGAAAATGTAGAAAGGGTTCTTTTGTCTCTTGGTTAAATCGCTTTCTTCTTTATTCTTTATTTTCTAGTGATGGAAAAACAAACAATAATTTAAATAATAATAATTGAATTTATTTAAGCGCTCATTTTGGAATTTTGTTTGCGTTTTCTTTGAAGACCTTTTTAAACTCGATAAATCGATATTACTTGCAAACATTTCGACAGCTCGCCTTACGCTTTAAAGATTTTGTCATTACGTTTTAAAACTCGATCTATCGGGCCTGTTCTGAATTCCGAAAACTAGTCAATTTGCTGTTCCGAATTCCGAAAATCGACAATAATTGTCGTTTTCAAAACGTGTGCTGTAGACTCGTCGGATTTGAAAATAAATGCCATTTAAAGCTTTAAAATAAATACCTAAAATTATAAACTGAAAATTATAATAATGTTGAACATTTTTAGAATCGATTAGCATCACTATTTCAAGTTTAAACAGTTCAGGTATTTTTAAAAAGGAATTTTTTAAGAGCATCTATAAAATATTTTATCAAAAACAAAACCGAGCTGTTCTGAATTCCACTTTAATTTTTGTTATCGATACCAACTCACGCAATCGAAAGCTGCTTTAATTAAATAACAAAATTGTAGTCTAATTTACCTTCTATCTGCTATATTCAAACTGAAATACATAAAATAAATTCTCGAATCGTTTTCGAAACCGAGTTCGAAACTTAAAAACAAGCCCATTTCGTTCGGAGTTGGGAACAGCAAATAGTAAAACGTTCGTTTTCGTTTCGTTTTTACTTTTTGAAAACGTTCGAAATTCGGAACAGGCCTGTATAATATAGATTGACGTTGATTTATTTGATTTATTTTTGGGATTTTAAACACGTTTTCTTTGAAAAAATCCGATATAAAACTCGATTTATCGGAATTTGCAGATATATCGACAGCTCGATTGATGCTTTGACTATTTTTACATTACGATTTAAAACTTGATCTTTCATTTGGATTAGCTTTAGCAGTTTATTTTTCCGTAAAATTAAATTTCTTATTTTTTTTTTTTTTTTTTTTTTTTTAATTTTTTCTTGTTTTTAAAGGTTCTTTCAATAGTTGCTTTCTTCTTGTGTTGATTTTTAATTCTTGCTAGTTACTTAAACTACTTGCTGCTGTAACTTCCTGTCCCTATCTCCCTCTCTGTCTCTCTCTCCATTTCTCACTGTCTTTCTCTTGTGTTCTCCCCTGTCTCTCTATTTGGCCTAATCGCTCATCGATGTTGCTGCCTAATGATGTTGAAATGACTTCCTTTTGCCTGTTTTTTTGCCTGTTCTTTCATCATTTGAGCCAGCTGGCAATTTGTCAACACAAACATGCTTCAAACACCGCAGGGAAAAACAACAAAAGCAACAACAACAACTACAGCACAAAAAAGACAAAAGACAATCGATAATTTTGTTTTTGGACTCGGTCGGAAGTCGTACGACATTTTGCACTCAATGAATCATAAATGTTGTTGTTGTCGTTGTTGTTGTTGTTCTTACTATTGATGTTTCTTTTTTTTAGCATTGACTTTACTTTTTTATTTTTGTGTTTTTTGGAGCCGTTTTTTAATTCAATTTTGCCGCTTAATGCAGCTAACGAAGCGTCACTTGATGCGATTCCCTACAAAATTCTCTCTCCCTAAAAACCCTTTTTAGCCAACAGGTGACAACAGGTGTTTTCTCCTCTTTTTTCTCTCTTTTTCTGCCTCCTTTCTCTCTCATTTACTCTCGCTATGCCTCTGTTCTTTTTCTGTTGTCCAGCGATGCGTAAAAATGTGTTTTGGGTTGCCAATAAGGGAAACCTGACGCATTGACGAATTGCTGTTTAAATTATACCCTAGATACCCTAGAAATTGCTGAAGAAGTATTAAAGAAGAAACCAAACTAAATAAACTACATTTTGAGACACAACTCAATAACAAATATACCCCATGCAATTGCATGCTACAGGGTATTGTTCACTTTTGTTGATTATGCTACCTGCTGGTTGATCAAGTATCAAGTTACACACAGGAAGTTGAAGTTGATGTTGATTATTATATACAGCAGTTTAAAATTTAATATATTTTTTTATGTGTACATGTTTTTTTAACGAGTTTTCCGGGTTCAAAGCATAGGTCAAGGCTTGGACAAAGGTCACAAGTGCAAAAGTTGGATGAAATGTTTGTTAACTTTTGTTGAACTGAGAAAAAGTAGTGATGATATGGATAATGAAATTTATAATCATTTTATAATCATCATAATTTAAATGATTGGCATATGCTTATTAATATAATGAAATATGTACATAAATATATTATAAATAAAAATAATGAAATGTTTGTTTTTTAGTGACCTTTCTAATTTTTAGAAGTAAGTTTTAGCCAATTTGAGGTCTAGTAATGTCAATATGACAATTACAACAAACAACAAAACACACAAAGCACTTGCAGAACGCAAGGAGCATGGCTCGGTATACAGCTGTTTCAAGAGATGCCAGTCTCTATCATCAGTACCGTTGTGCTGACTTGACCAGCGATCCAAGCTTAATGTCACCTTTGAGAAGCCAGAACCAGTTGTGAATTCTAAGCTTCCAAAGTGAAAAAAGCTGTAAAGCTGATCAAGCCCTTTGTGTGTTTGTTGTTGCCGTCGTTGTTGTGTAAATGCCATCGGCATTTTTAGTACAACAACAATTTTGTTTTTGTTTTCTGTTTATGTCAGTAACAAGTGAGTGTTGCTACTATTTCAGAAACTTTCCGACGTGTCTTTCGTTTTGTTAAAATGTTTGTTTTTTAGTGACCTTTCTAATTTTTAGAAGTAAGTTTTAGCCAATTTGAGGTCTCATGCTCCTTGCGTTCTGCAAGTGCTTTGTGTGTTTTGTTGTTTGTTGTAATTGTCATATTGACATTACTAGACCTCAAATTGGCTAAAACTTACTTCTAAAAATTAGAAAGGTCACTAAAAAACAAACATTTTAACAAAACGAAAGACACGTCGGAAAGTTTCTGAAATAGTAGCAACACTCACTTGTTACTGACATAAACAGAAAACAAAAACAAAATTGTTGTTGTACTAAAAATGCCGATGGCATTTACACAACAACGACGGCAACAACAAACACACAAAGGGCTTGATCAGCTTTACAGCTTTTTTCACTTTGGAAGCTTAGAATTCACAACTGGTTCTGGCTTCTCAAAGGTGACATTAAGCTTGGATCGCTGGTCAAGTCAGCACAACGGTACTGATGATAGAGACTGGCATCTCTTGAAACAGCTGTATACCGAGCCATGCTCCTTGCGTTCTGCAAGTGCTTTGTGTGTTTTGTTGTTTGTTGTAATTGTCATATTGACATTACTAGACCTCAAATTGGCTAAAACTTACTTCTAAAAATAATGAAATAAGTAATGATCATTATAATGAGTTTCTTAATAATAATCACTGATAGAATTTATGGGAATTTTTAAATGTCAATGAAATAAGTGATGATAATGCTAATGATAATTATAATGAACTTTCTTATGATTATTATTGCTGATAGCAGTACTGTAATAGGAATGTTGACAGTGATAATAATTATAATGTTAATAATTATATGAATTTAATGAAAAATGTAGAAAAATATGTTAGAAATTGAAATAATTATGAAAAGTTATGATGACTCTAATGCATTTCTTAATGATAATTGAAATGACAAAATTATTGCTGTGATAATTAAAATAATTATTTTAATAATAATATAAATATAATGAAAATGTAGAGAATCATAAATATGAAAAGTTAAGATAATTCTAATGCATTTCTTAATGATAATTGAAATGATAAAATTATTGCTGACCAAATTGATAGTAATAATAATGTTGAAAATAATAATACTAATTAAAAAAAAAAAAAAAAAAACAGCATTGAAATAAGTGATGATAATTATAATAAATATTCAAATGTTAAAATAATGAAAATAATAATTTTAATGATAATAAAACTAATAATAATAATAAGAAAAAAACATTGAAATAGGTGATGATAATTATGATACATTTTCAAATGTTACAATAATAAAAATGGTAATTATAATAATAATTATAATGATAATTATAATGATAATTTTAATGATAATATAATTAATAATAATAATGTTATTCCAATTCTATCTAAAGAACTTTTTTCGCATTCTCTTTGAGGTCACAGCTAGTTGGCTTTGTCAGATTATTCGTATGCAAAGTATTCAGTATTCAGTATTCATATTCGTATTCGTATTCACATTTACTCTCCCATATGCTCAACAGCTAATTAAAACAATTTCCCACACTCGTTTCACTTTCAGTTTCAGTTTCAGTTGCTACTTGCAGCTTCCTTTTGCCGCTTTTGATATATTGTCGCAAGTGCTTTGTTCTGCGGCGCATCTTTGGGTTACAGAGAGAAAGAGAAGGATGCATAGAGAGAAAGAGAGAGAGAGAGAGAGAAGAGGCAACCACTTAAGTCAAGCTGATGTGGTTTTATATTTATGCCCCCCCTTTATTTTGTTGGGGTTGCCTTGTTCCCCTGTTGCTTCTGGTTGGATTTGGGGAATGCTTATATATCTATAAGTGCATAGACATAAATACTGATATATATATGTATATATGTTGCCCATATAGACAGAATGATACAAGATACAAATAGCTAGCTCCCCAGACGGTATTTAGTTTTGAGACAAAGCGCATCAACAAATAATGAGCCAGCCTCCAGATACTTATGTATCTCATAGATACATCAGCACACCACACATTGTGTAAGGCATGCGACAATTACTGGCACTCTACACAAAAATCGAAATATTCTATAAATAAATACACGCGTCTATCGAAGGGAAAAACTAAGAACTGAGAACTGAGAACTGAAAGATGCTGACGCCATTGCCATGGCCACTAAATAGTCGAGGTGTCAACTTTTCCCTCTCTCTTTGCTCTCTCTGTTTTCAATACCCATTCAGCCATTGAATCCATATCATATCTGGTGTCTATTTTAAGTGCCCCTCTAGGTGTTTGTTTTGATTGTCGAGGGCGTTCCACTCGACTGACTCTTTGAGTTTTACAAACGTTCAAGGGCCGACTTACAAATCTCTCGAGTCTCTACAAATTTTGCAAAGTTAAAGCAAACATAATCCGCAACTAAAAACAGGCACAAACTAACAATATTTCTGAAAGATACATAAAATTTAATCATAATAAAATGAAAATATTAATGATTTAATATAGAATATAATATAGTTTCATATTAGATTTAAAACATAAATGAAATTAAAAACTTCATGAATCAAAATGTGTAAAGTTTACCTTATAAGTTAATTGTACTACTGTGGGCAAAAAGTATCGGGAATTTTAAATTTAAAAAATTTTGGGATTCCAATTGGAACAAATGTTTGTACTTTTAGGTTGGCACTACTATCACTAACATCTGTGCAAAATTATACGTTAAAATATTCATTAGTGTTTAAGCTACGATTAGTTTTGTACGACGCCAAAAGTGCAATTGGCGATTTTGGTTGAATCTCCTCAATCGACTCGAAACGGTGTCCTCGGAGTGGTCTTTTGAGCTTAGAAAATAGCCAGAGGTCACACGAAGATAAATCAGGCGAAAAAGGTAGCTGTGGGAAAATTTTGGTCGAGTTTTTGGCAAAATGGTCACGAAGAACAGGGGCAGTATGAGAGGGCGCATTATCGTGTTGCAAGAACCATGAGTTGTCAGCCCATAGTTCTGGCGTCTTTTTACGCATAGCTTCGCGCAAACGACGCAAATCTCTCAAACAATATTCCTTGTTGACAGTTTGGTCGGTCGGAAGGAATTTATAATGAACTACAACACGATAATCCAAATAAACTGTCAACATGACCTTGATTTTTGAGCAAATTTGACGCGATTTTTTCGGTCTCGGCTCACCTTTAGCCGATATTCGCTCGATTGATCGGTAATTTCCATGTCGTAAGCGTAGATCCAAGTCTCATCGCCCGTAATAATGCGTTTTATCTTGTCCTGGTAGTCAGAAAACATTGTTTCACTCACTTCCACGCGGGGCTTTTTTCGATGAAATTGACCGTTTTTTGGCACCAAAATCGCCAAATGCACATTTGGCGTCGTACAAAACTAATCGTAACTTAAACACTAATGAATATTTTAACGTATAATTTTGCACAGATGTTAGTGATAGTAGTGCCAACCTAAAAGTACAAACATTTGTTCCAATTGGAATCCCAAAATTTTTTAAATTTAAAATTCCCGATACTTTTTGCCCACAGTAGTAAGATAATAAAATAATAAAATTAAATTAAACTTGCTGTAAACTAAAGAAAAATTAAAGTATTTTAAAAATTTGTAGAATACTTCAATATTGAAAATTTTAGAAATAAATTTCAAATAGAAATCAAAAGATATTTTTTAAAAAATTTAGGTTTTTTGTCAAATCTGTTTAGCATTTCTTTTAAATATCTACAACTTTCAAGGTTAAGTCGACTTGAATCAGTTGCGAATTATAAACCACAATTTGTGAAAATTCTTTAAAGAGATTTTTAAAGTACTTTAGAAATTTTTACAATACTTAAATATTAAAAATTTTAGATTTAAATTTCAAATAAAAATCAAAAAGGTTTTTTGGCAAGTCTGTTTTGCATTTGTTTTTAATATCTACAACTTTCAAGGTTAAGTCGACTTGAATCAGTTGCGAATTATAAACCACAATTTGTGAAAAAGTTCTTTAAAGAGAGTTTTTAAAGTACTTTAGAAATTTTTAGAATACTTAAATTATGAAAATTTTAGATTTAAATTTCAAATAAAAATCAATAGATATTTTTTAAAAAATTTAGGTTTTTTGTCAAATCTGTTTTGCATTTACTTTAAATATCTACAACTTTGAAGGTTAAGTCGACTTGAATCAGTTGCGAATTGAAAACCACAATTTTTGAAAATTCTTTAAAGAGATTTTTGAAGTACTTTAGAAATTTTTAGCGTACTTAAATATTTAAAATTTTAGTTTTAAATTTCAAATAAAAATCAAAAAGGTTTTTTGGCAAGTCTGTTTTGCATTTGTTTTAAATATCTACAACTTTCAAGGTTAAGTCGACTTGAATCAGTTGCGAATTATAAACCACAATTTGTGAAAATTCTTTAAAGAGATTTTTAAAGTACTTTAGAAATTTTTACAATACTTAAATATTAAAAATTTTAGATTTAAATTTCAAATAAAAATCAAAAAGGTTTTTTGGCAAGTCTGTTTTGCATTTGTTTTTAATATCTACAACTTTCAAGGTTAAGTCGACTTGAATCAGTTGCGAATTATAAACCACAATTTGTGAAAATTCTTTAAACAGATTTTTAACAAAACAAAGAACAATTGTAGTTTTGAACCAAGTTCTAAATGCTAAATTAAACAAAGGCTTGACAGTTGAAATGAATTGCCAAACAAATTGTTAGTTTTTTGTTTGGTTTGGTTTTCAGTTCAAATTGATTGTCAAGATTGATAGGGAAATGAGAACAAAAATCTTGTAAACGCAACATTTGTTGCCAGTCAAAAGACAAATTGTGTGTGTCTTTGTCTATTTCTCAAATTCTCTGTCTCTACTTCTCTGTCTCTCTGCTGTTTAATTATGCATGGCCTGACCCTATCTAAATGCAATATATCAATGCCTACATATGAATATTTTGCCTAGACCTCGTACCCAAAATAAAAAAAACAGAAGCCAGCTGCATTTTATCAGTAGCTTTTGATCTGCCAGCAAAAGAAAATTCCATAGAAATATTGTCGAAAAACTTAATTAGACGAAGGATTGGGAATGGCAATAGGAATTGGAATTCGGAAAAAAAAGGAACAAATGGAAAATATTCGAATTCACTTTGGGTTACAACATATTTTTCCAATTAGAACTGTCAGAGTTCTGTACAGATATTTGTATCCTAACCCAACCCCCCTCAAAAAAAAAGAAGCACTTTGGCTTAACGGCTGTGTAAATACAGCTGTGAGTTTTTCCCTCCCGCTTTTCCATTTCCCATTTAGGCAGGACAACAGCCGAAGGTCCTCAAATGAGACGAAACGAATTAGAAACGAAATGTTAACTATCCTGTTTACATAATATGTCAATTAAAGCAACTTCTCTCCCCAAAAAAAGGCAAAAACATAAAGCAAAATTTATAGCCAAAAATCATTGAAAGAAGAAGCATCGCCCGCTGCGTTTCTCAGCACTATTTCTTCCAGGGAGGGGGAAGGGAGACAACTCTTGGCATAGTTTTAATGGCGCTACGCAACAATATTATCGGATAGAGTGAGAAAGAAGGGGAGAAAGGGAGTGGAGGAGGGTAGCGTGCAGAGTGAGAGCGAAATACAACCGAAAATTATTGTCATACTTGAGGGTGAGCCAAAAACATAAACAACTTGCCAATGTCGACCTAATAAATACCCTCTAAATTCGCCAGAGTACGAGGAAAATGATAGAAACGATATTTACTTTATATTTTTTTAAAATTACTTTAAAAAAAAAATTTAATTAAAAAAAAAAAACATTTAATTAAAAAAAACTTAATTAAAAATGTCAAAAAATGTCAAAATCTGTTCTTTATACTTTTTTATTCAATTAACATTTTTTTGGAATATTTAAAAAAAAATATATATACAATTTTAAAAATAAATTTCAAAGAAATATCAAAAAATGTTTTTAAGAAGACAACTAAACTTAATTTATAATTTTGAATATTTAGAAACTTTTATGAAAATTTTTGTACTTATCAGGCAATGTTTCTGAAATTTTTACAATACTTGCGTTATTGACATTTTAATTAAATTAACATTTTTTTGGAATATTTTAAAAAAAAATATAAGAAATTTTAGAAATACATTTCAAAGAAAAATCAAAAGAGTTAGAATATTTAGAAACGTTTATGAAAATTATAGAATTTATCAGACAATATTTCTGAAATTTTTACAATACTTGCGTTATTAAATAGCTGAGATATAGGGCAAATATTACAAATTTAGGAAATATATTTCAAATAAAAATCAAAAGATCTATTTTAAGAAAATAATAAAACTTGATTCACAATTTTTAAATTACTAGAAATCTTTTTTTCAATATTTAAAATAATTCATGCAATGTTTCTGAAATTTTTACTCTGAGATATAAAGCAAATATTACAAATTTAAGAAATAAATTTTAAATAAAAATCAAAAGATCTATTTTAAGAAAATAATAAAACTTGATTTATTTAATATTTAAAAGCGTTGAGAAGCTTTCAATTTTTGGCATACCCGCTGTACCCATTTCCACAGGGCTACAGGGTATAATGAAAGCAAATAATAATTTGATTTTTGCAGCCGCATAAATCAGAGTCCGCTGTGACAATTCAAGAACAAGAAAATGTTGCCTCGAGGGTTGCCAACCAACAACCAAAAATCTAGGACTCTTAGACTTTTGTCTTAACTGCCTTTCTGGGAATGTATCTAAAGCGTTTGTCATTGTATCTTTTTTTTTTTTTTGTATATATATTTTTGGCATGCACTTTGCCAAATTGCAAAATGTGATTTATATGCAAGCATTTCTTCTTAACACTTCATTTGAGTCCCTTAAATAGAAAAAGAAAATGACAACTCAACTGAACTCTATTCAAAAAAAAAAAAAAGAAAAGAACATTTCCCGCGCCCATGCATTTCAATTAGCATTAATCTTAAGCTGGCCATAACATTATGAGGGTGCTGCGTATTTGGTTGGATTTATTTTCGGTGGTGGTTTGGTGGTTGCCACACGGAAATCCTAAAATTAATGCGCTTGTGCCGCACTTAAGCGCATTTGTTGTACACTTTTTGTCATCAGTGGGTTTTAAGTTCCTTAATTGTTGTTTACAATTCAATTTTTTGTTGTTGTTTTGGGTCTTAAGTTGGCTTACGGTCTTAAGAAGTTGGCATATGCTCAACAGATCAGAAGATACACGTCACAGGATCATGGGATACGTTTATAAATATAGTGCTCAATTTGAGGGTTGGTTTATTAAAAACCAGACTTTAATCCGCATTATAAGTAAATTTGTTACGCGTTCCCAACGTGTTTGAGATCGTGAGTTAGATAATTGTTATGATTGTTAAGATTCAATTTAAATCGATAGATGCAAATGTTGTCATTACATTTTTGAGATATAATCAGTAATTTTGTTTAGAATTCTCAACGAGTTTTAGCATATTTTAAAGTTATGAATATGTTTAAATATGCAATTTTTTTTTTATAATTTTCAAGGACTTTTAGCTGTATCCTTTATTTAATATAATAGAAAATATGAAATTTCTTGCTTATAATTCCCAACCAGTGTACTCTTACACATTTCAAGCTGCAACATTTAGATCTTATTTAATTTTTTCGGTATACTATTTTATCTTTTAACTTAATTATAAATTTTCGCTTTATAATTCCCAACTAGTTTTGGCATAATATACAAACAAAAAATTACAATATTTATCAAATACGCAACTGCAATATTCAGTTTTCATTTTATGTTTTTTATGCACATAAGCGTCTTTAAGTTGTTTTCTGCATTTTTTTTTATAATTCCCAACTAGTTTTAACATCAATTATGCTATATACATGTATAAAACTAACTCTTGTATTTTGATTGCTCTCTTTTAATTTTAGGTAAGTGTCGCATGTTCAAATCACTCAACAGTCTAAGGAAAAATCAGACAGACTAAGGAAGGAAGGAAGTGAGGAAACGAGGAGGGGAAACAAAACTCTTTTAATTTCAATGGCAAAAACATAAATTGTAATCGACACGTGAAATGATTTTCTTTTTTCGGTAGTCGCGCATTTTAATGGCCTGTTTATGCTCAGTCATATGGCGACAAGTCATTAGAGGTGACAATGCAATGTGTGACGCACCCACAACACACACTATACACGCACAACATTCACACACACACACACACTAATTGCGTGTCATAAATTGTAAGTCAGACAGCGACAGAGACACTTGAAAAACATTTCAACTCAAACAACACGGCGAAAAAGAACACGCATAAATTTCCATACATGAAGAAGACATGGAATGGTAAGGCGAGCAGGGAGGTGTGGAAAGAGTAAGGAGGGAAATCAGGATCCTTTTTCGGAGCATCAAGTTGTCAAATTATTTGTCACAAGATTGTTTGTTATGTGTGAACAACGGAAAATGCAACAACTAATTTTGACACGTGTGAAGTGTGTGAGTGTGTGTAAAGTGTGTGTGTGTGTATTTGGCTATTTTTAGCTATTTTTAGTAGCAACAGTTGCTAATGTTGTTGATGGTTTTGTTGTTGTCAAACGAAACAGCTGCATTGACATTGAATATACACATACATATATATTTCGAGTGTACTCACACTCACACTCACACTCAAAGAAGGAAAACATTCAACTGCATCTGTTGTTGTTGTTCTTAGTTCAAAGGTCAATTAGCTCAAGCATTTCCAAAATACACAAAGTTTAATTGATCGATTTGAACAACTTGGAAATTGTTCTTCAAAATGCATTCATGTTTGTCGCAATCATTGAATGAATGAATTGAATACACTCAATTGCATATTTTGTTGGTCTAATCGTTGGCTCAACTTTTAAGCCATTTAAACTTTATTCAACTGACAGTTGTAGCCAATATTTCAATTGTTTTGAGTGTTGATAAACACTTAAATTTAATTTGATTGATTGTTTAATTAACTGATTAATTGGCTTCAGTTCTTAACTTACAACATTTTATTGTGATGCATTACAAAAATCTAATCATTTATTTCTTAGCAATTTATTGCGATTTATTTGTGGTATGAGTCGTTATAAAAAGTATTATTATACTTAGAGTCTCAATTTATAATAGTATAGCTGATAAATTAAGAAAATCTTTATTATTTTAATAAAATAGAGTTTGATTCCAACTTACGAGAAATCTTTTTTATAAATTTGTACATTTTAAAATATGTGCTCAATATTATCGAGGAATCTTTACCAAGTTAATGAACTTGTTTATCATTTTATCATCTGAATGATATCAAATTGTAGTTGCCTGAGTTATAATCACAGTAATTATTATAAAGCTTAGTAAAATATTTCTTTAGTAAATCACAAAGATAAAAGATTATTTGAAATGTTTAACAACTTTAATATCATTTCAAATCTTTGTAATCAGCTTCAGTTTTATAACCTCAACTATTCCTACACAATTTGTAAAATATGCGATATAGTTTTTTAATAGAAATACCATTGGTTTTTTTTGGCATTTGTATTTAGTATTTATATTTAGAACTGATTGTGTGGGTGGCCAGTTTAATTATGCAGCTCGTCAGCTGCTTGAATGAGTTTTTGTTTATTGACATGACAGAAATTCAATTAGCCTAAAACTAAAACTAAAGCACAAAAACTGGGCTATCTTTTGACCTCACTCCACTGTCACTGCGGAGGCTATAAATAAAATCGGGTCCAAAACGCACAAAGCCACAGGCACATTTTAACGGTACGGCCAACTAAACTAAACTCTCAACTCAAAGGGGGGCCGAATGGTGGGGAAATGAGGGGAAATTTGTGGCGCCTGCTTCCACAACAACAACAACAATTTTTATAGTTTTGTTTATATGCGTACAACAACATAAAGCACCGATTTTTCGAGAGCAAAACATGAATGGTACACAGAGAGAAAAGTCGTTCTAAAATTAAAGTTTAAAAATATCATTGTTAAATTAACAGAAGATGCAAATAAAAGATTTCATTGAAAATATCAAAATATTTGCTAAGAAGGAATTAAAACCGTAACCATAACCGTTACCGTAACCGTTAACCGGTATTAACCGATTGTAATTGATAACCGGTTACTGAAATCGTAACCGATTCAGAACTTTTTTTTTTCCAAAACCTAAAAGACCGAAATTATTGTAACCGAAATAACCGTTAGGAAACCGATTCATGCATAACGGTTAATTTCGGTTTGATCAAGCATAACATTTAATTACGTTGTTAAGGTGTAATCTTCGTTTTTTTAAACTTAACTTAATTTCTATATTGATCAAAATAAAAAGATCCAACATTTTGGAATATTTGTTTTAAAATTTACATCTTTAACATTTTTTAATATTGTTTTGTGAGCCAAAATTATATCGGTATTTCGAAAACGAATAATACAAAAAACCGGTAACCGTTACGTAACCGATATACAACAATTTTGCGTAACCGATAACCGAAAACCTAAATGCGAGCATAACCGAAACCGTAACTGAAACCGAAATTTGTTTTGGTTTGATGCCCTGATAATCGGTTTGAGAAAATTCGAAATAATCGAACTTCTGACACCGCATCGCATTGATTTTATCCAAGTAGTTATCCCAAACTTTTTTTTGCTGTGTATCCATGTGTTTGGTGCTGAAAACTTGCTTCGAATTTATCAAAAAGCAGAAGAAGAGAGCAGAGTAGAAAAGTCTACTTTAATGTGTTTTGCGGCTCATTCAGGAATTGATTTTTCTTTTTTAATAAAAATGTTATCGGCAAAAGCAAAACTCTAAAAATATCTCAGGGCAATTCTCTCTCTCTCTCTCTGTCGAAATGTGTCGCCAAAATTAACAAGAGCAAAATTAGAGAATCTAGCTTGCCAGACTTCAAGCATCTAAGTATCTGAACATGTGTATCTACGCATCTAAAATATGTATGTGTATTTATAACATTTTCAACTATATTTCGGGATGGCAGATGGAAAAGAGCAGCTGCTTTGATTTCTGGGTCATCTCTTTACCTCTCTCTCTCTCTGTCTCGGTCTCGGTCTCTGTGTCTTGTTGTCGTGGTCAGGCCAGGAAAATGAGGTTTAGCTACCCTGTAAGTTTGCGAAACTTTTAAAAGAGGAGGTCAATCAAAATCAAACCTGTTAAATTTCAATTAGAATTACTTATCAATTAGATTAAATTTGTGATTATTTCACGATTACGATTACAAAAAATCAGAAATAATCTAAAATTATGACAATTATTCAAAAATAATCGGAAAAAATAAATAATCAAAAAAAAAAAGATTATTTTTGATTTTTTCTAATTATTTTTGAATAATTGTAATAATTAAAGATTATTTCTGATTTTTTGTAATCGCATTCATTAAATAATTGAATAATAATTATTTAGAATTTTAAACAGAAATAATGATGATGATTATGATTACTAATCTAATATGTATATGACATGACTTGATGTAGCGTATTTAATTTAACTAATCACAGGGTATCTGTTAGTCCACCAATCGAAAGTTTAGTGCCTTGCTGCATCTTAACTTGGTTATACTCTATTAAACAAGCTTTTATATATGCTATTATGGGTATAGATATTATAAAACGAGTTCAGCAATTTGAACTTTCAAAAAAAAAAAAAAAAAAAAAAAAAGCGATTCGTTTGACAAATCGTCAAGTGAAGAAGAACGCAACTGTACTTGCCACAAGTTGCAAATGCATCGTAGCAAGCGCAATAGACACACACACACACACACACACACATGGATACGTATGTATATGAGACTATAATTCATTTTTGGCCAAAATGGCAGAGAGAACGAAACGAAACGAAAGGAACCCATGCGATATCTGTGCACCCAGGAGGCAAGTTAGCCGCAAACGTCCAGCCAACTCCATTTAAACTGAAACATTATTCTTGATACTGTATTTTTTCTCTCTAAACTCTGGTTTTTTTTTTTTTTTTTTAGTAAGTTAGTACGATTTGCCACCAGGCAAAAATTGCCAATTCATGTGAAAATGCAAGAGGCGACCAAAAACAACAACAAACAAAATAAAAAAAATACACTGCAAAAAAATAACAAAAGGAAAAAAAAAAGAAAAAAATTGAAGCAAACTACGATGCGATTTTTGCTGGACAAAATATCTAAATACTTAAGCGGGGAAAAGCTGTGGAAACGAGGAAAACAGATTAGAGAGTGGAGCGAGGGGGTGGGGGAGTGGGGGGTAGTGGGCGTGTTTAGGGGGCAGTGACAACAACAACAACTGTGCCACGTGGCATTTAACGGATTTTTTGTTCATGGCCCGAAAAAAAATTTGCACAGCACAAAAAACGATGTGACGATGCGGTGCAAAGATATCTTTATACAAGCGAACTGTGGAATGAATGCAGAGGGGGGGGGGAAAAGTGGTAAAAGGGAGGGGGGAGAGGTTAGGGACAGGGACGGGCTGATGGGACGGTTTTTAGGGGGTACACTGAGTGGTTTTAGTGCGTTGCAAAACTACACGCTTCAAAAGTTTACATTGCTGTCCACACACGAGTGTTTAAATGTCCCACTGTGTGTGTGTGTATGTATGTGTATGGTGTGTGTGTGTATGGTATGTGTGTGTGTGTAAAGTTGTATAATTGCTAGAAAAAAGCATTTTTTGAGGTGCCACCAAAACACAACATGTATGAAAAAATACAAAATAGCTGGAAAAAAACAAAGTAAAAAAAAATGCAAAGCTTAGTTGCGCTATTCCAAAAAAGTTGAAAAACAATCTTAATCGGAGAGTAGATTAATTTTTCAAAAAAAAAATACTGTGGAAATTTGTGCGTTAAACTTAACTCTGATTTACAGAGAAACTAAACTGCAAATAGCGACAAATCATAGCTGATGCTATCGAAAAGTTAGACAGAAGTTAATCAAAATAATTAAAGAAGCGGAAGGAAAAAAAATTAAATAAATTAAACAAGAGAATTCGAAAAGAAAATGAACTGAACTCGAAAATAAAATAAGAAATTGCTAGAAAAATGACAAGAAAAAAAAAAAAGTTCTAGAAGAAAAGTAGAAAAATGATTATAGATAAAATAAAACAGCAAAATAGAAAACAAAAATACCAGTTAAATTAATTTATATTAGTTTGAAATTCTCTTAAAATAAAAGTTTCTTAACCCATTTTATGCCGCGATACAAAAAGTAGTGAGTTTTTCATTAAAAACCACTTTTCTAGGTGATTTTGGACCTTCTAAAACCGAATATGAGGTTAAAAATCAAATTAAAATTCATATTTTTCGAAACTTAAATATTTTTATAATTTAATTTTTAAATACATTTTTATTTTTTAAATATGGGATAACCAGAGTAAACATTTTCTGGATTTTCTAAATTTCTTAATTTTCCATTTGGTTTTGAATACATTGGTTTACACAAAAAAAAGTTTGCTGTTCGACTAGTCGAACAGCGGCAGTAAATGGGTTAAGATTGCTTAACCCTCTAACACCCAAGCGTGCCTCGAGACACTTATCCGTTAAATCACAATAACTAAAAAAGTAATCCGTTTTTTAACATGAACATATTTTTAAACTGTTGCTAATAAACACAGCTTGACATTTGCAACAAGCCTTAAAGTACTCGGAAACTTTAAATGGTGCTTTTTTTTTGATTAAGACATGCCATGTGTTTTTTCCGTTTTTCTTTCGCGAAAAATCTCGGGAGGGTCAATTTCAATCTGCTCTTATTCTTTACACACAACAAAATCTATTTGGTTGGTGTTACATAACAATAGATAAATGACAAATCTAAGATGTAAACATATTTTCAACCGTCTTTTTCTACTGATAGCCCCAAAAGAGCCTTGAGTCACTTTTCACATTTTGTCACCTCACAGGTGAACGAAGCCATCTACACCTTTTCTGAGCTCATTTTTGAATTCAGAGGCCCAAGTTCATCTTAGAAAAAATAACTTGACTTCTGTTTCTTCATTATTTTAAAAGATAGCCTTAGAGGGTTAAGATATATTATCAAAATTGCCAAATTTCGAGCAACCGTGCCTATGCCAGCTATCAGATATAGTTAACCGATTTGATTAATACTACTTTATATGCAAACTCTAGTCAAAAGTAGCAACTGTACCAAGTTTCGGCTAACAAGCTGCGATGGGAGTCGAGTTCACATAGACAGGCCAGAACATATGGCAATGCAACTACATAAAAAAAGAGGCCGGAAGTGGCTATTTTTTAAACACTAAACACACAATTTGTGACAAAATTAGAATGCTCGCAAGTTGTTGTAAAAAGTGGAGAGAAAAGTAAAGTACCGGTCAAGTAAAATGTAAAAACTGTCAACGTTTTTTTTTATTGTTGAAACGGATGCAGCAACTGTTTAAAAACAGGCAACAAAGTCAAACTCAATCGGTTGCATTAGTCAAATTGAATTGTAAACATACGAAAATTTCATTTTGTGCAAGCGGCAGAAAAAGAAATAAATACAGATTCGAAAACAATGGCAAATCAAATTCAATTTGCAATCGAAATCGAAATCAAATCAAATCAAAAACAAAGCGTTTGAAAAGAAAGCAAAGCAAAAGCTAAAACTAAAGACAACAAAGCAGATCAAAAAATATACAATATACGAGTGCTCGCAGATAGTGAAAAGGATTCAAATAAAACTCAAAACATCATATTGAGAACGCATTCGAGAGCTCGTAAACAAACAAACAAACAAACACACAACCAACAATGAGGCTAAAAAGACTTTTGGACCAGCTACATAGAGAGAAAAAAATCATGAAAACTTAAAAATTCTTGAGTTTAGTATTGATATTTTTTAAGTATAGCCTAAAAAGTTAGATTTCACTAAACAAATTCTTATAGAGCTCCGATATACAAAATATTTGTGTAGAAGAAATTGAAAAATTATATTAGAATCAGGGATTAAAACCGAAACGAATATCGGTTTCAGTTACGGTTTCGGTTATGTTCGCATTTAGGTTTTCGGTTATCGGTTACGGAAAATCTTTGAATAAAGGTTTCGTAACGGTGAACCGGTTTTTGTACGTTTCGATTTTAAAATACCGATATGGATTTGGTTCATAAAAAAAAAAATTTCATTGAAAAACTATAATTATATTTAAATATCAAAAAAATGTTCAAAAAAATTTTTGCTAGTATTTTTTATGATTTTTTGAAAGTTGCTAAAAAGCCACTTTTTGTATGAAAAAGAGGAAAAAGGGGTTAAAATAGTCATTTTTAGCAAGTTTCAAAAAATTATAAAAAATATTTTTGAAAATTTTTTTTTGTAGTTTCTCTTAGAATTGTTTCAAAAATTTTCTTCCATTAAAATATTTTTTTGAAAAAATCGAGGAAAAAAGTTGAAAAATAGACTTTTTCTAAAATTCAAAATTTTCCAAGGGTACTTAATAAGTTAAAGAAATTTTTGTATCATTCGAACGGAATTTAAGTGATTAAAAGATAAATGTAAAAAACCCGCATCAAAACATCTTTATTATACCGAAATTTGACACATTTATGCTGTATAAAGACATTAGTGTATATTATTTATGAAAAACCGAAATTAACCCTTATAAATGAAACGGTTACTAAACGGTTATTTCGGTTTACAGAGTTTCGGTTTTAAGGTTTCGGTCAAATGAAAATTTCTGTTTTCGGTTACGGTTTCAGTTACGGTTTTAAATTTCAATCGGTTTTTTATCGGTTAAAGGTTACGGTTTCGGTTAGGGATTTAATCCCTGATTAGAATCAAGTATTTTGTTTGATTTGATTCGAATATCCCAGACTTTTTTGCTCTGTGCACACAATTGTAAATCCCCTACTACAGACTTTAGGCGCCCCCCTTTAGTGCCACGCCCCTGCCGCTGCTAGCTGTCCAAACAAAAAGTCTCAGTATGCGAAAAGTTATTAAAACTGTCGATGGAAATGGTCATGACGTTGATTGCACATGCGAATGACAGTGGAAGAGGAGTACAGAGCGGTAGGTGTGGAAAAGGAACTGGAAAGCAGAAGGGGCGAATTCGTATTATTGTTTGTTTTCGTTCCCGTTTCTCTTTAGGAGTATGTATACTCTAGTGGGCCATAACAACGGCAACTTGTCGAAAATTGACACATAAATTGCATTGTTTATGCTACAACAATTGGTTTTTGGCAACAATTTGTTTGCTTTTGCCCCACTGTCGCCCTCATTCAATTTGTGCCCATTGTATTTTGTACTTTGGCTTTTGTTCAAGTATTAGTCTCTCTCTTTGGGATTTGAAGAAAACCAAACACACCAAAAGATTCTTATAAACAAATTTTGTTGGCCCAAAAGTTGTCCAAATGAAGTGGCAACGCCAGTTACAGAGTTGCCCAACTCTGACAACTTTTGATTACAATTAGAATAGCAAGAGAATACCACTTAAGTGAAACAAAGCCAAGTCAAGTGCTTTTAGACAGTCTGAGGCCTTTTTAACTCAAGTCACTTGATAAAACATATTTTTATTAAAGATAAATATGGTAGATATTGTTGAAGAAAGACACAAATCAATTGACCTCAGCGAACTTGACTTTTATCAAAGTAATGCTGCTAAAACTTGGCATAGTAACTTTGCTCAGTTTAAGAAAAGTTCATAAATCGATAACAGATCAAGTTCAGGAAGTTTAACTATTTTTACAGCGTTTTTAGTTCTATCTGAACTCGACTTTTGAAACAGCTAGGCTGCTGAAATTTTGTATACTTGAATCCTACAGCTAAACATTTAAGAATTTGTTAAAATTGTGTATTTTTCCCATATTTTGTAGATTAGACTTGCTAAAATTGAAAAAAAAGGTTGAGTTCTTCAACTGATCTCATTGAACTCAGCTTTTAATAAAGCTAACTTGCTTAAATTTGGTACAGCTGCTGCTTTTAACTAAATATAAAGCATATATTCATTTGAAACAGATCCGTTAAATATTTCTCGAAATATTGCATTTTTGTGGAAATTAATAAAACAGAATTTGAAAACTTTTCATTAGACTGTCAACATGTACTTTTAAATTGTATTTATTAGCTGTTTATTTGCCAACTTTAAACATTGCTAGGGAGTGTTTTAAATGTCCAGAGTTAAACAATGTCAAGCCTTGACATTTAGCACTTGGCACTTGGATATTTCTCAGTTCATTTGGAGCATTTGTTGCATCGATCAACGGAGCTGACAGAATGAATGAAAGAGACGCATCTAGAATTACGATATAAACAATATTTATATGCAATAATATTTCAACAGTCTCTGAGCGAGGCATTTAAATAGCAGAGTGACAGACCAAAAGGGGGAGACAGACAGACGGACAGACAGACAGACAGTTAGAAAGACAGAGGACAGAAATTATGACAAAGCCATGACTTGGTATATTTCATAATGATGCTCTGGTTTTGTTTATGCATATTAAATGGTATCAAAGCCGCAAATGCCAGCAGCAGTAATAACAACAACAACAACAGCAGTAACAACAACAACCAGCAGCAGCAATATTCACATCAGCAACATCAACAACAACAATATTCACATCACCAACTATCATACTATGACATTGTTCTAAAGCTTGAAGCTGCAATAAAACTTGCCAGCAAAAATATGTGTGTGAAATCAATTTGTCGAAATTGAGCACAGTATGAGAATGTGAGAGGAGGGGAGAAGAGATAGAGAGAGAGTGGGAAAAGAATAAGAGAAAGAGAGGAAGCTGCAAGTACACTGAGATAAAAATAAATAAATAAATAAAAAGTTGATTAGGGAACACAAGAATTTCCAATTTATTTACATTCATTTATTTGAAATTAAAAAAAAAAATACAAATGTGAATGAATTTTAACTGCTTTAAGTTTTATTGCCTGTTTCAATTATATATTTTTTGAAATTTAAAATTAATTTATTTTTATAAAATTGATTTGTAATTTGTTCTTAATGTGAAAGTCCCTAAAAGAAAAACAACAATAGTTGTTTAAATATTACTAAAAAAAGAAAATATTCCTTTATAAAATTAAAATATCTTGAATTTATACCAGGGACCGTAAATAATGATTATTAAAATTATTTCACATCAAAAAATCAGTGACTAGAATACATACACAAAAAAAATAATGATAATGATTAAATTTGAGCGAAAAAGTTAAACTCACAATTAATCATTATTTATGATTTTTATATTTTTCGCTCAAAATAAAACTCACTTTAAATTCATGGCTTTTGTGTAGGATTTTCATCCATAATTTTTGCATATCCCTTTAAAAGAAACCCAGAGGACCCATAAAACGCAAAAACAAATCTTTAAAATGATTACGTAATCTTTTTTAAAAGTGCGTTTTATTTTGAACGAAAAAATAAAAATCACAAATAATGATTACTTGTGAGTTTTATTTTTTTCGCTCAAATTTAATCATAATCATTGAAGAAAATCCTTAAAAATCTTTAAATAATCATTACTAGGTCATTTTTATAATAAAACTCATAATGATTACGGTCCCTGCTATATATAATTCCTGAATTAAGTTTAAAATTCCAACTAATTGTTCGAATGACAGCTTTATGATATAATAATCTGATTTTAACCAGAGTTAATTAGAATGTCAAACAAACAGTCTGTGCATTTGATTGAAGTACCTTCAGAAACAACAAAGTTTTTTAGTACTAAACATTTGTTATTAACATTTTTGTTTATGTGTAAATAAACAAGTGATTTTTAAGATTAAAAAGAACGTAAATATGAAATTGTGTTCATGCTAAAAACAAGTTCATTTTAGAATAAGTTCAAGCTTTTTTTTTTGAATACTGACCGATTTTATTGACTCCAAAAAACCTACTAAAAGTAACCCAGAAAAAAACATTATTTTGCGATTTTTGGTAATTGCAAAAACTTAATTTGAAATAAGATTTTCTTCCCAATTTAGTCAGCTTTTTAATCGTTTATAACTTGAATATCTAATCTAAAGATTCAATTTAGTTTTTCTGTGTTTTTTCCCCATTCATGCAACAAATTTTGAATCATTCAATAAGTTTTTAAGTTTAATACTCTCAGATTTTTACATTTTCAATTAATTAGTGTTTTTTTTTAGCATTTCAGTTTAAATTGAAATTTATATATAATTTTTTAAGCTGACTTTAAATAAATAAATAAATTCCCTGTGTGAAGTACGAACATCTTGATTATTTTTTCGCCGAGTGTATAAACAGAGGCGGCAGATATGTGGCAACATGTCAGCATCGTTTAATATTTCATAAGGCGACAGTTAGCCAGAGCAGTGACAGAGAAGGAAGTAGAGAGAGAGGGAGAGAACCAACTGACAGATATGGACAGTCAGCAACAAGAACAACAAAAACATGAAGTAGAAAATGGTCACATGGCTCACATAACTCATTGCCCCCAAGAGATGAGCTGAGTTGAGTTGAGGTTGGAGGGAAAAGAGAGGCATCTATCATTGCAGACATGCTTGAATTTCATGGGAAAACCCAACTAACTACATATATAAACATATATATACATAGTATGTGGCACAGAGAGCCAAGAGGCAACAAACAGTTTTCAAATGCCAGCAGCATCAGAATTATTAACGATACCAAAAAAAAAAACATCTAACGATTCTTTGAGCAACCCAAAAAATCAAAATCAAAATCAAAGGCAGCTCCAATTTAATGACTCAATTTCAGCTTCTTTCAGCTTTTTTTTTTGGGCTTAATCAGCGCACGAAAAATCCAAATCTAAATGCAATCTTGAGGGCATTAAAATGCCATAAACAGGTGCTGCAATTGAGTTATTAACCTCAGTTTGCTTTTCCCCTTCCCCTTCACTTTGTGCCACACACAGTGCCTGCAACAATTTTTGTTATGGTCATTAAAATGCAGCTAAAACTCGTTTTGTGTGTGCATCTGACACGTTGCAAACGTTGGCAAACGCCCTAAAAATTTTGTGTACCAGCCACGCCCACTTTTCCTCTAGCTTCCTTCTTTCGTATTTTCTCTGTGTGTCTGTGTGTGTTTTTCTTTTGGGTCTTTTAGCCTATTGGACTTTCACTCTAATTGCATTTTAATTGCAATGCTGCAACATCAAATGAACGGCAACAGTTCGCTTATGTATCTTGTATCTTGTATCTTGTATCTTTGCATCTGTATGTGATGCATCTTTTACGTTCGCCATGTCTTTGCAATTACAATTTCCTATCCAACTGTCTTTTGTAATCCATCTATCTACTCACATGCTACGGTTTGATCAATTTCTAAATCCTAATTGCACTTTGAAACTCAATTTGAGCCATGAAGAATTATTTCTAAAGTGTCTATTAAATTAAAAAGATTTCATAGGCAGTGTGAACTTGGAAATAAAATTATATAAAATATTCAAAAAAATATGTGTTCTCTTAATTTGATAAATAACAATTTTGGTTCTATTGTTTTTTCCCAAAATATCTTCTTAGTCAACATTTTGTGATATATGTTAAACCAATCTGACTGATATTATTTAAATTACTATATATAGCTTAAAGAAGCAACTGTACCAAATTTCAGCAAATTCGCATGGTTACTAGATCGTTCAAAAAGTCCCCGGACTGACATTGAAAAACAATTTTTTTTTTTTTAATCAATATATTTATTCAATATAGTCTCCGTCTAGCTTAATTCACCTTGTCCAACGGTCTTTCAACAGTTCGATGCCTTTTTTGTAGTGGTCTGAAGAAAGTCCCTCAAAATAGGCTTCAGTTTCCCATTCAACTTCTTCATTGGAGTAAAAATTTTTTCCCTGGAGCCATATTTTCAAGTTTGAAAACAGATAGTAGTCACTGGGGGCCAGATCTGGGGAATATGGAGGATGAGGAAGCAATTCCCAACTTAATTCTTTGATTTTTTCCTTGACTTGGACTCGGCCACTCGTTTTTCCCTTTGTTCAATATCTAGGAAATGCGGCACCCATTTTACATTGAGCTTTTTCATATGCAAATGGTCATGCAAAATCGAAACCGCTGACCCAGTCGATATGCCCACAGTCTCAGCAATCTCACGCACTTTGACTCTTCGATCAGTCAATACGATTTGACGGACTTGTCTGATGATCTCTGGGATAATCACCTCTTTTGGTCTTCCCGAACGCTTCGAGTCTTCGGTGCTCGTACGACCGCGATTAAAGTTGGAATACCAATTGCAAATGGTTGATTTACCTGGAGCAGAGACCCCGTAATGCTTATCAAGCCATGTCTTTGCTTCTACGGTATTTTTTCCCATCAAAAAACAGTGTTTAATCAAAACACGAAATACAGCTTTTTCCATTTTTCAAAAAACTCAAAAAGTTGCACAACAATAATATTTCTAGCTCGATAGCGAAGCTTACGATTGCGCTCAAATTTTCACTGGAGCCTAGAAATGAACTAGTCAGTCAAAAAAAATTTATTTCAAAATTTTAGTGGAGTGGTCTATCTGTCAGTCCGGGGACTTTTTGAACGATCTAGTAAGAGTTGAGTTCAAATAGACAGTTTGGGCATTTTTCATCTTTAAGTTTTAAAAAGTTAAATATTTATCTCTTCATAAAAAGTTGTTGTTTTAATTCATATAATGATCAAAAAAAAGTATTTTAAAATATATTATTTATATTTTTATCATTCTCACAATTTATAGAAATGTTTTTAGCTGGTTTTTTGTTTCTACATATTATACACTGCCGCTCAACTGAATAGGTTCACGATTACCGTGGAAGGAATTGGACTGTAATTCCTAAACCAATGTTCCGATTTACATGAAATTTTTTTTCTATAATTCTCTGATCCTTTAATAATTAGATGCCAAAGTATGATTTTCATTAACTTAATATTAATTGCTTATTTATTTTTTCTTCTGAAAGAGTAACAAAATTAATGCTTTATTTATGGCTCAACTGAATAGGTTCAGCTGAATGAAGTTTAATTTTTTGATGAAATATTGCGATAAATCGACAAAATTTGTTTGTAAACTTGTAATTTAATATATTTTCATTATATTAAATGAAAAATTTGCGGTGAATAGCAATTGTCCGAGTACGAAAGAGGCCAAATCCAGGCCCGCCCCAAAAGTGAACTTGGCCACATCCAAATCGTTACCAAAATTTGACGGAGCCAAAATGTTGTGAGTAACTTTTGAAGAAACAATGCTTAATATGACAAAAATATTAAAAACGAAGTAAAAAACGCGTCCACTGTGGCAGACAGGTAACATATTGCTCGAAATGCGTGCAATTTCCACCACTCAAAACCCGAAACTAAAGAAATTTGTGGTGTAAATGCAAGTGTATCAACTGTAAAACGTGCGATTTTGTTGGCTAATCATCTAAACTGATTGAAACATATAAAAAAAACACATTAAAATCATCCACGTATAGCTTCACGACTGCATTTTGAAAGTTACTAATTTAAGGTCGCAAGTTCCATAAAATGGTACTGATCTCCACACCATTACGCCTCCTTTAAACGTGTTGCGACGGCTCAGGATATGTTCTTCTTTTCGAAGAACATGCAAGTAATAGTTTCTACCATATACTTCGTCTAAAATAAATTTCTTTTCGTCGGAAAAGACGACGTTGTGTCATTCCTTCGTCTAGCTCATGTGCTTGCGAGCAAAATGCAGTCGTGAAGCTATACGTGGATGATTTTAATGTGTTTTTTTTATATGTTTCAATCAGTTTAGATGATTAGCCAACAAAATCGCACGTTTTACAGTTGATACACTTGCATTTACACCACAAATTTCTTTAGTTTCGGGTTTTGAGTGGTGGAAATTGCACGCATTTCGAGCAATATGTTACCTGTCTGCCACAGTGGACGCGTTTTTTACTTCGTTTTTAATATTTTTGTCATATTAAGCATTGTTTCTTCAAAAGTTACTCACAACATTTTGGCTCCGTCAAATTTTGGTAACGATTTGGATGTGGCCAAGTTCACTTTTGGGGCGGGCCTGGATTTGGCCTCTTTCGTACTCGGACAATTGCTATTCACCGCAAATTTTTCATTTAATATAATGAAAATATATTAAATTACAAGTTTACAAACAAATTTTGTCGATTTATCGCAATATTTCATCAAAAAATTAAACTTCATTCAGCTGAACCTATTCAGTTGAGCCATAAATAAAGCATTAATTTTGTTACTCTTTCAGAAGAAAAAATAAATAAGCAATTAATATTAAGTTAATGAAAATCATACTTTGGCATCTAATTATTAAAGGATCAGAGAATTATAGAAAAAAAATTTCATGTAAATCGGAACATTGGTTTAGGAATTACAGTCCAATTCCTTCCACGGTAATCGTGAACCTATTCAGTTGAGCGGCAGTGTATATATTTATATACATTTATTCATACATGTCATTCATATTTGGGGCAATCTAAAAACAATTGTTAAATATTATTCCCAATTCTTCAACAAGTTCTGTTCATTCATTGAGTTTTAAAGTTTCTTTACGCACTTTTAGATCTTTTATTATTTGCCAACTCATAGTTCTATTATAAGCTCTTACAATGCTTAACTTTTTGGCTTATTAAACTAGAGTTCCAGTTGAGTGGATTGTCAGTGAGGATAGTTCACAAATCAGAGGCAACTGGACACGGCAACTGTTCGTTTGTTGGAAAGTTCCTCTCTGTGTTTTCTCCTCATTCCTTCAAACTGAACTGAACTGAACTGAAGTACGTGCTGCATTTGCATATTGCATCTGTATCTGTATTGCATCTCAAACTGAAACTGAAACTGAAGATGGAATTCAAGTTGTAGTTAACGTTCAAGTTGCAGTTGACAGCAGCGACGACAAAGACATGAAAAGGCAGCGCCTTTTTCATGCCATTTTTGCCCTTTAACCGTTGCTTTTTTTCCCCTCTCTTTTTCAAGACTTGTCCGCAGCGCGTGCAAAATGTCAAGCGTGCAACCAAAAAAAGAAAAAATACAAAAAAAAAATTATATGTAAAAAATAAAAAGAAAGAAAGTAATTTTAGCGTACCGATAATTTGATACCCTTGCGGTACAAATTCGATTTTGTATAAAAGTTTTATAAAAAGTCACTGTGCGTAACTTTTATGCAAGCAGAAAACAACTTTAAATTCATATAAAATATCTAAAATAAAGAATAAATAGTTTTATATATTTATTTTATATTTAACTTTCGATGCATCGTTTTTTATGTTAATTATAAATTTAGGGTCAATTCCAATCTGCTCTTATGCTGCACACACAACAAAATCTATTTGGTTGGTGTTACATACCAATAGATAAATGACAAATCTAAAATGCAAACATATTTTAAACCGACTTTTTTCACTGAATAGCCCCAAAAGAGCCTTGAGTCACTTTTCACATTTTGTCACCTTACAGGTGAACGGAGCCATCTACACCTTTTCTGAGCTCATTTTTGAATTCAGTGGCCCAGGTTCATCTTACAAAAAAATAACTTGACTTCTGTTTCTTCATTATTTTAAAAGATAGCCTTAGAGGGTTAAGGTTTAGATATCACAATAAAATAACCAAGTTTGTCATTGCAAACCTTTATTTTAATACTGAAAATATTCACCTATAAAATGCAAAAAAAAAATTTTTAAAATATAGAAAATGACTTAATAAAATCACTTGCCAAAACTGTTTATTTCTTAAAACTATCTTAATTTAAAAAGAAAATATCTGTAGTATGGTGAATTTTCTGGAGTTTGTCATTTAATTATAATACGATAATCAAATACTCAATATCTTCGCCTAAAAAATGTGTCGAGAGCAAAAATATATCTTAAAAAACAAGAGAAAATATCTAGATTGTAAATTCAATTCCCCAAAATTGTTTGTTTTTTAAAATTAACCCATTTGAAAAAGGAAAATAGGTTTACTGAATATTTTTGAATTTGTCATTTTATTATTGATAGTCAAATTACTTAATGTAAAAAAATTCTTAAAAATAAAGAAAAATATCTTGATTTTTAAATCACTTTCTTAAAATTAACCTATGTGATAAATGAAAATAACTATGATATTCTTGAATTTGTCAATTTATAATTGATAGTAAAATTATTTTAGTATTGAATAAAAAAATTCATTAAAATAGAGAAAATATTATTTATTTAGTAAAATTAAAATTATTTATTTGGTAAAAAAAAACTCTTAAAAATAGAGTAAAATATCTTGATTGTTAAATCACTTGGCCAACATTGTTTATTTCTTAAAATTAACTTGTTTGATAAATCAAAATATCCATGATATTCTTGTATTTGTCAATTTATTATTGATAGTAAAATTATTTAAGTATTGAAAAAAAAAAATTTATGAATTCATGAAAAATGCATGAATATTATTTATTTAGTAAAAATTAAATTTTATTTAAATTTAAAAAATGTAAATATCTATGGTGAATATTCTTGAATTTGTCTATTTATTGATGAGAACAAATTTAAGAATATTTATATAAATATATTTATTTTATTTTTATTTAATTTACTTATTATATATTCTTTTATCATACCATTTAAAACAAAATTTAAAATACCCTGTGCAAGGGTGTAGAAACAAGTAGTATGCAGCTCTGGAGAGTCTGAGAATGTCACTCGACAGCCGCAGAGTGTGACATCTTCACTGCTTCGTATTTGGCGAGTAGACTGTAGATTTCTATCGCCAGCATTTGGCATTTGCCACTTAACATTTGCCGCAAAAGGAGTCGACTCTGCATTCTTCAGTCTTCACTCTTCAGTCTACACTTCTCAGTCTACACTGGAGTCGAGTCTTGTGTTTGTTTAATGTCACAGTGTGGCACAAAATTAAAGTTCTCTGCAATGATGATGATGATGACAATGCAGTCTCAATTGCGGCTCTGCCACATGCCCCATGTTGCACTTGCCACAACCTCAACTTGCCACAGAACTAGCACGAGGTCAATTTGTGGTGGCGCTTAATAATTGCGCTAAATTGAAAAGAAAAAAATAAAAGAAAATAATAATAAAAAAACAGTATGAAAAACAAGAAAAGCGCAACAACAATTGACTTTCATTGTTTGTTGTCGGCTGCACAGACATAAATGCTTAATGGGAATATTAAGCTGCCTTTATCAATTATTCAAGCAAACACAATTTAAACTTTGAGAACAAACTTTGGCTAAAATTGTTGTACACTAAAATGTTTTGTATATGTATCAAACTTGCAGCTTTCATTTAATTGTTTAACCAGTTTTTTAGTTAGCCTTGTGCCGTTTCACAACAGTCTTGACACATTTTATTTGTTAATTTCAATTTCTTTTATTAATTATCAAGTCGAAAAGATATTAAATTTTTTCAGTTGCAATTTCTGCTTTGTAGTCAAAAGTATTAGTTAAGTTATTGTTGTTAAACAGTCTGAAAACATTTTAGAAGCTTTATTTACCTGTTTTATTTATAATGACATAATTTAAGACAAAAATTACCTATAAAAAATTAAGGTTTTTTGCTCTCCAAAATCTAAATTTTAAGACCTTTTAACACCAAAAATGTTTTGAGAAGGAAAAGATTCTGAAAAAGGGGAAAAACATCTTCTTTCTTTATATACAGTTTGTCAAGAAACACTTTACACACCCTAAAAGTTGTAGTATTTTGACATTAAATAAGAAAATAATAGCTTATTATATAGTATATATTTGCAAAAATTACCTTAACCCATTGAGTGCCCATTGAATATTTTGAATTTTTGTGAAAGTTTACTTTTTCAACTTTTTTCCTCGATTTTTTGCAAAAAATATTTTGATGCAATAAAATTCTTGAAACAATTCTAAGAATAACTGCAAAAAATTTTTTGAAAATTGCCAAACAGACACTTTTTTGTGAAAAGTAGGAAAAAGGGGTTAAAAAAAACATTTTTAGGATTTTCAAAAAATTTTAAAAAATACTAGACATTTTAAAAAAATACTAAATATTTTTGAAAATTTTTAATTATGTATTATTAATTATTAAATTAAAATATTCAAAAACTTTTTTTTTTATTCTTCATGTTTTCTTAGCTTGCTTTTATCATGCTTTGAATCATTTTTCAAATAAATTTCAACCTACAACTCTTTGATTTATCTTAAAGTTGCCTACAATAAATTTATAGAGCATCCTACGGTCGTGTTCTTTGGCATTTGCTCAGCTACTACAGTGAAAATCCCCAAGAAAGAACTCAATTTGCTGGGCGTGTCCGCTGTCCTCGAGTCGCAGCCCACTGAAGTTTCCACAAGTCACGCACATTAAATAAACCAACAACAACTACGACAACAACTAACAAATAAGTAAAGAAAAATAAGAAAAAAAAAGCAAGCAGTAAAAGAAATCAACAAAGACTGAATGACTGAAAGACTGAAAGAGTATTTCTCCTAATTATTAATATTGCCCGCTTGTCGTTGGTCGTTGGTTTGCATTTTGTGCTTGGTAATCCAGCTAAGTGGTTCTCATGCCCCACCGCCAAGCTCTGAATCCAGAAACCAGAATCCTCCATTTCTATCCCATCTCCTCCCCTATCGCTTTGTGTCCCCCTTTTTGCCCTGCTTGGCGCATTTTGCGATTCAGCAATGTGAGAATTAAAATTAAAACAGAAATTCATCTTTGGTACTACGAAGATTTTATGCCCTTATTCAATTTTGAACTGATAATTAATATTAATATTGAAACATTTCAAACATTCAAAATTAATCCAAATAAGATTTTATGCCCTTATTCATTTTTGAACTGATAATTAATATTTATATTGAAACATTTTATATTTAAAATTAATACAAATAAGATTTTATGCCCTTATACAGTTTTGAACTGATAATTTATATTAATATTGAAACATTTCAAACATTCAAAATTAATCCAAATAAAATGTTGGTCTGATTTTTATCAAATTTATTCGAAATGCACATATAAAACAACTATAAACTGACTTCTTATAAATGATCATAAATATACATATATCATTTTTAGAAGTTTAATAAGCCTTCCATTATATGTTATACATTTCCATAATAAATTTATAATACTTACCATCTGCAAGAGTATAAAAAAAAACAAACATTAAACATTCTGTGATTCTTTGAATACTCCAAAACTTGTTAAGTTTGCATCTTTGCTTCTGTTCGCTCAGTCTGAAGATGAACAAAAAATAAAAAATAAACGATAAAAACGTGTAAATCATTAACAGAGTGAAGAAATAAATTTGTCATAGTTTTAACGCTCTGTTACTAACAGTTGTTGTTACTGTTAAGTAGCAAAATATTCACAAAAATTAAATAAGGTCAGAAGAGAATCCAACCAAATGGAATTTATTTAATTAAAAATGAATTCGATTATTTGTCATTTATTTATTTTTGTTTAATC
Source organism: Drosophila suboccidentalis (assembly GCA_037043435.1). NCBI lineage: Eukaryota > Metazoa > Arthropoda > Insecta > Diptera > Drosophilidae > Drosophila > Drosophila suboccidentalis. The sequence continues at coordinate 1,912,086 of JBAMBK010002405.1, forward strand.
ATATTTTTATTAATATTAATATTTTATTTTCATATTTTTTTTTTGTGCAATTGATTGCAATAGTAACTGGCACAAATTAAATGTTACTTAAATTTTTAACGCTTCTAAATTTTAGCAGCTAAAATAAAGAAGTTGAACGTAGAGATTGTTTTTTGTTATATATTTGCTGTAAAAACAAAATGCTTTATCTGTTACATTTTAAAAAATAGCTGCTGCATAAAATTGAATAGGAAAATTCTGATTCACTAATCTTACTTTAACTAACTGAACAACTTTTACAACTTCTCTTCAACTAACTCCACAAATTAAAAGTCTCAGTTTAAGCTACAAACTTACAGCTTATAATTAACGCATCACTGTTAATCAAAGATAACATTGAATAGACTGTTAACAGTAACGGCGTCACCAATAATCACACTAAAACTAACTGAAAAACTTCTCTTCAACTAAATCCACAAATTAAAAGCCCCAGTTCACAAACTAAAAGCATATAATTAATCGATGACTGTTAATCAAAGATAACATTGAATAGACTGTTAACAGTAACAGCGTCACATTAACAGCGCTGTTTAAAGTCTACAAAATGATTGTTAAAAGTCGCTTAGCAACTTTTAATAGATTGTTTAGTTGGCCTTAAGGATAAACTTAAGACCCGGGGTCAACACAAATTGCGAAAAGTGCTAATTAAAATACTCATGAACAAAGTGTGGCCTGTGGTGGCATTTTGCAACACTGAAAACTGTCAGTGTCAGTGCAATTGTAACTCTAACTGGAACTACGAGTAACTCGCTAACTATGTAATTTCATTTTGCGAGTTTTCAAAGTGAATCCCCTCAGCATAAAACCGATTTTCTAAAACATCTGAGAGAAAAAGAGGGAAATTTATGGTTGTGTGGAAAAGGGGGCAATGTTTAATAATCGTGACATTTGAAATTGTTCAACTTTGGCAACAGGAACACGGAAATATCAGACAGGCATTCTGGAGTGCAGTCCAGTTCAGTTCAGTTCACTTCACATCACTCACATTTCAGTGGGTGACTTTTTGAATGAATGAATGAATGGAAAATTTCCTCCTCTCTCTCTCTCTCTATCCATAACACATATCATTTTATGTAACGTACCCATGTCCAGTTGGGGAACATAAAAGTTATCGGTTTAACACTAAAAAGGCGAAAGAGCTAGACTCTGAGATACTTGCAACTATAACCATATTACTTATTAATATTTAATCAAAAATGAATTGGAAACTATCGTTCTGGCTCACTGAGTAAGATTATACAGTGGTCGGATATAGTATTTTGACAAAGCTAATAATTTTAACTTACTTTATCAGGGGTGCCACAGAAATCGCTTTCTCTTGAATTTTACTTAAATTTGTATGAAATTTCAGTAAATTTTGGCACCCTTCTATGTAAATTTGGCATCAATGGAAGGTTATTTAAATGTCGTTTGAATGATACAAAACTTTCCTTAACCCATTTAGTATCCATTGAAAATTTTGAATTTTTGTTAAAGTGTCCTTTTTTTACTTTTTTCCACGATCTCAAACAAAAAATGGTTTTGATGCAAAAAGTTTCTTCAAACAATTCTAATAGTGACTGCAAAAATTTCTTTGCTTATATGTTTTATGATTTTTTGAAAATTGCTAAAAAATTACTATTTTAGACACATTTTTCTCCTTTTCATACTAAATTTTATGTTTCTATTGAAAAATTCAAAAAAGTTGCTTAAAAAATTAGTTTTTTATGTAAAATGAAAAAAAAAATGTAAATACCAAAAATAAAAAAGTGAATAAAATAAAAAAATAAAAAGAATAAAATAAAAAAAAGGTACAAAAAAATTTAGAATAGTGAGGAAAGCTCTGTTTCAATATTGGAGTCTCTAGCTCTGACAGTCTCTGAGATCTAAATGCTTAAGCCCCATTCAGACGAGCACTTTTTCACCGACACTTTTTGTCAGATTTTGTCAAAAAGCTGTCCGTGTCGCGTAACCATACACAATTTCAAAGCGTCGGTAAAAAACCGACGCTCACCGATGGAAATAGAACACGTTCTATTCCACGTTCTATTCCACGTTCTATTCCACGTTCTAGAACGTGTTCTATTTCCATCGGTGAGCGATGGTGAGCGACACGAACGGTTTTTTGACAAAAAGTGTCGATGAAAAAGTGCTCGTCTGAATGGGGCCTTAAATAAATACACACAAATATAATATATGTATAACTATATGGACCTGTTGCTTATCAAGAATATATATGTTTATAAAATCGGAGATCTCTTCTTCTGCCTGTTACATAAATGGCCACAAAGCTATGACACTCGTGTATTCTTTGGATTTACCGAGTATAAAAAGTGTTGCACATATTTTAGACGTTACTGCAAATTAAAGCAACACTGAAGTAAGTAAGAGAGGGAGAGCGAGAGCGAGAGAGGTAGCGACTGTCAAGCAGTCAGCAGTCAGTTGAACAAAAACGGAAACCGGAAACTGCCAGAGTTGCCAGCCGCTTACCGTTTCCCGTACGATGTGCTCGTGTGTGTGTTGGGCAACTAAACCGGTTGAAAGAACCCGTAACAGAGAGAGAGAGAGAGAGAGAATAACCCGGACAGGGAAGGGGTTTCAGTTAGTAAGGCGGTAAACCATTGATAATGTCAGCCAAAAAAGCGATGGACAAGAAGAAGCAGGAGTTGAAAATGAAAAGTTTTTTAATGTTGTTTATGGGCGAGAGCGCGCTTACAAAGTCAGTGATTAAATTATTTATGACAGCTTTAAAATGCAGAGTTGCTCCACTTTTGGACTTTTGCAGTACTTGGCCATAAAATGCCAAGACCCAGTGTTGCCAAATGCGGTTGACAACAACAACAACGAAAGGAACAACAATTGCAATAGTAATAAACATTTACGCTGCAAGTGAAATTAAGTAAGAAAACAAAACAAAAAAGTACAATATAGGTTTAATAGATGCCACACAGTGCAAGGACGGAGGCGTTAACGTGAAGTAGGCGTGGCAAAAGTCAATTCGCGAATGCGCTTGGCAACACTGTTGTTCATGTTGATGATGATGATGATGATGATGATGATGATGATGATGATGATGTTGATGATGCTGAGCCGACAATTGCAAACAACATTGTTGTTCGCTTCTTTTATTGTTGTTGAGGTCACAGTCATGAACCTTGCCCCCTTAACCCTTTATTTGCCTTCTTTCTCCTGCCACATTCGCCATTGTGTTGTCGCCTACAGTTTTGCAGTTTACAGTTTACGTTTTTGTCACACGAACTGTGCTTTGGACATCGCGTGCCGCGTGTCCTTGAAACAGCCTTACACACACACACACACTCAAACTGGCATTGTGCAACACTAATTGCGCATTTGCGAACACCACATGAAATGAAACGACCTTTCCTTATGGCAACGACAAAACATTGTGCACATTTTCAAATGATTGCTGGCAAGCGTTATTAAAGTGCCAAAAAGTTTTGATAAAGTATTGCCCCCATAAACGGCAATGACACTTAACGTTTACCAACACTGATTATGCATTCAGCAAAAACTTTGCCAATTGCGTTGCCACCTGCAAAAATTATAGCCAAGGACATTTATAAAAACTTTTAGTTGTAACATTTACCAACACTTGTTATTGTAACATTTTTCAACACTATGGACTTTTTGGAAGTCTAAAACTATAATGGCTGGATTGATCAATACTTAAACAGCTTTTATATGTATATTGTTTAAAATTCAACTCGGCGTTTACCAACACTGCACATTTGTGTGTGATAGCTTACTTTACAAGTTTTGTAGTGTTTTGTTTGCGTTGATAAAACTTTGCTAATCCTTTTTAGCGTGCAATTATTTATGTTTACCAACACTGCACATCTGTGTGCAATAACTCAGTATGTAAGTAAGGTATTGTAATGTTTGAGTTGATAAAACTTTGCTAAAATCTTGTTGCTGTGCAATATTTTACTGTCTTCCAATTCGTCAATAATTTCGTTGACGTTTACCAACACTGCACATCTGTGTGCAATAACTCAGTATGTAAGTAAGGTATTGTAATGTTTGAGTTGATAAAACTTTGCTAAAATCTTGTTGCTGTGCAATATTTTACTGTCTTCCAATTCGTCAATAATTTCGTTGACGTTTACCAACACTGCACACACCTGCATATGCGTGAAGTAGCTTCGCGCTACACTTTCATCTTGCTTGGCTGCGTAATTAAAAAGCTGCCACTTCGACAGTTGTCGGCATTTCTAAAGGAATTCACTTCGATACTTCCACAAGAGATGTAACTCATAATAAAAGGGTGTGTGTGCGAGTGTGTGTGTGTCTATGTGTGTGTGTGTGTGTTTGTATATCTATTATTACCCATTCACATTGTGTCGCAGTTCTCTCAATCATCAATTGACTTCAATTTCAAGTCAACAACTTCTGCTGCACTTCGTCAATTTCAATTTCAATTTCGTTTGACAGTTTCCCATTTTGTAGTTGGCTTTTCTTTAATCAGCCAGTGTTGACAGCGACTTTAATGAGACGTACATACATATATGTATGTGTGTGTCTCTTAAGGAGACCATTGAGTATCTACCATGCTGAGAAAAACAATACATTAGGTCGACAAATCTTCAACGGATCTCAAGTGCACAATAAGTATTATGGCAAGGTGTTTTTTTCAAAGCTGTTTTCTGCTTTGATTCAAGATGTGCACAGTAAACAACCTTGGACTGCACAACGGAATAACAATCAGCATACACACATATACAGGGGTGCCACAGAAATCGCTTTCGCTTGGATTTCATTCCGCTGTGCCACAGGTCAACTCGCTGAATAATTTTGCGCGGAGCCAACTAGCGCTAAATCTGCTGCCACCAAGTCCGATTTAGATTTTCGAAATCAGGGGCAGCGATGCCACATTTTTTAATCAGAGTTCGAAGTAAGGTATTTAAAAAATATATATGAAACCACATCTGTTTTCTTTAAATTAAGCATTCAAGCTCTACCGCAAAACTATTTTACTTATTGTGCGATTTGTGAAAACATTAGTCACGAAGAGTTGCCAGACTAATGGCTAATTGCTAGAGTTGTAGAGTAATTTTTATTTTCACGCGCCAATTACTTTTAAATTTTTTTAAGCTAAACAAAATCGATTATTATATAAATAAATTAAATTATATAAATTAAATAAGAAAAAAATTAAAAACTTATTGTTTTGCAATGATAAACTTGAAAAAGTTGCTAATCAAACCCTTGGGTATTTTAATCTGAGAAGGTGTCAACCCTTAGCAGCCTAGTTCGAAAAGGTTAGTGAAAATTCTAAAAAAAATTAAATCTCTCGTAGTTCTGTGGCATCTCGAAAATTTCCGTGCGGAAATGCTTTCAGCGGTATGCTATTTCGCTAGCGATTTCTGTGGCACCCCTGATAATTTCAAAGCTGTCTTCATCAAGGAAGAAAAATAAGAAATTAATTAAAATCCGCTTAGTTTTTTACTGCAAAACACTAAGGTGTCTGAGCAGTAACTACTTTTAATAACACTTTTGTGATTGCAAAGACAAAACAGAATGGAGTATAAATTAAATTCTTTAGTTTATTTTTGGTGTCTCAATTTGAAGTCTTGACTTTACAATTAACTCGATGCATAATTGAAGTATCGTTTAGTTAAGTTTAGTTTCTCATTCGAAATAAATTATGATGACAACTCTGTAGCTATTGCTTTCACTCTCTTTCTCTGGAAATATATATCTCTCTCTAGAACTGATGCAGTTTTAATGACAACTTGCAATGACTCATGCATGAGATGCACCTGTCTGTCAGTCTGTCAGTTGATTGCCTGTAAAATGTCAAACTAACTGCAACCGGCAATATGCAAAGTTAGCAAAAGAAAAAGACACAAGAAAATAGAAGAAGCTGAAGCGAAGCTGAAGACAACTTAAGCCAGAACAGAACTGTGACAATTGGCCGTTTGTGTGTTGCCAAAGTAGACAAGTTGACCCATTTAGAAGCGACAACTTGGCGCCAGAGAGACAGAGAAAGAGAGAGAGGGAGAAAAGAAGAAGGCCAAAGATACAAAAAGATAGCTGGAACCGAGCACGAGTGGTTTTATGGCAATTCAACATGATTTCTGTAACGATTTCAGCTCGATGCGATGCGAAATCGATGCAAGTTGCAGTTGCCACATTGAGTGGAAGTTGCCTTCGAAAGGACAAACAACACTGAGACAGACAGACAGACAAATAGACAGACAGACTGTCGACAGCAATAAGTAGCCAAGTGTGGCATGAAAATGAAAATGGTAATGGGCACTGTGGACAAAATGCCGATGACATCGATGTCAATGAGTGCAGAGCCGGAAAAGGTACTGCAGGGAAATGCTTCTGCCTTCTGCCTTCCGCCTGATTTTCTCTCTTCAATAAAATAAAATAAATACTCGTATCAAAATAAAAATGAATATTGTAATGCGAATGTATTTTTCTTTTATTTGCCCAAGTTACCGAGTGTTGTATGAAGTGCCAAGAGCTAACGATCTCCATCTGTCTATCAGACCTGGTTCCGTTTTTGCACTTTGCCTTTCTCTTTCTCCCTTTATTTGTCTTCAGTTTTCACAGATTTTTCATATAAACTCGTACTCACGAGTGTACATGAATATGTACTCATGAATTTAAAGCAGAAGAGGAAAAGGCCTCAATTCAATATGAAATTGTGTGCGGCAAAATAGAGAAGTTAAGTGTGAAATAAGAAGCGGAAGGAGAAGAGAAAGGAGTTGACAAGAAAATGTTTAGAGCCGAAGAGTTGAAAGAAATAAAGCAATGAAATTTATATAAAGAATCTATGAGAAAGGAAAGAGAAGTAAAGGGAATGTGAGGTGAAAGAAGCTTGAAATATGTCAATGAATGCAAGAAGAAGTATTTTTGTGAGAAGATAAGTGTAAAGCAATGGTAAATCAAAAAGTAGAATGAAGGTCTTTAAAATTGTTGTAAATATGCGATAAAGAAGTTGCAAGATAAGGTAATGAGAGAAGCGTAGTAAAAGGATAAGCAAGAGCTAAGAATCAACAAGAACTAGAACTAAATGAGAGAAGCAAAGTAAAAATAATTAACAGAATCGAAATTTGAGCCAGGGAAATAGTCTGCTGAATAAACAATGAGAAAGGCGTCATGAAAGAAGCTAATAGAGAAGTTAAGTGGAACAAACAAGTGGAACAGCAAGCAGAAAATTAACAGAATTGGAAGTTAAGTCAGAGAAATAGTCTGCGAAATAAACAGTCAAAAAAGAAGTCATGAAAGAAGCTAATAGAGAAGTTAAGTGAAACAAACAAAAGCCGAGAGAAGCAAGCAGAAAATTAACAGAATTGGAAGTTAAGTCAGAGAAATAGTCTGCTAAATAAACAGTCAAAAAAGAAGACATGCAAAAAGATAATAGAGAAGTTAAGTGAAACAAACAAAAGCCGAGAGAAGCAAGCAGAAAATTAACAGAATTGGAAGTTAAGTCAGAGATATAGTCTGTTAAATAAACAGTGAGAAAGGCGTCATGAAAGAAGCTAATAGAGAAGTTAAGTGGAACAAACAAAAGGGAATTCTATGATGTGTGAGATGATTTCTTTATCTTTTTGTTTTTCTATTTTGTGTTTAAAAATTTATTCATGTTCGATTTGTGGCATCTTATCTGCGCTGGCTGGCGATACAGGGAAAAGTGAAATATATTGGACTCCGGGGAAAGTTCACGTTTCAAGTTGCAAGTTGCAAGTTTCAAGTGGCAACAACAAGCTGCAAGTTGCAAGTTATCTGCACGTTGCAAGGACTGTTGCTCTTTTCTCTTCTTATGCATTGAAGATGGCGCCAGCAAGTTGCCCCACTCCTCTCCATTCCTGCCTCCCCCTCTTGTGCTTATCATTAAGCCATGAGCAGGGCATTTAAGCCTGGCAATAAACGTAAATAAAACTGCAAAAGTTTCACTTAATAGAATTTAATTTTCTTACTACTGCCGAGAAAAACAGACAAGCGAAAGAATTCAAGTTCGAGCCGACAAGGGAAAATCGGTGGGGAAAAGTGCGGGGGGAAAAAACAAGAGCTTTTTATACACAGAAAGAGAAAAATTCAAATTAAAATTCAAGTTTAAATATTATATCTTAATTTTCAAAAAAAACTTAAACATTTGATTTCACTCAAAAGAATTCGTAAAAAAATTGAAAAATTATGCTTAAATTAAGTATTTTGTGCTTGGTTTAAGAAAATCCGAGTGTACCGAACTTCTGACATCGTGTTGGCTTCATTTTATTTCGAAATATAAGATTTTTTTTCAGTGTACACATAGATTTTTCAATTTTCATAAACGACGGCGTTGCCTGAGTGGATAATGCGGTGATGCCACGCACGGGGGTGAGATAAGTGATGAGGGGGTAGGAGGCCTCACCTCCCCCCCCCCTCTCTCTCTCCCTCACTTACTCTCCCTCTCTCTTTCTGTCGCGCTCTGTGTGCTTTATGTCTTGATTGTTTTTTAGTGGATGCGCAAGTTTTTTATCTTGTCGCTGCATCTGAATCACGAATGTCAATTACTTTATCCCTCTTGGAGAGAGAACAACAAAAAGCTGTGCATACATTAAGGCGTCACTCTCTATATCTCTCTCTCTTTCACTCTCTCTCTCTCTATCTCTGTCTCTGTCTGTCTATCTTTGACGTAAAAGCGAAAGTTTGTCCTTATATTGTTGACTCAGTGGATGACATCATCGTGGCATGCTTTTAAGCCAAGCATTGAATGAATGATACATAAATAAATAAATTAAAGCCGACAGATTTCCTCTATCTCTCTCTCTTTCTCTCTGTGTGTGTTATCGCATCCTTCATCTATCGATAAGTGCATGAAGACAACTCTGACAGCGTCTTGCTTAAGTTAATTACACAAAATATACTATATATTATATGTATATGTATTGAAATGAAAACAGTGTGTGAGATAATTGGATAAGCTGCTTTTGCTAATCATTTGACCTTTTCACATGCTTCCACTGCGACTTATCGATAAGTCCGAACGAATTCAATTTGCCAGCAGCATTTCAGTTTGTTCACTCATAGCAATTTCTTCGCTCAGGAATTAATTAAATATATATACTCTGTCATAATCAATTTATAATCCCCTGCGCAAAGTTACATTTCCCATTTGAAGTTATCGGATTATCGATAAGTATGAAATGTAACTGAGTGCTTCTTAAGAGCCGGTAAATTAATTAAGTACATTTGAAGCAATGGATAGGTAGGAGCATGCCTTGCTTTGAATTCAATTGGTATTTTGAATTTAAGACTACTGCGAGTTATCGATAACTGCAGCTCAGTCACCAATTAATTAAATCAACTGAAATCTGTTCTAACTGAGTCAACTTTATTCTTCAATTTTAGGTAGCTCTCAATAGTATGTTAACGTAAGTGAGCATTGTGCATCGAATATTCATAGTCTAACGACTTATCGATAACAGCAACTCACTCGATAATCAATAAGATCAAATTTTAATTGTTTGTAGTAATTTTGAGTTGCTTTTCAAACTTTTAAGAAATGAGTGTGCTCATTAGAAGTCAATTAATCACAGACTATCGACTTATCGATAACAGCAACTTAATCGATAGACAATTAGATCAAATTGAAATTGTTTCAAGTAACTTTGAGCTGCTTTTGCAACTATTTAGTAATAAGTGTGCCGATTATAAGTTAATTAATCACAGACTATCGACTTATCGATAACAGCAACTCCCTCGATAGACAATTAGATCAAATTTAAATTGTTTCAAGTAATTTTGAGCTGCATTTCAAACTTTTAAGAAATGAGTGTGCTCATTAGAAGTCAATTAATCACAGACTATCGACTTATCGATAACATCAACTCACTCGATAGACAATTAGATCAAATTGAAATTGTTTCAAGTAACTTTGAGCTGCTTTTGCAACTATTTAGTAATAAGTGTGCCGATTATAAGTTAATTAATCACAGACTATCGACTAATCGATAACAGCAACTCACTCGATAGACAATTAGATCAAATTGAAATTGTTTCAAGTAACTTTGAGCAGCTTTCGCAACTATTTAGTAACAAGTGTGCCGATTAGAAGTCAATTAATCACAGACTATTGACTTATCGATAACTATAGTGCACTCGCCAATCACCTGAGTCAACTGTACTTTGTATTTTTAAGTAGCTCTCGAAAGTATTTAGTAGTAAGTGCACCCATTATGCGGTAATTAATTACACAGACCCTCTAACACTTTTCTCTCTCTCTCTCTCTCTCTCTCTCTTTGCAGGTACGTGACTTGTGTTGCAGCATAAATTGTCCCCCCCACTGATACCCCATGAAAACCAGGCTAAGTAGCATTCCATTTTGGCTTGCGATGCTCCAATAATTAATTGATTTTCAATTTTATAGATATGTATGTAAGTATATCAAAACGCACACGCACAGATATTTAGAGACAGGGACTGTGGCAATTGACTTGAGTGCAAAACTGTTTCCAGCTGTGAGCACTGAGCACACTGGTGGCAATGATACAACAACGAGTGTATCTGCTTATTCATGGGGGTGCGGGGGGTCATGAAACTTCATGCATGCAGCAGCAGCACTTTACGCATCATTAAATGAACTGCGAATTATTTTCGCTGCCGTCGACACATTCAAGTTGTTGTTGTTGTTATTGTTGGGGCCACAACGTGGTTGCAAGTTCAATAACAAATGTGTGTGCTGCTTATGAAGTGTTTGCTTTTGCAGCTTGCCACACGGATCAGTTGAATTTAATATATATATGAAATCATAGAATATTAAAAATATTAAAAATATATATGCACACTGCGTATTGACCACATTTTCCAGCCAAATGAATTTCCTTCTACTCCTGCCCTCAAATCAAATGAATTGAAATTCCAAAAACCTCAAAACAATATTTATTTTTCAAACGCTGCAAATGTTTTCGTCATATTTGGTTGCCACATTTTCCCCTTTTCCGCTGCAATCATCAACTGAAAATCGCTCTCCTTGTCACCCCCAATGGGGCGCACTGTTGCAATTGCAACGTAAATAGACTTTTTCAATGCACTTGACACATGCTATTAAATGGCAGCCATCGAAAGGACAAAAGGGGCAGGCAGACACAGATACATTTGCTATCTATCTACGTACATTTTTTTATATTTATTTTCTCTTCTCTTTTCTTTTTTTTAAATTTTTATGCCCACACATATCCAATATTTATATGCTGTAAGAGTTACAGACTCAATTGTTCAGCCAGCTGAAAGCAAGCTTTGCACTACACCAAGTGCTTTCCAATAACAATAAAAGAAAAGCTCACCAATATTTGTACAAACATTTAGATAATGACGTGGGGAGAGCTTTTACACAGACACGACACACCTACAGGCAACAGTGAAAGCTCTTAAATAGTTTAACAAGTTATTTGCTTTCGATCTAAAATAAATTTTGATCCTCATAATCATTTCAGCTTTTACTAGATTTCTGTCAAACTTTCCTTTCCTTTAAGCTTTTATATGCAGAGCTTTTACAGAAACACAGCACACGGACATGCAACGGTGAATGCTCTTTAAAAGTTTAACAAGTTTTTTTGATATCGAAATATGTAGTTTCAAATAAACTGATCCTCACTTTGAGCTACATCAATAGCTTTTCTGCTTTAAGAGGTTTCTGTCAAACTTTTCTTTACTTAAAGCTTTTATATTCAAAGCTTTTACACAGACATGACACACCTACAGGCAACAGTGAAAGCTCCTAAAAGCTTTAACAATTTATTTGCTTTCGATAGGATATTAAATTTGAAGATTGAAATACCGATCCTCACTTTGAGCTACATCAACAGCTTTTCTGCTTTTCTAAGGTTACTGTCAACCTTTCCTTTTCTTTCCTTAAAGCTTTTAAAAGTTCTAAAAGCTCTCCAAAATATAAACAAATGTAAATAAATGAAATTTCGTTATTCCCAAAATGATATAAATTTTGAAGATTGAACAAACTGATCCTCATTTAAAGCTATGTCAAAAGCTCTTTCAATTTCGCTCTCAAAAGCTTATTCTCTGAAAGCTTTCACACCGATCACGCTGTGTTAAAAGCTGACAAATACTGGGAAACATTTTTAGCTGTAAGCGCATTCAACAATTGCTAAAGCCGAGTCTGGACTCGGGATTCGTGTGGCATGCAATATGCATATGGGAAAAACGGCTCCTTGCATCGCATCGCACAAAGCGCCCGTGGGATGTTTTCGTTTATACTACTATCGGCAGCCGGTGGTGGCATGTGGAAACCTTTTTAGTGACATGAAAAATGTGCAACAGACGGACAACAACAATAAGTAAAAAATAAGAGAAATAAATGCCGCTGAAATGGCAAGAAAAAAATCGAGTAAAAACTGAACCAAAAGTCTAAATAATAAAATCAAAATGAAATGAAATGAATCGTTGTGAAAACCTGCAAAAGCTATTGAAAAAATATTGCCAGCATCAGCAGACTGAGTGGATTCGGTATTCGGTATTCGGATTCGGAACGAAATAAAAGCATGACAACAAAAAATCATTTAACCACAGCATAAAAATATATATTTAAAAAAAAAGCTGACAGAAAAGAACACGTCAAAAGAGCGAACTGCTTTACACTGACCGCTTTTGGTCAACGGTTATGGAATGGGGCTTAAAATTTGCAGAGGAGAAAGTGCAAATGGGGGTTGTAGATGGCAGATGGCATACAGATGTGAGAGCGTGGTTATGAATTGAATACGGGCACATTAAACAACTGCCAGAGTTGAGTGCAGTTAACGTTGTTCTTGTTGTTGTTGTAGCACTTACCGTGGGGGGGGGGGGAGAGAATTTGGCCTACGGCTATTTGGAGCCAAAAGTGGAATTTGATTTGATTGGATTGCAAACTGAATGCATTTGCTGGTGTTACGATTTTTGATAGCTCCGCGGGCAGCACTTAATTGCCAATGTCTACTCAATTTGCGAGCACGACGACACGGCGACGCAAAAATTGTTATTTATATAGTATATATAAAAAGGTATAAGTAACCAAATATGTACACTTACATATATTTCACATTTTAAATGCATGTACTCCGCTTAAAGTTGAAATAGATATGACAGAGATTGGGTCAAAACGTTTGCGAATGTCGCACAAAGCAGAAAAGAAATAACGAAAGTTGGCTTGAAAACATTTTAGTTATAGCTAATATATATATTTAGTATTGGAGAAGATTCTGAAGAAGATTAACATTGCCAGTCAAAACGTTTGCGAATATTGCACAAAGCAGAAACGAAGTAAGTTTGCTAAAAAAAAAACATATGTAGGAATCAGCTTATTTTTAAACGGAAGAGATTCTATTCACATTTCTAGTCAAAACGTTTGCGAATGTCGCTCAAAGCGGAAACCGAAAAAAAGGACTTACACACAAAGCAGAAGAAAGTTTGCTAAAAAAAAAACATATTTAGAAATCAGCTTAAATATATTTGTATTTTTAAACGGAAAAGATTCTATTCACATTTCCAGTCAAAACGTTTGCGAATGTCGCACAAAGCGGAAACCGAAAAAAGGACTTAAACATAAGAGAATAGAAAAATTTGCTTGTACATATATATTATGAAATGCTTTGAACATTCAGGCTAAACTAAGAGAAGATGTGTGACGCTTAAGGAAGTAAGCACAAAAAATAATTAAAAAAAATCGATAAGTGCATTATCGATAACGTATGACGAACACCACTTCAGGTAAACTTAAGCCTGAGCATAAAAGTCGTAAATGTAATCAAAAATTATCGATAAGCAGACGCCTTGGCCGGGTGACTCAATCACATTGAAGCTCGTCGTGTTGCTGTCATCACGATGCATCGCATTGGTCGCATTATATATACGATATGGCAGAGTTCAATGCTATTCAAGCAAATGGGCACAACGCCAACAACTGGCCGATGGTCTTAAGAGGGCGCATACCAATAAAAAATACTCTTCTCTTTACTGCGGATGCTGTAAGCCAAAGCTCGACTCTTCATACCGCAGTCAGCAGGCAATGAAATTGAAGTTTATCGACATCGTTAAAATTATCTTAACGGGCATCACGAGCACAGCACACAAGATAGAACAGGATGGGAGCAGGATGAGAGCAACTGCGTTTGATACATTTTTATTACTTATAGACGCCGCGTACTCTTTCATATAAATTCACATTTTCCAGTTCATTGGGCAACGTGTTACTACAACAACAACAACAACGATAACAACAACCACAATGACGATAACGATGACGATGACGACAATCTCTGAACTTAACGCCACTGCAGCCACTTTGCATAAGTGAATGAAGGGAGAGTGCGGAAAGAGAAATGCTGAGAAAATTGACACACATAAATCTTATGAAGGAAAGAACTGAAGGGTAGCATAATTCTCACGTTGAAAAAAAGTGAAAAGCCAAAAAAAAATAATATAAAAAAACAAGTGGGAAAGGCTATAGTCGAGCTAACGACTATAGAATACCCGTTACTTTTTTAAATAAATTAAAAAAAAATTTTATTGCATACTTTTGGGCACTTACATTGCTTGAAACTTAAATAAGCCATTACTACCGTTAAGGTTGGCCGATCTTGTTGCAATTAAGTAGTATAAAAGCTTATTATAATAGATAATGTTAATAACCAAAAAAATGCGAAATATTCTAAAAACTGTGCGTGTGGTTTATAGTCTCTGAGATCTTGGATCTCACAAGATCAAGAGTATATATACTTTTCGTCTCCCTGTTACATACATTGCAACAAATACAATAAACACTTTTACTTATTTTTTAAGTAACGGGTATAAAAAATGTAACCAAATTACACACACAATATGTCGCCAACCAATCGGGAAGAATCTTGCAATCTCAGGTCTCAGGTCTTCGGTCCAGGCAAATGTCATGCATATGAATAATCGATTGTGCGTGGGCTCATCTTGAGGCAGACACAGCGAAATCTATATGTAGGCAACGTATGCATATGTCAACGGTCGTGCTCAGAATGGGGATTACATACGAAATTAAGTGGCATTCTGAATAATTCATTTTCTTTCTTTCTGTTTACCTTCTTCTTCTGTATTTTCTACACTTTTCACACTTTTTGTTCTGAGCTCTTGTGATGCAAATTTAAAAAAATGTTCTGCATGCGGAAGTGGTCATTTGTTTAGGCCTCTCTCGTACATTCATATGTATGTAACTCGATATCGATATGTATCTCACAGCTTGTAAAATCGAATTTAAATATTGTTTCCTTTGTGTGGACTTTTGTTTAGCATTTGTATTGCCTGTATTATCCATAAACATAGTATGTTTGCTAATTGTTATTTATTTATCAGTTCGATAATTGGTCGATCATCGATAACATATCGATCAATTGCATTGTTTCATTTTGACATTCTAAACACATTTTAACCAATAGCTTTGATATTTTACAATTTTGATAACGTTCAATTGCAATCGATAACTTATCGATAGACTTTTTTTTTTTTTAATCTGAGTCCCTTTTTCAATGAGCTTTTAATTATTAACTTGCTTGTAAAGTATTTTGACCAATTCCCGAAGAAAGTTATCGATAGACAACATTTTGATTGATTTTTCTTATAATTTTCTATAAAATGATGTCTTCATTTTAAACACTTGTGATCTTTGTTTATTAAATCCAACTAAGCGGCGCTTTCTTATCTATCAACAGTCATCGACAACAAGAGCTATCGATAACAAAGCAAATGCATAGTTAATTATATTCATAGAGCACAAAGCAAACTTTAACCTGCAGTTGCTCCCTCATCATCATCATCATCATCATCATCATTAACTTTATCAACACCAGCACAGTCTCTGATGATTATCTTCGATTCTCAAAGTAACCTAAATTTTCTATTGAATACTGGGTGGGGTGGCCGGGGAGGGGAGACGAGGGGAATTACCCGCCACTTTCTGCAATAGAATCAATTGTACACGTCATGTCATTCTGGCCATTGTATGCACTCCAAGCAGCAGTCAACCCTAATCAGCGGACTTGGCCAGAACAGACAGATTCCCTTCGACCCCCTTCGACCCACCCCTACTTTCCTCTCTCTCCCTTTCCCTCTCATTGGCATCGTGTGCTCCAAATTCGCAATGACACTTCAACTCGCTTACACTTGAATACGCATGCCACGTCCAGGAGCGGAACTCGCAGTGCACAGTGCACATGAATGCGAAATGGGCGCAATGCACTCACGCACTGTGGGCCAAATTGTCCATTTATGTGACATTTAGTTTATATGCTTTTTTGAAATTAAAACCCTAACCGTTAACCAGTATTAACCGATTGGTATTGATTAACATAGCTGAATTTAAAATACCGAAACCCAAAAACCGAAATTATTACAACAGAAATAAGCGTAAATAAACCGATTCATAACGGTTATATTCGGATCGGTCAAGCATACAATTTAATTACGTTGTTAAGGTGTAATCATCGTTTTTTTAAACTACATATATTTAATTTTTACTTTTGCCCTAATTTAATTTATATATGGGCATTTCCACAAAAATGTCAACCGAGGCCAAAAACGTAAAATTGATCAAAAACTCAAATCTTGTAAAATTTTCTTCCGGAAATGTATTTAAGTTATTTATTTAAGCAATATACGCTAGAAGAAATTCAATAGGATGAACATGTACATAGGTTCTAAATTCACTTTTTCTATATTTTTGCCGATTTTCTTAAAAATGGACTTCCAAAATGGACCGTTTGTATTCTAACACTTTTTAAGATAGTGAGATTGTAACATGAACCATTTTAATTCAACGAAATATATTGAAAGTTTAATTTAAAAAAGTTTTTCGGACTGTTTTCGATATATAATTAAAAAAAAGAGACAGAAACAACAAAAAATATATTGTGGTACAAAATATCGAAATGTAAAATTGAATTTAAAAAATATGCAAGTCATCTTTAAAATAAATCAAAACCATTTTTAAGCGACATTAATGCACAAGAGTTTACAATTAAAAGATATACATTTTTGAACATCTGTTTATTGTTTTTAAATTTTTTCATGTGTTGGATTTAAATGCTTGGAATTCTCATTTTAATGCTATGTTTTATTATTAAACGCCGCTAAATTGGTAATTTTGCCCACAGTGCGCGTCTCTCGCTCCCAGCTGCTTGCAGTTCCCCACTCTCCCCCCCTTTCGCCTTTCGCGCTGCCCCAAGTGCTGTCGGTGCCCCTATTTGCCTATCTCCTGGGAGTGTCGGCATTTAAATCGAATAGCTTCATCAGCAACGCATTCGTTGAGCAAGCGAAGGATGTGTGGAAAAGGTAAGGGGTAAGGTAAGGGCAAGTGGAGGAGAAGAAAAAGGGAGAGCACATGAAGGAGGAACGAGTGGGTTCAACGTCAAACGGAAGGAAGTCTTAACTTCCGTTCTCCGATTCCTCACCGCTTTCCTCCCTCCTTCCCTATCCCTTTAGTCCGCTGGGCACTCACCTGAGCCAAAGGGGGTAGCGTTTAAGCGTTCCCTTCTTTCTGCTGCTCCTACCTACCTACCTTTCCCTTTCCCCATTCCGCATGCTGTGCTCAATCTGCCCCCGATAATGACAAAAGTGTTAATAGCGCCACACGCTGCATGGGGCACTGAATGTGCTGCAAAATTATGCAGGCACTGTTGATGAAATACCAACAACAACAACAACAACAACTGAGAAACAAAAAAATACTCGTATATAAGGGAAAGGAAGGGAGAAAACATAAGTGAAGCAAGGGAAAAACAGGGGAAAAGACAGCTTGAAAGGATGCACTCGGCCCGTGTGAGAGCGTGACGATGATGAGAACGAGAATGAGAATAAGAATGAGAAAAAGAATGAGAATGAGGATAAGAATGGGAATGGGAATGAGAGAGAATAAACTCGCTATTTCCTTTTAAGCAGGTTGCACTTTGTTGCCACACTTAACACTTTGCTTTTCATGCACCAGAGCAGAGAGACATCGACATCGACACTTGGACTGAAGTCTGTGGCAAACTCTACATAGATACCGCTTTTGTAGTCCTCATTCTTCTATTTCGACACTCGGAGAAAAATATCGAGTACTGGAGTACAAACGTCGACTGAATTGTCAAATTCCTATATAAAGTATTTGGTTTTTTATTGCCAAAATAATTAATTTTAGACTGTTTTAGACTAGGGATACCTTGAATAGTATTGTTATCACTTCAATCATGTTTCAGACATTATTTTTGCGATATTTCACGTACCGAATTGAGGCATATTAGTTCTCTAAACTCCTTTACTGTGTGCAAAAACCACTTATAAAATCATTCAGTGGAATTATCAAGATCATAAGCAATAAAACGTTTTCAATTAGTAAGAACGTAAGTGGCTACAAAAATTATTTAATTCAATATATTCAAAGTTTTCAGTGTCCCTCAAACTGCGCCTTATAGACAGGACAGACTAGCAAGAACCGGTTGGGAATTCTAAGCAAGCGAACGTAAAAAAAGATGTAGGAGTTAAAGATCATGATTTAAAATTGTACATTCATACGGAATACAAACATACATAATTTATGTATAAAATGTTCTTTTTTTTTAGCCAGAATTATTGTTAAGGGTTATTTTTAAATATGAATAGAATTTTTGTATTTGAGCTGTATGAAATGAACTTGATATTGATTTATTGCATCTCATTTATTGATATTTGCATCTCAATCATCAAATTTTAAAACACATGTTAACACGACGGGTTGGGAATCGAACTTCATTTATTTTGAACTGAAAGTTCTAACAATTTTCTCCAAGTGTATTTCGTTTTCCTTGGCAGCTCCTTCATCATCTTCATCTTCATCGTCTTAAGCATCAGCATCGCATCGCCTGGCACGCCAAAATCCCTTTTCATTCACTGTGTTATCTATGTGTGTATCTTCTCTGTCTATTGCCTCAACTACTTGCAACAGCAACTATAGCTTGTTCCTCTTCCTTGTCTCCTTGCCTCCTTTCCCCTCTCCTGTCCTGCCCATCATTCTATCATCCGTTTCTCCCTTGACACATGCTTCTCGCTTACCTTTGGCAGTGCATCTTAAGTAGCACTCCCGTTGCCTGTGCTTATGCTATTAAAGGCATCCATTGACTGACTGCATTCATATGGAAGCTTTTGTGTAAGCGTCTTCATCATCTTCTTCTCCTGCTCTCTCTCTCTCGTCCTCTCGCTCTCTCTCTGTGTGTGTGGTCCAATTAATGTTCTCGCTCTGCCTCTTCAATTCAGCCCAGAGAGAGATTTACAGTCGATAAGGTGACAGAAGTCGCTGTCTCATATTGCCATAGATAGATAGATAACACACACACACACACACACTCACACACACACACATCATTCATTGCTTTCAATGGCTTTTTCTTCCTTACACCTTCAATTTTCCTTTCAATTGCAATCGCATAAGTCGCATATTACTTTAAAGGATTCACTTTAGTCATTCAATATCAATTTCTTTAGTTGTATTCAATTTATATTCAATCACAATATCTCTCTTTTAACTTGATCCTTAATATTCAACTTGTTTTCAATTGGAAAAATCTTCACTTTCAACTTTCTTCACTCAAACTTTAGTTTCAACTTGATTCAATTGATATCAATCTCAATCGTTTCATTTAGCTTCCCATATTCATTCAATAGAGTTTTGTTCCCAATTCAATGAATCTTACACCAAACTTTCAATCTAAGAATCAATTTTTGTACTTTCAACTTTAGTTTCAATTAGCTTATATTTTTTCTTTCAATCTATCTCATTAAGTATCATCAAGAGTCTGAGATAATATAGTCAAATTAACTTTCAATTGTTGAAATTTTCCACTTTCAATTTTAGTTTCAATTAATTCAGACTTTACTTTCAATGAGTCAACTAAACTAAACTGTCAATATTTTTGAAGTTATCTTTAAGTAGAACTCACAAATTATTCCAACCATTACAATCAATTTTTTGCATTCAACTTTTGTTTCAATCAGTTCATATTTCTTGTTCAATCAGGCAATCAAACTGTTTGTTTTACAATTCTGTTACAAATTGAACAAAATAAATGCCACAAATTGATTTAGCTACTCTCTTCATAAGTTAAAAGCTTTTCTATTCAAATTCAAATTCAATTTTAGTTTCAATCTGTCTGTCAATTGTTGGCTTGGTAAATAATTTTACAATCATTCTACATACTTTGCATAAATTGAAGTTTTTTACAGTTTTTTCAATCAACTTACAATTTTTACTCATTAAGTTTTAAGCAACAACTTGCAACTGCAAACAGTGTCTGCTGTCAGTCTGTTGCCAGCAACATGTTGTTGTCCATTCTTATGTGGCAGGAGGTTAAAGGTGCCTTTTTAAATTTATTACAATTAAAGTTGTTTTTCAACGACAGCCCAACAAAATTCCCAGGCGATGTTTTGAGGCAAGTGGCAGTTGCATTCAAATGAGGCATGGCCAAAGTCAAGTGTGTGTGTGTGTGTGTGTGTGTGTTGTCGACACGCTTCAACGCCAACAGTGGCTGCTAAAAATTAGCAAACGAACGAATTGTTGCCGCCTCTTTTACACGCTTGAAGCTAGCCAGGATTCAGACTTCAGACTCCAGACTCGGCTGCAATTTCCCCATCTGCCCACTTGGCAGTTTCAAGACACAGTCCCCCCCTTTTCCTGTCCCCACCCTTCTCTTCCCCCCTTTACCCTTCACCCTTCGTCATCGTCAGTCGTCAGTCGTCGGCAAAACACACACACACATTTTGCCAAGTGATTTATGAGACGCGCGGCAGCATTTAAAACATGAAAATATTTTTCTTATATGAATGGTAAATGCTGGCCCATCAAACCTCTCTCCCCCCGCTCTCACTCTTGAGCCCCTCTGCCCCCACACACACATGAAGGCTGCAGTCGAGTACACTCGACAGCAAGATACTCGCTACACCTTTTATTAGACTTTATTTACAAAATATGTATTGTGAGTAGCAACAAATCAAAGGAATCAAATAAAAACTATAATAAATATTCATACAATTGGAATATAAAACAGTGAAGCGTGCCCAACTGAGAGAGACCCTGTACTTATATGTGAT
Organism: Drosophila suboccidentalis; assembly: GCA_037043435.1. Taxonomy (NCBI): domain Eukaryota; kingdom Metazoa; phylum Arthropoda; class Insecta; order Diptera; family Drosophilidae; genus Drosophila; species Drosophila suboccidentalis. Next base: position 1,933,170 of record JBAMBK010002405.1, read on the forward strand.
GTAAACAAGCAAATTATGTTAAAGCTCAAGTAATGTTAATGAAATTCAATTCGAACAGCTTATTTAAATTTATTTTGAATTTAAGTTGGATTTAAATATTAAAGTGTCGATTTATCGAGAAAAATTTAACAGTTTTATCGAATTTTCATAGAAATTTTCAAATATTTAAATAAAGTTGAATGTGGTTCTTAATTGTTGAGTTTTTTTAGACCCCGTACTTAAAAAAAGTAAAGGGGTCTATTAACTTTGTCACAAAAAAAAAGTGCGTAACAGGCAGAAGGAGGCGTGGCAGACCCCATAAAGTATATATATTCTTGATCAGCATCAACAGCCGAGTCGATATAGCCATGTCCGTCTGTCCGTCTGTATTGACGCCTAGATCTCAGAGACTATAAGAGCTAGAGACTCCAAACTTGGTAAGAAGTTTCGTCTATATTGCACGCAGATCGAGTTTGTTTTAGATTTTGGATCGGACCACTATATCATATAGCTCCCATAGGAACAATCAGTTGAAAATCAAGTCTTAGTATGGAAAACATTTTTGCTGTTTGAGATATTTCAACCAAACTGACAGAATATGTATAAAAGATGGTCCCATACATACTGACCAAATTTGATTGAAATCGGATTACTATATCATATAGCTGCCATAGGAACGATCAGTCCAAACAAAGTCTTAGTATGAAAATCTTTTTGTTGTTTGAGATATCTTTACGGGGTCTCCGACAGTCGAGTACGCTCGACTGTAGCACCGCCGACTAGTTTAGCTTAGAAAAATTGCATAAAAGGCTATAATTAATCTATTTATAATAATAAATGATTAATTTTTATATATTATAATATTATTTACTCCCTTGTTTTTGTTTTTTGGTAGTTCTATTTATATCGACACATTTGTTGAATATAAATATTTGAAGCAGCGATAAAATCGCCTTTTTTCCTGTATGTTACATACGTTGACACAAAAATATAATACCCTTGCAGCCACTTGCAGGGTACAGGGTATTTAAAACGAGGCTGACACATGTCTGTTGGCTGCATCTTTAGTCGCCGCTGCGCAAGATGTACGAGATATTTTGCAATAAAAGTATAAAACAGCATGCAAATATATACATATATTTGCGTAGACTGTCCGAACTGTTCAGACTACCCCCCAACCCTTCTCTTCCCCCTCTCAACAGTATCTGGTGTCAGTTTTTTGACTGCCCAAAAAGAAATAAACGCAACAACAATGAGCATATAAATTTTTGCTATAAATTTTCTTTGGTTGTCAGTGGCATTTTCAAGTGTTGCCCCCCAGCAACAAGCTGAGGGCGTGACCCTGCCCCCCCCCCTCCCCTCTCTCCTCCTCCTCCTTCTCCTTCTCCTTCCTTTTCCATATGTTTTGGGAACTTTTCAAGAGCCTCTTTAGCACTTTGCTCATTTCAATGCCAACCACAAAAACGGCATTTCATTTGCTTCTTTTGCTTTCTTGGCTCTCTCTCTCACTCTCTCTTTCTCTCACTCTCTCTCTCTCTGTCTCTCACTCCCTCTCTGTCTCCTGCAACTTTGTTGTTTCTAGCAGCTACTTCAAATGCGGTTTTTGTATGAATTTAATTAAATATTTAACGGCCTTTTAACAAACCGCAACCTTTGCCCACTTTTTGCTCTCTGACCACGCCCACACTGACATACGCCCACTTCCGGTTGTGTGTAGGCAACTAAATTCAATTATTGTCTGAGCGCAGCTTTAAATTTTAAGACCCAAAAAAAAAGACGAAGTACATAATTACAGAACTCAAAGCAAGCTCCAATTCAATTAGCTGCAATTGAAATTGAAATTGAAATTGAAATTGAATGCATTTGCATAAGCTTCAATCATTTGGGTAGTTGAAACTGCATTTAAAATGCAGTTGAAACTACAAAAAAATATTTGTTTCAATCAATTGATAAATTGAAATGCTTCTTTCTATTTTTTAGTCAGCTTTCAATTAATTAATTCTTTCTCTATTTTTCATCATTTCAATTTCAATACAATTTTCACATAATGCTTTCAATTAATTCAAATTGATATTGAAATTGAATGCATTTGCATAAGCTTCAATCATTTGGTTAGTTGAAACTGCTCGTAGAAACTTTCTGATTTATAAAATGCAGTTGAAACTAAAAAAAAAAACATCTGTTTCAATCAATTGATAAATTGAAATGCTACTTTCAATTTTTTAGTCAACTTTCAATCAATTAATTCTTTTTCTATTATTCTCCTTTTCAATTTCAAAGCAATTGTCACATAATGCTTTCTATCTAGTTTCAATTTCTATTAATTCAAATTGAAATTGAATCCATTTGCATAAGCTTCAATCATTTGGTTAGTTGAAACTGCTCGTAGAAACTTTCTGTTTTATAAAATGCAGTTGAAACTAAAAAAAAAAACATCTGTTTCAATCAATTGATAAACTAAATTGCTACTTTCAATTTTTGCCAATTTATTCTCTCTCTATTTTTCTCCGTTTCAATTTTAAAACAATTGACACACAGTGCTTTCAATTCTGTTTCAATTTGAATTAATTTCTGTTAATTTTAAGCATTTTTTTTGCCTTTCAATGTGTCCGCTATTCAATCGGCTTCAACTAAAATCGTGTTAATCCATCGACTAATTGAATTCTGTCACTTGTCAGTTGATATGTTTAAGTATTTCATTCAACCCAATTTCAAGCAGCTGGAATTAATTTACTTTTCAATTACATACATATATTTGATTTCAATTAATTTTCATGTCCTTTACCTTTTCAACCACAATCAAATTTCCACTTGAGTTCTGATTAGCAAAAAGTTGTTCCAACAATTTTGGACTTGCCAATTGGAAATTCAATTGTAATATTACATTTTGCTGCCAATTTCCAACTAACTGTTTTCCTTTTAGCCCCCCCTTTAACCCCTTGTTGGCCCTCATCGACCAACACTTGAATGTGGAACAGTTGTTTTGCGGGTCCACACAAAAAAAAGAAAACCACATGAAATTGTTAATTATAATGGCAATTGAAACAAATTTACAAAGAGAGAGAGAGCGAGAGAGAGCGAGAGAGATGACAATGTGCTCATTTGCATGCATAAACATGTCGCGACACGTTTACCAATTTTACTACAACATTTTCAATTTAATTCAAATGTCGAATTTGAATTTGAAATTCGAATTTTTTCGCCCGCATCAAATTAAATGAATAAAGAACTTTATTTTATAGTTTGTCAATTGTTTATTTTACTTGTTTTTCTCATTCAATTTCTTGTTCAATTTCAATACCATTGAACTGACTGGGGTAGCTGTGGAGCACCCTGTATGCGATTACTTGCAAGTATCATTTGCATACAAATGTTTTCACATTTTCATTAGCTTCAAGTGAAGTTGGAGTAAGAGTTTAAGGACTGATAGACTAAAGAATACCGCGTAATTTTTATTTATTCATTAGTTTGACAATCTCTGTCATTAAACTGTTATAATAGGGTATTAATAGCTAGTCTAGACATACTTAGTCATACAAAAGCAATTTTATAAAACCCTGTACCCTGTACTTTTAACTTAAGCAACTTCTACTTTTGACATGCTTAATTTTGTAAAGTCTTTAAGCTAATTATTCATATGAGTCGGGTATACCCAACGTTTCATGATTACAGGGTATACATTTACTTTAAAACTGAATTTAACGTTATTGTTAAAAGTAAAACAGTCTGAGAAATACTTTCATGTGTTGCCGACTAGTCGTGCATACCCCATATGCTGTGCATTACAGGGTATATTTGAATAGAGCATGTGATGAGCATTGAACACAGACCGCAATTTGTAACCACTCTGCTATTTGTATGGAATGAAATTATTTTTTAATTGAAGTCAATTACTTTGTGTGTGATGGTGTTAATTTTTAGTCAATCCATCTCGTTCTAGCCTCGACGCCCTGTCTCTTTCTCTCTTGAAAAATACAAGTGCACTCGATATATATGTAAATACACATATTTCAAACAATTCAAAATGACGGTAGCTCAGCCACAAAAGCAATAACAAATTGTTTTTATTGCACTCTCTTGTTTGTCAACTCAACTCTGTAGTTTGTAGTTTGTAGTTTGTGGCAACTCTGGCATGTGGCATGTGGCATTCATGACTGAGTCACTTAACCTTCCTCGTCGACCGTTAAGTACAAATTGTGTTCGACTCAATAAACTGTAGATGGCAATTGTATGCATAATGTATCTACGTACATACATACATATGTATCTAAATATCTATCAATCTATCTGTGCTTTGTATGTAAAGTATCTTGTATCTCAAAGATACAAAGCTGATAACCCAAAGATTTCAAATTGAATATTATTGATGGCAACTATTTAATTGAAAGTTGTGTTGTGTTGTGAATGTTGAAATGGATACATGTGAGTATACTCATACTCATTGTAATGATTACACATGTTCAATTCAACTTATGCATAACTGCACTCAATAATTAACAATAGAAAACAGTGTCGATTGCGCAGCCAACAGTTAAATTTAATTGTGAGTTTTTAGTTGGAATGAAATCAAATTAAATTTTAAGAAACAGCTGTAAAATATAGACAAGTTTCTCATAATAGAAATTGTATGTATTTAATTCTAATTGCAATTGAATATACTTAAATAGATTAAAGATTATTTTAGTTTTAATAAATTAAAATATTTTATTGGGGTGATATTAAAATTTAAAAAACTTTTAATTTTTAAAACCATTAATTTATGATTGATTGATCCATTAAAAATGATTAAAAATTTAAGTTACTTTAGGGATAATTTAGCTTTAAATTAATTGAATAAATCAAAATTAATATTTGATATTGACTGAATATTTAGAGTATGAAAAACACAAAATAACAAAATTGTGGTACAATTATAAATCTAATGAAATTGAGAAAAAACTTAAGTGAGAAAATGCATTAAAATTTTGGGGTTTGATTTCGGCTAATAATATATAAGTAACTAAAAGAGATTTGTTGAATTGATAAAAAATTCATAAAAACATGGAAAAATTCATAAAATAATTGAAATTACTATAAAGTTGTAAATTTTAAATTTTTTTATTAGAAAAAAAAAACTTGTAAAATTTATTAAAATTCAAAATAAAATGAGGAAATTCATGAAAATATTCAGTTTTTATTTTGCCTAAGTAATACAGTACCGGACAAAGAAAACTGGACACCATAAAAGAGTGGTTTTTGAAGTTTGAATGATGCAAAATTTTCCTTAACCCATTAAGTACCCGTTGAAATTTTCGAATTTAAGAAAAAGTTTACTTTTAAAACTTTTTTCCTAGGGCTCAAACAAAAAATGTTGGGATGCAAAAATATTTTTTAAACATGTTTAATAGTGACTGCAAGAAATTTTTCAAAAATCGTTTCGCTAGTATTTTTAATAATTTTTTGAAAATGGCAAAAAATTCACTTTTTCCTCATTTTCATGCAAAAAGTGAATTTTTTTTTTTTAAATTGGTTGTTTTTAATATTTTTTTTTTGGCTAAAATGATTATATTTGATTTGAACAAGTTTTCTGCTACCTTTAGTGGCAACTTGATATAGTTTTACATTAAATAGTCCAAATCGAAATGTATTTTCATCATAAAAATATCAATTGTATTGAATGCAAAAGCCTCCGATTCAATTGACAATTGAAAATGCAATGGGCAAATTGTCGATTCACTTCTCTCTGTCTCTCTCTGAAAGTGAAAGAGAGAGAGAGAGCGAAGGAAAGAAGAAAGAGAGAGCGAGCATATGGGTAAAATTATACAAACAGGCAGAGAGTGCGTTCATAGTTTTATGTATTCAAAATTCTGGACTGGGAATATGAACAGCTGGCCAACTGAAATCGGAAGTCGGAAGTCGATAGTCTGCAGTCTAAAGTCTGTTTCATGCATTCATTCATCAATCATGGCCCGTTGGCGATACCAAAAACCAACTGACAGCTCAATTGAGTCACGAGCCGCGTGGAAAGTCGCCTAAAATTGCAAATCCCAAATGCAAACGCAGCAAGCAAAAGGCCAAGAATTAAAAAAAAAAAAACAAAGAGGAAAATCAAAAAAAAAAGGAGCAAATTGATGGCGACAAAAACGATGAGAGGCTGAGAGACAGGAATCTGACTTTGTCAAGAAGTTTTTGATCGATGGCTGTGCAGCATAATTGGCCAAAGGACAAATGGGAAAATAGAGAATAGAGACTAGAGAATAAAGAATAAAGTATGAAAGATATGCAGGTAACTGGGGAAAATGTCTATCGATTTTGATTGATGGCCTGATTGATGCAACCGTTGGCCGTTAACTGTTGACTAAAGTCCAGTGTTTTTATGACTCAATTGTGCGGAAAAGCAGCCATAAGACGTGGCTAATTGAAACTGAAACTGGAAGCAGCCAGAGAAGAAGAAAGAGATGGACTTTTAAGCGAATGATTGAACGATTGAAGCAGCTGGAATAATGGGAATCATGTTGATGAGGTTGACGATGAGTTGCAGTTGCAGTTGCAGTTGCAGTTTCTGCACTCTTTTAATGAGAGTTACTCCCTGAACTGAATCAATCGACCACTACAGACATACATATATAGCCCCAATCCCCCCACCCTTTCTCCTCCTCCCTTAACCCCTAGTTGACAACAATTAGGGGGGTGGCCAGAGCGTTGAATTTATAGCATTTGGTCGTCGTCGTCGTCGTCGTTTGCGATGATGATTAATTAAATGGCATTTTAATGAGTTCACTCTGGTCTCCCTCTCTCTCTCTTTCTACCTCTCTCTGTCACTCTCATGAATTGTCATTGAATGCATCAATAATGGGCAACGCTGACTGATGGCGTTACCAGAATGTCCAGAATGTGGAATGCTTTTGATGCTTTCGGTTAATTTATGCAATTGAACTTTTGTGTCGAGCGGAACCTTAGATCAACAATTTTTTTCGAAGGGTAGATTGTGTGCGAGGGTTAAAGGGGGAGGAAGAGAAAAACTCATGGTTCAATGTTTCAGAAAATACAAAAAAAACTTGCTCAAGTTCAAGTTTTCATATAAGAAAATCATTATGTACAACTTATCAAGTAGCTTAACTAGACAAATACCCTGTAATATAGTAGGTGTTAAGGGGATGGAGGAAAATTTTTGATTCATAGTTGTTCATTGTTCAAAAAAAAAAAAAAAAAAAAAAAAATTCGAGTTTAAGTTTACATAGAAGAAAATCATTTTGCAGAACTTATTAACTAGGTAGACTAGGCAAATACCCTGTAGTAGGGGAAACTCATGGTTTATTTTTGGTCATTGTTTCAGAGAAAAAAAAACTAGTTTAACTAAGCAAATACCCTGTAATATAGTATGCAAAAGGTATATAGAGAAAAACTCATTGTAAGTTTTTTGCAAAAAAAATTTAAAAAAAAAATATAAAAAAATTATAAAGTTTATCTTTTCATATAAGACAAATTATTTTGCGGACCTATTTAACTTGTTTAACTAGGCAAATACCCAGTAATATAGTATTTAAACGGTATATAGAGAAAAACTCATTGTAAGTTTTTTGCAAAAACAAAAAATTTATCAAGTTTATGTTTTCATATAAGACAAATCATTTTGTAGAACTATTCAACTAGTCCAGCTAGGCAAATACCCTGTTATATAGTAGACAAATTCACGGCATATTTTCGTACACTACAAATTTTAGAGTATAAGCCTTCATATATTTAAATGAAGTACAGTTGACTCATTTAAATACAAATTGTCTTTTTTCCACTTAGTTAAGTAATATTTAAAAGAAATTAAAATACGTTACATTTGAGTGCTAAAAAAAAAAATGAAAGTTGCTCTGAGAATAATATCTTATAAAAAAAACCTCTTTACGAGGTAAAAGTCTAGTGACGAAAGCATTTTCATGCCCCAAAATTTCTGATATCCAATTTTGTGACGAATAATATTAAATTTTACACATGAATTATTTAAAAAAAATTTTGATTTAATGATGATTTAATTGATACCTTTCTATCGCTATATAATTTTACCTGATCGGACAGTCATAGCAAATTTTCCATTCTTCCTGTGTATATATGCTAGTCGCCTTTCGCACCCTTCGTGCTGCTTTCGTCACTAGCGCGGACTGCCGTCCGCAGTGATTTTGTAGGTTTTTGGCCCACATTGTTTTGGTTATATGTATATTTTTCAGCGAATTTTGTTCCAAAATAAATGCTCTCATTGATTGCAAAATGTTGTTAAGCTAAAACCTGACCATAAAGTGAGTGTACGAATACATGTTGCACTGAGTGTATTTATATGCCCATATTTTAGCATTTAACCAAACTATTTTCAAGTGCCTGTTAACTTTAAACAAGCACACAAAGAATATAAAAAATAAAAAGCACATTTACCCAAGGCCTTTTTTGAAACTAGTTACGTCACAGATTTGTATTTTATTTTTTTAAAAGCAAATCTTGTCGCTGGCAGCTTAAAAAAAAGAAAAGTTATCCCAACTTTATGAAATAGAGCTGTAAGCCCTTTTTGGGAATATACCAAAGTATATACCAAAAAATATACTGAAAATGGCAGCATCTTAGGCTTACTTATGTCACACATGCCACAGCCGAGGAGCTTTAAAAACAACTCTTGGACTCCTGCAAAGGATAGAAACAGATAGAGATAGAGAGAGATGGAGTGGAAAGAGAGGGCAACAGAGAGAACTGACTTTACGGGTTTGCTTAAAGTTTAAAAACAAAAAAGCTGAAAAGACAGAGCAGAAAAGCAAAAATAAATAAAAAGCCAACACGAAACTTTTGGTATATACCAAAAAAAATACCAAGAAAAGCGACTTGTTGTAACTTTTGCCTTGCAGCGCCAAATTGGGGATGCAGCTTGAGAAGCGCGGAGGAGAGCTGGGAAATTGTGCGTGTGTGCGGGTGTGTGTGTTGGTGTGTGTGTGTGTGTGTGTGTGTGTGTGTGTGTGTGTGTAGCCGTAGTAGACACAACATGTAGCAAAAACTAACTGCTTACTTAACAAGACATATTCAAGCACTTAAAAGCAAAATAAAACAGTTTGCAGCATGGCCAGAAGGGGAAAGAGAAGGAGTAGGAGCAGGAGAAGGAGGAGGAGAAGGAGGAGGAAGGGGTGGAGGGGTGGAGGGCAAAAGGGGCATGCAACATTGCTGCTGTTACAAGTTCCAGCAACTTTTTTTGTTTTTGAGCCCTTTCTTAAGCCACGCGGCGGAATCCGTTCGTCAGACTCGAAAGTCGAAAAAAAAAAAAAGATGAACCCAGTAGGAAAGGCAACACAGTCAAGGCAACTCGACTGTAAAAGACCCTGTATTTAAAAAAAAAAAAAAAAAAAAAAAAAACTTAAAATTACAGTTGAACTTTCATAACTCGAACTTCTGTAACTCGAATTTCTCTCTAACTCGAACTTCTGTAACTCGAATTTCTCTCTAACTCGAACTTCTGTAACTCGAATTTCTCTCTAACTCGAACTTCTGTAACTCGAATTTCTCTCTAACTCGAGCTTAAATAGTGGCAGTAAAATTAAATTAAAGATAAATAACTCTACAAGTCGAATATCTTCATAACTCGAACCTTTTCTTTGGACAATGGTGATTCGAGTAGGGAAGTTCGACTGTATTTTTTTGAATTATTCGATTTACAAACTGTCCTTTATATGATTCAAATTTGTTTCATATGTTCAGTAATTTGAAATATTTCATGATGGGAATCGAACGCAGCTAATTAACTAATTACTAGAGAGAGCCAACGGACCACCATAATAAATAACATACAAAAAATATTGATAAAATTTGAAAAAAAGCTATCATCCAACAAAATCTCAACAAGATCGTACAAATGCAAAGCTGATAATTTCTAATTTAAGTTTTAAAGCAATGCAAGTGCCCAAAAGTATGCAATAAAAATAAGTAACGGTTGAAAACTCGACTTTCAAGCTCTGACTGCTGTTAAATTTAAATTTTGCATTCAGAAATATTTTAAATATATTTTTATTATATATTTTAAATTGTAATGTTTTAGAATTTGTCAAATCGAAATTTAAAACTTGTATCTTTGAAAATATATATTCTCTTTTTTTTCTTCTCTATTTTTTGGTAGTGGAAGGAAGCGTGTCCAAATTCTAAAAACAAACTTGAACTTTTTCACTGCAGAGTCTTAAAACCAAAACTAACCTCACTTTGCATACGCCATTTTGTGCAAAATGCACATGGCACGCCTTGAGCTAGAGTGAGATGGCAATAAAATGCGCGAATAGTGAGCAAATATATATAGAAGTGAGAGTGAGCGTGAGAGAGCAATACAAAGAGAGCAACTTTATCAGTCAAGTTTACTTAATACGCAAAGTAACTTAGAAGCGAACGGGGGTTAAAGGGGGTTAAAAGGAATGTAGGCAAAAAAAAAATAAAAAAATTTATGCGCGCATAATAAGCTCAAACTTTTAGTATTTTTCTCCTTTTTTTTTTTGAGGTATTTTCCGAGGGGAACTTTCAGTTTCGATTTTCTTCTCGTATTTTTTTTTTTTTTTTTTTGCGCGTTGCCAAACTACTTTTTAATATCCAGCAATGTTCTGGCTAAAGCCTGGCTAAGAGACTGCCCCCCAACCAAAAAAACAAACTTACCTAGCCAACTGTCTCACTCGCACACCTATATCTATCGTTCTATCTCTCTCATTTTCGCTCGCTTGGCCTTTGCATAGAGAAATGTGATTGAAAAACTTTTGTGGCTGTAACATTTTCGCGCCATTTTGTTTGGCCATCGTTTGATCTTTGGACTCAACTTTTGTTATGTTTTCCAACGTTTATTTTCGTTTTCCGTTTTCCTGTCTGCTTCTTTATAATTTTCTTTTTTTCTTATTCATATTTTTTATGCAATTTGTTTGCCCTTTTTTGCTGCCTTTGTTGTTATTGTAGTTCGTTCAAGTGCTTATTCAATATTTGAACAGCATACTATCCTCGGAATTTCTCAATGTATTGACTGTTGTTGCCAAACAGAGTCTGTAGATTGTTTACACTTGCTGCGATGCAAAATTGTAATCCAAGTTGCGAATTTTAATGGATAAAAAACAAAGGCAGATTGATGATAAATAGAGAGAAGCTGGAGAGTAGATACAATTGAGTAGTTAATATTATTACAAAAGTTTTTTTGGTACAGTCAGTTTTTGGTTATGAACTATGCTGAGAATAATCTTAAAGTTGCTTTCACACGAGCGTGTTTTCACCGACACTTTTTGTCAAAAAACTGTCAGTATTCAGTATTTCCTTCGGTTTTTTGTGTCGGTCAAGTGCCTACTAGATTGAGTATGAAACTTTTCAGAGTGTGACCATATTCTGTGAGATCAAAAACCGATGGTATTTTTGTTTGACAACCAATGCGAATTATGTGAATGGCAAAATTTACCGACGGTGAAAAAGTGCTCGTGTGAACGGGCTTTTAAGGACGAGGAAAATTGAGGAATGTGTAGGAAGTTAGTGACGAATATTCTTCACGACTAAGTTCCTAATCCAAATCCCATTTAAAGTTTATAAAGCTACTTTTATAACTTTGACAAAACTGAACAGATTTTCAAGCATTGAATGTCTAAATTCATTCCAGAATTCAATTTTAATTTAATTTAATCATCAAATTTCTTAAATATTGTATTTTTTTTTACTCTTACATTTATGAAGAAATAGTTTATCAAAGGTGACTTCAATCTAAACAGCGTTGCCAGAGTTCAAGTTAATTTGCCAAAGCTGCGCAATAAAACGTTTAAGAATATCGCACAAAGAGGAATTGACAAAATTAAATGCTATCAAGGGAACAATTGTGCAAATAGTTGGAACACGACTAAACGTTAACGTTCTATTATTTTACGAGTCGTAGGGTCAACGTAGAGTTGTTGCTGTAGGGTTGCCCTTTGTTTTTGTGTAGTGCGCTTATCGCACCACTTTACAGTTAATCGCATAGTTTTCAAACGCCATTTTGGCCATTACATTAGATCTTCTTCATTCTTTTCTCGCTACCTTGCTTTCTCTCCCTCTCTCTCCCTTTCTCTCTCTCTCTGTCTGTGTCGCTGTCTTGATGTTAGCAACCAGTTGCCACTGTTTCAAACGCTCATCAAGTTTTCATTAGCCATTTTATAGCTTTTTGGCCAACCGAAAAAAACTGAAAATCAGGAGTGCAAAGAATGAACAAAGAGATAAAAACTTGAACTACTTTGTCGCCACTTGCATTCGCCATTGCCTTTCTCTTTCTCGCTCTCACTCTCTCTCTTTTTCTCTCTGTCTCTATGATTTTATATATTTTTTTTATCGCTCATAATGACCTCATTTGTAGTATTAGCATTGGCGTGCAATTGAAGCACTTGACGTTGCCGTTTTGTGACTACTTTCTGTGTTTCTGGGTCGCCAAACACACACACAAACACACACACACAGACACACACACACACACATTGACTGTGTGCTTTGCATTTTCAAGTGCAGACATTTTGTGTCAATTAGATTTTAGACACATTATAAACTGACCTTCGCTACACTTTCGGGAAGGTCAACATTTTACAGCATTTCCAGCATTTTTCTTTGCCATCTTTTGGGCGCCATTTATTTGTCATCTTTTTGGGCGCCATTTTCTTTGCAGCAATTAACTCAACAGTGAAAATCTGGCTAACAAATTGCCTGTCGAGCACACAAACTTGTCTCAAACGCAAGTTTGCTCATGTGTTAAATCGTTTTTAATAAATATCGACTTGGAAATATCCTGTAAATTTCAACAGAAATATATTTAGCTGATTTTGGTATATTTTTTTTAATATAATAATTATTTGACTTGTAATTTGATGAACTTTTTTTTGTTAGTAGAAACATTTGATATTTTATCTGAAGATTTTTCGAAAAGTTTCATTAGTTTAAGATTTTATCAGGGTTTTTTCAGGTTTTTTATATGAATTGTGCTAATATTTCACAGTTTGCCTAGAATTTTTAAGTAACTTGCTGTTCAGTTTTTCTATTTTCGCATCTCTCAAATCATGTGTTACCTTTTTCTCCCTTTTTCGAGGGGTCTGGCGCCTAAATGACAGCAATTACGAGGCGCACAAGTGTGCAAAATCCATGCACAGTCAGAAGGGACTCCTTCAGCCCCTTCCTTTGCCCCTTTGCCCTCTTTCCATCTTCCATCCTCACACAATTCGCCTCTTCAATCATTTTTAGAGACAGGAACACATGCAATTTTTAAGTCAAATCACATAAGAAACAGGCCGGATTTACAGCTGATGGTTGTATGACTAGCAACATACCCTGTAGAAAATGATCTTAAGATAAATTAAGTGAAACAGATGGACATTGAATAAAAAAGGCAGAAGGAATCGAGCTTGATATTTATTCTCACATATGTACATTGTTTAAGGTTCATCATACCCTTTTACAGGGTATTAATTTTGATAAAATGGCCATAGTTGAAATAGAGAGACAGAGAAGCAGATTAAAGTATTTTGCATATGGTATACCCATTTGTTATAATTACAGGGTATGCGAAACCATCTAGTTAAAGAAAATATTAAAGATATTAACACAAAAAATATATATATTGTAAGCAGTATATCATACCGTAATCTTTGTGATAATTACAGGGTATGCGCAACTGTCAATTTTAAAGATAAGAAAGTAAGAAGAAATTGAAATAGAAACACATTTAATTTGATGTTGCATACATTGTTAGCAGTTCATCATACCCCACCCATAATAATAATTACAGGGTATGCGCAACTAATAATTTCAAAATTCAGAGAGTATAAAGAAATTAAAATAAACACACATAATTTTATGTTACATACATTGTAATAAGTTCATCATACCCTAGACATTAGGAAAAATTACAGGGTATGTGCAACTGTCAACTGTAACTTTTCAGAAAGTAGAAAAAATATTAAATACTCACAATTGCCCGTTACATACACAGTAAACAGTTCATCATACCCTATACATTATAGTAATTACAGGGTATGCGCAACTGTCAATGACAAATGTCGCCGTGCGCTTGTCGAGACTGAATGCTCGAGGCGTCTGTCTCGCAATGTTGTGTGTGGCACATTTGAAAATTCAAAGGGTATGCGAGAGAGAGAGAGAGGGAGAGGGAGAGGGAAAGAAAGAGAGAGAGAGAGAGATAGACAGAGACAGAGACGCGACGTGGGCGACCACTTGAGGCGACTGCTCCAGTTTCCTGTCGCGCACAAAAGTATGCAACATGTTTGAATGCCAAATGAAAAATAATGCAAAAAAGTGTAAAAAGAAATGTGCAAAAAAATGCCTAACGAGTGCAAATAAAATTTGAAATTTGAGAAGATTGCGACGCTTGCACATGTGACTGGCAAGTCAAGCAGAGACTATTCCTCTCACACTCAACCTCTCCCCCTCTCCTCTCTCTTCTCGCCTTCTCTCTCTACAAATATCTCAAAATGTGCGGAACATGTTTCGGTAAAAAAAAAAGTATGCCATCAAATATGCCAAACATGTCTTTGCAACATACTTGGCGGCGCCTCTAATGTTTATTGCGAATACACACATTCTCAACGAAGCGACTCATGCATGCCACGCCTCCCATTTGCCCTTGGCAGCCATACACTGAAAGAAATATACGAGATTCGGGCATAAAACTAATTACAAATGGTGTTTTCCTGGATTTTCTTAAACCAACTACAAAAAAAAAAAGAACTACGAACTCCAGAGTGTGCTCGACTAGCACATACCCAGTATTTATAATAATAGTATCAGCAAAAGAAAGAAAATAATCAATTTTTGATTCAAGTTAAAATTTTTGACTATCGGAAGTCGCTACGAGTTTTTTTTTCAGTGCATTCAAATGATTTAGCCTTTGTTTGACTATTTTTAATGTTGATTAGTTGCCATATTATTCGCATATTTTGTTAATTTATTAATAATATTCTGAATATACTTAAAAATCAATACAAAATTTGTAAACTTGCATTTTGGAATTGACTTTTTCTTTCGCTCAGTGTACGATTATTGTGCAAAATGCTCACACACACACTCGATCGACACTTGTGGCGACAATCTGGCAACGCCGCCGCCGGCAAACGTTTGATCTGGCTGCCATAAGTGGGGCCTAAATTTAAAAAGTGCTCGGGGCAATGTCAAATAAATGTGTGTACCTCAAACGCCCATTTTGATGGGCGTGGCAGGCACTTGAGCACGTCTTGCATTTGAAATGGACAGCCGGGAATGGAGAGGGGGGGGGTGGGGGAGGGGATGTTGATTGAGGGTGGGCTGGGGGCTGAAAATGTCAGCTCTCAATATTGCTGCACAATATTTGCCTGACGCTTTTTACGCATTTTCTTCAACAATTTTTATTCTTTTTTTGGTAACAATTTTTGTGCCATAATTCAAAACTAACTTTTGCTGGCCAACTAAGCCAGAGGTAGTGGGTAAAGTGAGGGGGTATATGAACTAGGAGGGGGGGGATTACACATAAATCAACATTTTTGGTGGCTCGCAAAACTTTTTGGCGCACAAACAAATATTAATTTTAAACTTGCACAAGCCATAAAAATGAGCAAAAAATACTAAAAAAAAAACAAAAACAAAAAGAAAATTTAAAAAATAAAACTAACTACTAAAAATATGCCACTACAGAGTTTGCATGACTAGCAGTTACCCAGTATTTGTAATTGAAAAAAGAAACAAATGAAATCAAATAAATGGAGACAAAGTGAATTTAGTTTGTAAAATAGAAATGCAAGAAGAAGGAGATAAATTAAAAAAAAATACACTGTATTATAAAGATAAACAAAATTAAACTACTACTACCTTAATTATATTTAACTTTTGATATTTCTCAGTCTAATCGGTTTCTGCTCTTCATAGTAATAAAATTCAAAATAAAATTGAAAAGCTTTAATACTCTGCTTACAGTTTTAACCAGGGACCGAAAATAATGATTATTGAAATTTTTTCACATCAAAAAATCAACGACTAGAATACATATACAAAAAAAAATAATGATAATGATTAAATTTGAACGAAAAAAATAAAACTCTCAAATAATCATTATTTATGATTTTTATTTTTTTCGCTCAAAGTAAAACTCACTTTAAATTCATGGCTTTTGTGTAGGATTTTTATCCAGGATTTTTGGATATCCCTTTAAAAGAAACCCAGAGGACCCATAAAACGCAAAAACAAATCTTTAAAATGATTACGTAATCTTTTTTAAAAGTGAGCTTTATTTTGAACGAGAAAATAAAAATCTCAAATAATGATTACTTGTGAGTTTTATTTTTTTCGCTCAAATTTAATCATGATCATTGAAGAAAATCCTTAAAATCTTTAAATAATCATTACTTTGTTATATTTATAATAAAACTCATAATGATTACGGTCCCTGGTTTTAACAGTTACCGTCTTATCTCTAAATATTCACTTTAGGAATTGGAGCACTTAAATTATTTTGTTTTTTTTTTTTGTGTTTTAATTTTCAAATATTTTGCTAGCTCTAAAAAGAATAAATTAATTTTCTTATTAATTTCTTAGCTCTAGATTTCTGTTTAAATTATTTTAAAATAAATTTAATTATTTATTTATCTCTTACTTTTGTTTTATTTTAACAACAAAATATAAATAAGAGTCATTTGTTTACACATATTTAATAGCCTTTAATTGCTTGCCCTTCATTTGTTTACGGCATATTTTAATACCCTTTAAGAGCCAATTTTTAATGCGCATCATTTGCAGGCACTTAAAGTTTTTAAGCCGTTGATCAATGTGCGAGTGTGTGTGTGCGTGCGTGTGTGTGTGTGTGTGTGTGTGTGTGAGTTAATTTGCCCATTGGCCCCTTAATTTAATTTTATTTTCTTTTATTTTATTTGTAATTTTAATGTGCAATTGTTAATTGTTTTTTAACAATATTTTCTCGCGTTGCCTTGCAAATGAATTAAAATGGAAACGAAGGATGTTGAAATGAAGGAAATGCCATATGGCCAAATGTGAGTTGGCTTTTCCTCTTCTCCCCTCTCTCTCGCACTCTCTCCTTCTCTGTCTCTCTGTCTCTTATTGTGTCGCTTGCCAGCGTTGCCATATCGCCTGCGTCTGCCCACGATAATTCTTAACCGCTTGTTTATTTATGCGGCACAGGAAAAACCGCCCACACACACACACACACACACACACACAAACACACACACGCACACGAGTGCACAAAAGATAAAGCCTGTATGTCTGTATGTGTGTGTGTGTGTGTGTGTGCGCCTTTATTTATGCAGCATGCATTTAAAATAAAATAAATATAAATTAAGCATACGCCCGGTGCAACAGCCGTCGCCGTTGAGTTTGAAGCGTCCAACTTATACCCTATACACAGCAGTCGGTCGGGCATATTAATGCAACACTAAATATCTAATAAATGACTAAAATGTATTAAATTTTGAAATTTGAATTCAATACTATAAATTACTATAAGTTTTATTTTTATAAATGTCTTAAAATTATTAAGTTTTAATTCAAAATGGATTTGAAATTGGTTAACAAATTACAGCTTTATTTAAAAACTTGCATAGCGTTGCCATACTGTTGAAGTTTGCTGAATAAATTTCTTAAGATATGACAAAAATCAATTGTGAATATTTATAAAAATAATATAATATAATTTTCATAATTTCTTTAATTTCTACTTTTATTTAAATTTATTTATTTATTCAATTTTAAAAACTTGCATAGCGTTGCCATACTGTTGAAGTTTGCTGAATAAATTTCTTAAGATATGACAAAAATCAATTGTGGATAATTAAAAAAAATAATTTAATATAATTTTCATAATTTCTTTAATTTCTACTTTTATTTAAATTTATTTATTTATTCAATTTTAAAAACTTGCATAGCGTTGCCATACTGTTGAAGTTGGCTTAATAAATTTCTTAAGACATGACAAAAATCAATTGTGAATATTTATAAAAATAATATAATATAATTTTCATAATTTCTTTAATTTCTACTTTCATTTAAAGAAGCTTAACTCGACTAAAAATTAATATTTCTATCAACTTTAAACTAAATTAAAACTTTGGCTGATTAAAAATTTAAAACGAAAAAAAAAGGTTTTTAAATCTACAGCAACAAAATATAAGCTAATAGATTCAAGTTGATAAAAGATGCGCAATCTAGAGCATTTTAATTTAGTTATGACTTTATCAGAATTCTTCGTCTTCTTCTTCTTGTTATTATGCTTCTTTTTATAGTTGTTGTTGCTGCTGCTGGCGCCATTTTGCAGCATGCATTAATTGCATGCACAAAAAAAAATATAAAAATAAAAAGAAAATGAAAATGAAAATGGGAAAAAAAAAGTCAGCGTTGCATATAAATTTCTCATATTTAATTTTGCGAGCCACTTGACGCTGCTTTTTGGCATTGCGCTCAGTTTTAATGCCATAGACCACAATTTATTCATTTTGGCCCAGCAAAAGAAACAAACAAACAACCAACAACAACAACAAGAACAACAACAAAAGCAGCAGCTAAAAAAACTCATAAAACAAAATATATACAACAAGGCGCAATTAAGTTTTTTACCCACTGACGAAGTGGAAATACACTAAGAAAAAAATGGAGCAAAAATAGTGAGAACTTCGGATTAAGTAGTATATAGAATATATAGCAATATATTCTAAACATAATTATGTCAGATAATATGAATTAAATGTAGAAAACAAAACAGATTCTAGGAAATGTCTGCTCAATTAATTTTTATACTTAATCTTAAACTAAATCTAATTTAATTTATTTAAACTACATTAAACTAAGAATATTTTATTGTCAATATGTTTTTAACAATTTTCTTGAATTTCTATTGATCCATAATTAATAATAAAATATTCTTAGTTTCAAGTAGTTTTAATAAATTAAATTAGAATTACATTAAATAAGATTAAGATTAAGGCCCTATTCTCCTTCAGATTGCTGTTTTTGGACCTTTTTTGAAAAAATTCTCATTTGAAAACGCAATAAGATATTTGAATTTTGTTGTTTTTATTGAATTAGTAATTAATGAAAGAAAATAAAAAAATTTTTTTTGCCTCGATACGAGGGCTGTTCAAAAAGTAGTGAGACTTCAAAGTTGGTGGTGCAAAAAAAAGGTGTCGTCACGGCGGCCACGATTCCGGGTCTCCGGAGCGTCGGAAATGAAAAAAAAATATAGGGTTATGATCAGCATAGATGTAATTCTGGCCCGTAGTAAAATAAAAATTTTGCGATTTTTTTTGACAAAATGGCGGCACTTGAAATTGAAAAATCGAATTTGGACCCATTTTTTTGTAGTTTAGTGTAAAAAAAAAATAGTAAAAAAAATCGCAACATTTTTATTTTACTACGGGCCAGAATGGTGACAATTCTACGCCGATTAAACTTTGTTTCATCCAAATCGGTTCAGTAGAACTGGCGGAATCGTGGCCGCCAGCTCGAAAAACGTGGTTTCGAGATAAACGCGTTTAAAGTTTTGACTTCACTTGCATTAACATTAACATTGCTGGATAAAAACGGCCATATCTCCTTAAGTATTTCGAATTTCTAAAAATCCTATTAGGGGCATATTCACAACTACCCAAGCTATAAATAAATGCAAAAAAAAAAGTCGAAAAAAATTTTTTGCTGAAAGAGAATAGGGCCTTAAATTAGATTAAAAAAACAATGCATTTTGACTTGCACATTAAATAATTATTAATAATAATAATTATAATAGTAAATAGAATATTAAAAACGTATTTGATTCGTAGATTAATGACATTATATCATATCGAATTTTTATTACCTTTGAAAAACTAAAGTGTTGAATTTGGTTTGCATTTTTTTTATATAAGATAAAAACTTGTTTGTTTTTAATTAATTTATTTATTTAATTTCAAGCATAATATAATTTAATATAAATTTAAGTTTAACATTAAAATTTTAGATAATAATATTAATTAAAGTTATATTAGAGACTGCATTTATTTATTATTTTCTATTTCTAACGCTACAGCGGAAATCCTGTTAGAAATAAATAAATAAGTAAATAAATAAATAAAAAATAATAAATAAATGCAGTCTCTAATAATTAATAACTTTAATTAATATTTTTATTCAAAAAAGTTAAAGGCATTAAATTTAGATTATTACAAATATTAGAGAACCGCAATAAATCAATTATAACTATGATTTCTAATCGATTTTTCAGTACTTAAATAATTTTTAAAATGATTTAAACAAGATAAATAATCACTAATTTTATAATATGTGCCATTTTTTCCACAAAATTAAAAAAAAAAAATTAACGAAAAATTACACAAAATTATTTAAATTTTCAAGTTCTTCCTAAAAGTCTATGAGCAACTTGAAATGTCCTCTCAAAAAAAGAAAAAAGAAAAGTTAGTGTATAAGAAAAATGCGTAGCAAAGTGGCACTCGCAAATGCGTGTGAGTGTGAGTGTGAGTGTGCGTGTGAGTGTTGTGTGCACTCGTTTACATTAAATGAATAATGCACTCGAGTGCGCGATGCACTCGTGAATCTGTTTTTTTTTCCCTTTTTTTTTGTTGGTAGCATTCACAAATTTGATGATGGCACAAAAGCCGCAACCCTTTAAGACAATGAAGGAGAAAGAAGGGAGGGAGGAGGAGGAAGGAGCAGGAGGAGGAGGGAGAAGGAAAGAGGGAGAAGGAGATGGAGGAAGGAGTGGCATTAACCATAAAGTTGAAAGATAAATGCGTTGCAGAGGCAGCATCGTGTGCCACATGACCGTGCCACATAATCCGCTGCTTAGCCAGAATAACAAGAAGAGAAAGAAGACGAAGAAGAAGGGGTACAAGAAGAATAGGTAGAAGAAGAAGAAGAAGAAGCAAAAGCAGAAGCAAAAGCAACAGCTGCCCCCTCTTGGCCTTTATTGCACTGACCGTTGAGTATACTATAAATTTCATTCTTAAGTGCCGCACATTAACCGCAGGCACTGTTAAACTGCCCCCCCAACCATCTACACACCCTCCCCCAATTATCTTCACCCAAACTGAGACAACAAAGACAACTTTCATTCTTTGGGTGAAGGCTTAATGAGATGACTTTGGCAGCGTTTTGGGGCCCAAGTTGTTCGAGTCTGGCAACAACTTCAATAAAGTGTCAAACAAATGGCCAAAAACATTCAATGGCTGTACAAAATACGAAATTCTCAAAATGTAAATGACAACAACGACAACATTTTACAGCCAGTTTTTGTAAAGTTCTTGAACTTGAATGACAAAAGGGATTTCTTATGCCCCTAATTGACCGCAATTAGTGAAAGCCTAAGAAGACAATGGAACACAGCTATTATTATTTTAATTATTATTAAAACTTGCCACAAGCGACAGAGCAACCAGAACTGTTTGGGAATTACAACTCTGTTTTTTGAGTGCAAATTATATTTTGTGATAAATATCGAACAAAATAATGTCAAATAATATTAAAATAATATCATCAGTTTTTTTTGATAAATAAAAACCTAAGCAATATACATTTTAAATGTTTATTTTTTTTTAATTAACTTTAATTTAATTTCTTTATTTCGATTGCTAGTGCTACAGGGTATTAAAGGCACTAGTCACCATACAAATTCTAAATAAATCAAACTATTAATTCTCCACACTTTTTTTTTAAATTTCAGTTTAAATCACACTTGTAATATTATTTAAAATAAAATATTTAATATTGTTTGTTAAAGATTGAAGCAAATTCCCAAAAACATTCTAGAAAAAAAATTGTCACAAAAACTAAATAAAGAAGAAAGAAAGGGAATAAATAAATTTTTTATTTTCCTAATGTTAACTTAAAACCTATTTATTTGAAAACTGAACAAAACAACGGAGTTCTAAATTCATATCCTGCTTTTTATCATATTATTAAATAATTTATTTGGAATGTCAAAGTGACTCTAGTTTCTATTATTTTTACCAGCACTGTACAGATGCTCTACTTTTAATAAAACAAAAGCAAATTTCACATCTAGCTTTTTATTAGCGTCAATTAGAGAAAACTAAACTCAAAAAAAAAAGAGCCAAACAAATATGCAAAAAATATTACAAATTTTAATCCCTTAGCTATATTTAATGTGAGGTTATGTTGAGCAACGAGATGCCAATTATGCCGAGCTGTTTGTCCGAGCATCCTGAATGCGTTTCAATATAGCTTATTATGAGACTTTCATGTATAAAATTGCATTTCCCTCTCTCTCGTTCTTTCGCTCGCTCTCTTTCGCTCTCTCTCTCTCTCTCTCTCTCTCTCTCGCAACAAATGCTCGCTTTAATTAATAATTTACACACGCACCCACACTCACACACACACACACACACACACACACTTTGACAGGGATAATGTTGGGCCATTGTCTGTTTGCAGATGCGCAAAATAGTGAAATGCCACGCCCCCTTTTGCCACTACTCCCACATCGAACACGCCCTTTAGCTTTGTGGCCAAGTGGCAATTAAAATTAATTTAAATTTAAATTACTCCCACACACACACACACATACAAGAAATATAAATATAATATGCAGCATAAAAAACACATCAAAATATTTGAGTAACGATTGAACTGGACGACTGACTGATACCCTGTAATGACATATTTCTTAATAATTTATCAAACATTTGTTGTTATCTTTTTGGACTTGATGCTTTAAATTTGATTCAGATCATCAGAAAAATAACAGAGATTTTCAGATACAACTTTTTTTTAGCCATTTTGTAGTCAGTTTAAGCTATTATTTCTTTTAAGAGCTTGAATAGAGCAGAATATCATAAAAAAAAAATTGTAGATATAAAGGGGAGCCACAGAAATTCGCTTTCGCTTGAATTTCACTTGAATTTGTAGGAAACTTAAGTGAAATTTAAGCGAAAGCGATTTCTGTGGCCCCCTGATAGCTTTTTTTAGCCATTTCTTTAGCTATTTTTTTATTAACACCTTTTTGGAGCTTAACTTATTAAATTTAAGACAAAGATTTTATAAATTTGTATATTTTTTTGAATAATTATCTGTTAAATATTCTAAAACAAATCCTCCTTGTTGGCATTTAAAGTTACCACAAATAAATGAAAATTATAAAACACCCATTTTTAGTGCTTACATTGTTCTAGGGTATACAGAAAAATAAACCCCATTAAGCTCAAAAGACACAAATTATAACAATTCCCTTAACGTTGTTTTTTTTTCTCTCAATTTTACAGAATTGGTCAGTGCACAAAATGCGCCCATGTTGGAGATATTCCCGAAGCAGACGGAGCAAAGGAAACCGGTGGGAAAGCCCCTAATATTGACCTGTCGACCCAATGTGCCCGATCAGGCTCTGGTCACCGATCTGCAGTGGAAGGATAACATGAACAACACCATATTGCCCAAGCCGTAAGTGTGACTTGAAAAAAAAAAAAAAAAAAAAAAAAATATTTAGCATATTTATCTGTCCTTCTCTCTCGCTGTGTGTGTGTTTATTAATTTTGTGTTTTTCTGTTTTACTTTTCTATAAATTTGTACACACACACACACACAATTTTGCTATATATACATTTTCTGTAGGACCAATTATGATCCACTTTACGATTCCAAGGGCAATATAAAGAATATGTAAGTGCCGACAACAACAACAACAACTAAAGTTTGTTACGTTTGCGTAGAAATAACAGCAACAACTGCAACAACAACAACAGCAACAACAACTATAACAGCCCCGTCTCCCTTTTAAAAAAAGCTGCGTTGTTTTGTTTGCCGGCATGTTTCAATTATATTTTTCTGTATTTGTATTTGTTTGTTTTGTTTATTCGTTGTATTTTTGTGATCAGCAAATTGTCGCATTTCTAGGTCATATATTTATAACGTACTTAGCATTCATAACCTTTCCCTCACCATCCATCACTTAAAATCTTAAGAAACTTCCCATTCACAAACTCGTATCATGCAAAATAATAAAGAAAATGAAACTAAATTCAACAGCTGCCTCTCATGTCACATTATCTTGTAACGTAACGTAACGTAACGTTATTATCGTAACGTAACTAGCTCCCTCTTAGACTACTAACCAGCTGCATTGACAGTTAGTTCCTCATACTCCACACATTACAATTGAGTTCTCTCAACGCTTTGATACTCAGTCATTAATTGTTTAAACGTTAATCGAATGTTAGTTTGTAAGCATGACAAAATGTTCTGTGTGAATAATACATTTAATAATGAGAACATGCTTCAAAGCAGCCAACTTAATGTGCTGCCAACTTAACTTACTATTTAGTACAAACAACAACAGTCACGTGCAGCCAACTTAGCTTTGACCAGGTGCAGCCAACTTCATGTACTCAAGTTGACGCCAACTTAACTGGCATAAAGTAGTACAGTCAAGTGCAGCCAACTTAACGCTCGAGCGCAGCCAACTTAACGTACTGAAAGCATAATCAAGAGCTGCCTACTTAGCATCTTTATGAAATAGCCAAGCGCAGGCAACTTAACATACTTTAGCTAGAAAAACGGCTGAAGCGCAGCCAACTTAAGTATATGAAATATGAAATAACCTCAATCTCAAAGTATATAAAAAGGCAGCTAATGAAGTTAACTAATTTTTGGTTCTATTTGTAATTTGATTTCCAAAAAGAAAAGTTGCAATCAGTAAGAACAACAAGAATATAAAATGAAGCTGTCAAAAGGAAAAATGAATTCCCCATTGATTCAATCAAAAATTGTACAGTTCTGCGGCATGTCTCGAGTATAAAGCTGTGTTAATTAATTTGTCTAGGGAAGAGCGAAGACATTTTTGAAGCTCTCCGTTTCTGTCTGTTTCCCTGCACTCTCTTTTGTGTGGCAATTAACCTGATTGTGAATTTGTTGAATATTGTTTCTTAACTTCTGTCACAATTCATTAAATGGCCAGCGCCGGAAATTGTGCAACACTTTTTTGATGGCATTGCTATAAATCAATTACAGTTAAATAACGAGGGTTATTCGAGTAGTTGGCGGATTTTGGAAGAAGCTTGGCCAATTTAAAAGTGATGGAATAATAATAAACGATTTTTTGATTCTAACGTCAATTCGTTGGGTATTTTTAACTCAGCAGGCTGGTCGAGAATCAACACACACACACACACACACACACACATACACAAATTGTTATGTGGCTTGGCAACTTTTCAATTTGCTCGATTCACGCACAAAACTCGCGTCCAAAAACTGCCCGGCAATATTTAATTTGGAAGGCCGAAATCTGAAATAAACTGAAGCCTGGCAACTCTGGTTGCGTTTGGCCCCCCCTACGCAGATTGTTTTGTGCTCGTTTTGGTCTATATTTTGGTGTACCCGTTACACATAAATTGCAAGGGTATATTGTCTTTGTTTCAATATAAAATCAGAAAAACTCCACAACAGCCATAACTTTAAAGTTATAAGGCTCTTTTTGGTTTTGAACTTTATATATTATTAATATAAATTTTTATGCTCAGTTTCATCTATATCAGTTATTTATTACAGTAGTTATGACAGTTTTAAATTTGCGAAACGCCTGAATTTATGCAATACATTGTATATAACGCTCTTTTTGTCACTTAACGATATATATTATAATTATAAATCGTTCTACGCAATTCTACATATAATTGACAGTTTTAATTTTCTGAAACGCCTGAATTTATGCAATAAATTTTACACAATTTATAAGCACCAATAATACAAGTTTAAATTGTGCAACGGGTAACATGAAGTCGGGAATGTGACTGTAGGCCGTTAAACTGGTTTTATTTGGCTTCTTTTTTTTTTCTGAGGGCACGCCCACACAAAAGGGGCAAGGGGTGTGGCGGGTGGCGGGTGGCGTGTGGGGATTGTCGAAATACAGAAATGAAGTTTGGTCGACAGGCCGCGTTGCATACTTGCAGGCGCAAAATGTAATTAAGCTGCCAAACCGGGCACAAAAACCCCATAAACCCCAAAAACACACAACCGAAACCCCAATAAACCAGCCCCCTCCCCCCTTCCTCCAAAAACTCCTACACCTCCCCTCAAAATAGGCACTGCAACCGAAAAATGTCCGGTTTTTCAGTCATGGCCCTGACTCGACGAGCCGCCAACGACTCGAGTTCGAGTTCGAGTTGGAGTTCGAGTTAATTAAAGCGATTAAGTTGGCAATAGTTCTGCGTCTGACATCGGCGACTGCTCTTAACTTGGCCAGTTGCCAGTTCAGCTGCCAACTGCCCCTATTAAATTGTAAATTGCCCCCTCTAGATACTGTGTAATCATGCAAATGCAAATACAAATTAAGTTGAGGTATATTTGAATGAACGTTTGAAATGATCATAAGCTTCAATGAGTAACTGAAGCATTTTTTACATGTGCCTTATTCCATGTTGTGTAGAAACTATTAGTTTAAAAAATTAGCTGAATTCGATAAAAACACAGTCAAAAATAATTGTCTTATAGCTGTCATTTATGTTTAAAAATGTGTGTTTTGTGTTCATTATAATGAAACTGTCTTTTCATTAAAAAAAAAAAAAAAAAAAAAAAACAATTTAATAAAGCACTTAAAATTGAAGTCAAAATCTCTTCTGAAGATTTCGTGATAATAGATTTTTTTTCTTTAGATAATTTAATGAATTTATTCTTATGTTACCGTTGTAAATTGTTCATTCGATTAAAAATTATTCCACGATTCTTCGAAATCAAAAATGTCTATGATTGACAAAATCAGGGACTGCAAATAATGATTATTGAAATTTGTTCACATCAAAAAATCAATGATTAGAATACATGTACAATAAAAATAATGATAACGATTAAATTTGAGCGAAAAAATAAAACTCACAAATATTCATTATTTATGATTCTTATTTTTTTCGCTCACAATAAAACTCACTTTAAATTCATGGCTTTTGTGTAGGATTTTCACAAAGTATTTTTGGATATCCCTTTAAAAGAAACCCAGAGGACCCATAAAACGCAAAAACAAATCTTTAAAATGATTACGTAATCTTTTTTAATAGTGAGTTTTATTTTTTCACTTGAATTTGACGTAAATTTGTATGAAATTTATGTAATTTTTCAGGTGAAAAAGATTTCTGTAGCACACCTGATAATGATTACTTGTGAGTTTTATTTTTTTTCGCTCTAATTTAATCATTATCATTGAAGAAAATCTTGAAAAATCTTTAAATAATCATTACTATGCTATATTTATAATAAAACTCATAATGATTACGGTCCCTGGACAAAATAGCTTAAAAATCTTTTAGGGCTGCTTTGTAGCTCAAATTTTAGGTGGAAATTTATCTGAAAAACAACCTTATTAAACTGTAGAGAATTAACACAACTTTTTGTTCATCCAGATATTGAAATACTTGTTTATTTTAGTCCAGTTTTAATATATCTCTCTTTGACTTTGAATATATTAAAAGCTGTCTTTTTAAATATTATTTTTTCCAGTTCTCCCCGTTTTGCGAAATAGTAACACCCCCTAAATCGATTTCTTATCGTAATTGATTTAATCCAACTTTGAACTGTAAAGTTGCTCATTAGCCATTAGAGTGCACCTAAACTGTGTTAATTGAGCGCTTAACAGTCCAAAAAATCGACTCTTATCAATCTTTATTGTCTGCCTTAAAGTCAGCTGCTTTTTCTCGTTTTTTCTGACTTGATACTTTCGACTTGTTCTTTGACTTCTTGAACTGAACTTGCCTTGCACTTGACTTTAAGCGTCTTAAATGCAGCGCAGCAATTGAACAGTTTTCCACTTACAGTGTACAGTAAATACCCGACTTATGCAATCTCTACAATTTCGGGTCATTTCAATAACAATGGCAACAATAACAGCAAAAAACGACATCTTTATTCGTATCTAAGCCAAAGAAATGCAATAAAAAATCGTCGTATTTCCCCCAGGCGCCAAAATGGCGACTTCCTGTTCAACTTTTCTCTTTTCTTCCCTCTCGCTCTCTCTCTCTCTCTTCTTGCCTTGCGTCGTTTTTCTGGAGACAATCAAAAATTTGATTTTTACGTATGCGTAACTGTTTTTCGCTCTTGTTTGTTTGGCTTTCCCGCAGCCAGCAGCTTTTTTTTTGAGACTTCCATCCCATGCTGACTTTACCCCTGCCCATTTCGGTGCCATTTTACCCACGTTTCACATCTTTTTGCCACGCTTGGCGCAATATTAAAAATCCAACGCAAATATGCAGCAAACATTTTTGCACAATGTCTTTCGCTGCTTTTTTTGCTTTTGCTTTTGCGATGCGGTTGCGATTTTGTTTTCCAACCGCTTTTCTTCTCTTTTCTTTTTATTTTCATATTTTCCCCTAGTTTTCTTTTTCTTATTTTTCTATTTTTTTTTTTTTTTTAAGTTTTTTTTAGATTTTTACTTCTTTTTTGTTTTTGCATTGTCGTCGACGGCTTTTGTTAGCATAATTTTGGGCACAGAAACGAGTTTTATATGTGCATGTGAGTGTGTGTGTGTGTGTATGCTTATTGTATGTGTATTGGTATGTGTGTGTGTGCAAGACAAACAAATATCAAGCCGGATTTTTTTGCATTTGGCAACAATTGCGATTCTCAAATCGAACACAGGTTGCCTTCACTCTTCACACACACACACACACTCAAACACACACACACACACATGCACACAACACATGTATAAGCTCAGGAAACTCTCACAATACTATATATAAAACCAATTACATTCATAAAAACAGTAGTTGCAACTGAAAAGTCGTTGATTCAATGCAACAACAATGTTCAAAAGTTACTCAAAAATGTTTAAGAATCTTTCACAGACGATACACATTCAATGTATCGACAATGTTATCGATAGTTTCTATTTTTGGCATCAATTGTCAGTTTATTAAGTTAGCTATTGACCTTGAGCTGACAATGCAATTTTTAATTTATAACTAAATGTTCTCAATGAAAATGCTGCCAAAAATTGATCGATTTCTAAAAAATATCATCGACAAATTTGTCGATATGACACTTAAGTTTATTATTTAGCTATATTTTATATGTTTAATTGTAAACTTCATTGCTAATAGTTTATTTGGGGCATTTAAAAATTTATTAACAAAGTTATGATACCCTTAGATTTTTAGCTGGTCATCCACTCTCACAGAGTCTAAGTTTTAGAAATCTACACAGAAATATATTCCCAAAAAATAAACATTATACTTGTAGCGCTCGAAATAAATGAAATTAAATTAAATAAATTAAAAAGAAAAATACAGCCAAGCGACCCTTTAGCAACCGCTTTACAGGGTATCACCAGAAAAAAAGGCTTGTTGATGGTTGCCAAAAGATGAAATTAAATTCGAAAAAAGACAACGGCAAAGCGCCAAATGAAAAATATGTTAAGGCTTGCGTGTTAGTTTAAACTGAACTCGTTACAAGTTGTACTCGTTACTCGTTACTAAGTACGCGTTACTCGTTTATAGCTGACAAATGGGCAGCATAGAGTACCGAGTAACGGGTACGAAAAATGGTAACAGAATAATTAAATAAACAATAAGAATATTAGAAAATGAAAAATGGCCAGGTTACTCGTTGCTATCCTCTCGCCATTCGTTTCTCGCCATTCGTTACCCGTCACTCGTTACTGGCCACTCGTTTCTTTCCTCTCGCCACTCGTTACTCGCCACTCGTTACTCGCCACTCGTTACTTGCTACTCGTTACTTGCCACTCGTTACTCGCTACTCGTTACTCGCCACTCGTTGCCATTGGCCCCAAAAAACCATTTCCGTTCGAAACTTTTTCCCATGACCAAAAACTGTTCATTTTTCGTTTGACTCGAAAGTTTTGCCCCTTTTTATTTTGTCTTATTTTTTTTTTTGGAAGGGAGGATAAGAGGGAAAGGAGAAAAAGAGGGATAAGGAGGCGGTTTACAAAGTGAAGCCGTAATAATAATAACCGCTATGCATATTTAGTTTTGCGCAACAAAAGTTTTTTAATTAATTAGTACGTGCGCCGTTTTCACATTTTCCGCACTCCACACGCTTTTAATAGTTATGTACGAGTATTACTCTAGGTTTTTTACCCCAAAATTTACTTTCTTTTTTTTTTTTTTTTGGGGTCTTAACGGAATTTCACAGCAATGCCAATTGGCAAACAAAGCAAATGGCGCAGCAGTTGCTAAAAGTTTTTAAAGCTCAACGCCTGCGCGTATGCAATGCCAAATTGTTTGTCGCACAAGCACACAGATTTGGGCAGAGTTGCCAGGCATCGCTAATTGCAAAATTTGTGCAATTACTTGAAACGTAAAGCATAAAAATGCTCGTGAATTGCTGGGAACAGTTGTGGGCAAATGGTTTTATTTATTTTGTGAAGCAGGGCACAATTAATTGATAGGGTTGTCAAGTGCAGTGCAGATAGTTAAGGGTTTTATGTATTCAAAAAAATTGTAGGTTTATGTTTAAAAATCTAAAACAAAAAAATTAAAGTAAAACAAATTTTAAATTTGTTACCTCAATTGTAACCGAGCTAATTAGAAACTCAATCTCATTGCCCTAACCATTAAACAATAACTGTTAATAATAAAAACAAATTGTTAACAACTGGATTAAAAAGAAAATGAGAATGTTGGACAAAAAGGAAAGATTTCAAGAGATAAAACCTGAAACTCAAACAGAAACAGAAACAACTTGAAAAATATTCAGTATAAAAATAAATGATATTTATTTTGCTACCAATGGAAAATGGAAATGCGCCCCCTTAAAATAAAAACAACGCAATTTTCTTTTAATTTTCTGTAATTGTTATGGCAAACATTTTCCAAAGCAAGCAAGAAAAACTCCAAATGAAATGCGTGGCATGCAAATGAAGTGAGGGAATTTTGAAAAGCAACAAATTGTACTAACATAATGTTCTTGCATAACAATTATTATAATCATAAGCATAAACATTACGTATACGTAACATTATAATGCATTATGTAGTGAAACATGTATAATAACAACCATCTCTTTTTTGTTCCTTTCTCTCTCTCTCTGTCTTTCTTTCCCTCCCTATACAGAACGGGACGCAATCAGCCACCGATGTACACGGAAACATTGCCCGGCGATAGTTTGGCCCTGATGATAACCTCGTTGTCGAGCGAAATGACGGGCAAATATTATTGCACGGCTTCATATGCGAATACCGATTTACTGCTCAAGAGTGTCTCAATTAAAACATATGGTAAGTTACTCAGCTCTACAGCAAATAGACAAAGATCTTACACTCAAAAAAATTCAAAAAAATGGCTTAGGACTAAGTTTTAGATATTAGTTTAAGCATGTATTCACGATATTTATACCCGTTACTTAAAAACTAAGTAAAAGGGTATATTCGGGCCTGTTCTGAATTCCAAAAACGAGTCAATTTGCTGTTCCGAATTCCGAAAATCGACAATAATTGTCGTTTTCAAAACGTGTGCTGCAGACTCGTCGAATTTGAAAATAAATGCCATTTAAAGCATTAAAATAAATACCTAAAATTATAAACTGAAAATTATTATAATGTTGAACATTTTTAGAATCAATTAGCATCACTATTTCAAGTTTAAACAATTGCAGTGTATTTAAAAAGTATACTTTTAAAAGCATCTATAAAATATTTAATAAAAAACAAAACCGAGCTGTTCTCAATTCCACTTTAATTTTTGATATCGATACCAATCCTCGCAATTGAAAGCTGCTAGAGTTGCTTTAATTGTATAACAAAATTTTAACAACGAAGTTTTAGTCAAATTTACCTTCTATCTGCTATATTCAACCTGAAATACATAAAACGAATTCTCGAATCGTTTTCGATACCGAGTTCGGAAAGTAAAAATAAGCGCGTTTCGTTCGGAGTTGGGAACAGCAAATAGTAAAACGTTCGTTTCGTTTCGTTTTTACTTTTTGAAAACGTTCGAAGTTCGGAACAGGCCTGATTGTATATGTTTCAATTTATGTAACATGGAGAAGGAAGCTTCTCCCGACCCTATAAAATATATATATTCTAGTCGATAGGGAGGACCTAGATCTCAGAGACTATAAAAGCTAGAGCAACCAAATTTGGCACACAGAATTCTATAAGCCCCACGCAAGTCAAGTTTGTTTCAAATTTTTGCCACGCCTCTTTCCGCCTCTGCAAATCGCGAAAAACCACCAGACGATCGATACCACCAAGGTATAAGGATTTGTTTTCCTAATTAACTTTAACAACTATTATTACCTAAATCGTAAGAATATCGGACAAATAGATAGGTGGTAATTTAAGTTTTTTATCAATATAACTGCCTAAAAGTATGCAATTAAAATATTGTATATTCAAATAAGTAAATGGGAATCCCACGTGTTTTGTATTGCAATCACTCAGCATTAAAATAGTCAAAAAAAAAAGCCTAAAACATTTGATTTCACTGAAAATAAATTCGTATAGATTTCAGATAATCAAAATGTAGGAATTAAAAAATTGTACTTGAATCAAGTATTTTATACTTAATCTAAGAAAATCCGGTAAAACCGAACTGCCGACTCTTTTTGCTCTGTGTAGTCCAACTCTCAGTCTATCTGTCTGCTGCTTTCACCCGCAAAGTTAAACAATTGATTTATGTTTCTAGTTGTTATTTGAGTTTCCAGTTCTATTGGCTGAATCTTGTTGACCCACATGCAAATGTTGTTAAATGCACCTGTCATTCAGTTGCAAATAATATTCAAACTACAGATGTTAAATAACTGAATCATGTCCAACATTGAGATGGTATTTAGAAATGTGAATGTCAATGAATGTCATTCAAAATGTTATTGAATAAATGTGACCTTTCAACTTAAACAACATTAAGATCAACTAAGAAAAGGATTCTCAAAAATTGCACTCATATTCTATTGAAAAAAAGCAGCCAACATTTAAATAATAATAGGTTTTTTTTCTATCTAAATAAAAACATAATTAAATAATAGTTAAAATTGTGTTTTTATTTGAAAATCAGATTTAAACTCTTAATTTGCATTTTTACAAATAAATTTAAAATTCACTTTTTAATATTAAACAATTGAAAACAAAACTAATAATAATTTTTATAAAAAATTTAAATTTAATGAAATAAGATGAAATTTAAATTTAAAAATTTAATGAAATAATCAAAATTCTGTTATTATTAAAAAATCGGAGTACAATTCTGAATTAAAATTTTTTTTTTTTTTTATTTTAATAATTATTTTAAAATAATTGACCATTCAATATAGCAGATATTTTTTAATGAAAATTTTAATTCAAGAAAATATAAATATATAAAATGTTTTTATTAAAATAGTAGACGTAAATGGTTTGTTATAATTTTTTAAAGAAAAACTATTGAAATTTACTTATTGTTTCACAATTTCTTTTTATATTAGACCAAAAATGAGAAATTAAATCAGATTTTAGAAAATGAATTGAATATACACAAGAGTTTATTCTATCTCATTAAAAACTATTTCAATATTCAACGAAAACCATTTAAAATTATATTTTGTTATTTTACCATTTAAAATGGTATTTAGTTATTTATTTTGAGGTTTAAACTTCAATTGTTCTTAAAATGGCGTACAAAACATAAATAATGCAATAATAATGAAAGTGTCACTCTGAAATGTGAATGTTATTCTCACAAGGATAAAAGGATAAAGTGACATTTCTTTTATAAGACTAAATATATAATAAGTTCTTCAAATTCTTACATCCAAGTCCAAGTTGAGTTTTTCAAAGAACTTTTGCATATTGTTTGAATACCTTGAGCTCTGTCTGTGCTCATCTTTCATCTTTCACCTTTGTTAAGAGCAACACAAGTGTAAAATTGTGTGCACATTACATGAGATGACAATATGTATTTTATTGTTAAATTTGCATCTTTATCTTTATCTATATACATTAGAGTGCATCGATTTTATTCACATAAAATGGTAACCGATTTTCGTACTCTATGGTGAATTCTAAGATGTTTTCACCAAGAAACCATAGTTCTAAAATGAATTCCTGGACCGCGCTTTTTGAGTTGAAAAATTTACTTCTTTTTGTAAATTAATATCTCGGGTGTTTATGATCCGATCCTGACAAACTTGGTGTCCATATTCTTGTTATGACCAGGACTTTTAAAATTCCACAGAAGCAAAGGACAAAATGTCCTTGAAACATAATTTTCATCCTTGGAACGACGATTTCGCGATTCGTCCCTATCCTGAAAAATTAGTCAGAATTAAAGCAATTTTTTGGCCCAATGAAAATTTTTTTCCTTGAACCTCCATTTTTACTTAACAGAAAATGTACAACATATTTTATTAAAATTGTATTAAAATTGAATTAAAATATGTTTTACATTTTCTGCAAATAAAAGACACAGGTTCAAGAGAAAAAAATATTTGCTTAGCCAAAAAATTGCTTTAATTCTGACTTATTTTTCGATATAGGGACGAATCGCGAAATCGTCGTTCCAAGGATGAAAATTATGTTTCAAGGACATTTTGTCCTTTGCTTCTGTGGAATTTTAAAAGTCCTGGTCATAACAAGAGTATGGACACCAAGTTTGTCAGGATCGGTCCATAAACACCCGAGATATAAATGTTCGAAAAAATGAATCTTTCGACTCAAAAGCGCGGACCAGGAATTCATTTTAGAACTATGGTTTCTTGGTGAAAACATCTTAGAATTGAGCATAGATTATGAAAATGGGTTACCATTTTTTCATTTTTTCGGGCCCATACAATTCGATGCACTCTAATATACTATACATACATATATAGAATTTACAATTTACAATGGAAATAAAAGAGAAAAGAGCCAACAGCTTTTTGTCAAGTACAGTAACGTCTTGTTGGATTTTCATTAGATTGCGTGTATCGAGCATCGAGTATCGAGTGCCGAGTATCGAGTACCGAGTATCGGGTATTGTTAGAAGCATAAAAGAAGTATAAATTGGTGGAGAGTTCAAACAAAGACGTTTCCAATAAAAAGTCGCACAAAAAAAAAAAAAAAAAACACGCACACACACTCACAGAGAAGAACTGACTGTTTGCTGGTTCGTTAACTTGGCCAGCGAAGCCTTGGACGCTGATGGAACAAATAATAGAAGCGATTTTTTTTTTTTTAAATTGGTTTGTTAAAAATAATTTTATTTTTTATTTTCATAATTTTGACTCAAGACTTATTGATTATTATTTTCTATATTCAAGTCATTAAGTAATTAGTTGTAAATATCAAAATGTCTTTCGCTTCTATTGTTATTGCCATTACTGTAAGTGACGCTGCAGCTCAGAAAACTTTTACGAGATTGATTTTTCTAAGCAATTTAAAGTGCACACGGCATCCAGTGAAACGAGTCAAAAGGCAGAAGGACTTTTAACACCATTTGGCCAAGACCAAGGACCAGGCAGGACCTTCCACTTGTCCAACGTGGCAACGTGTGCAATTCACACACACAACACACACACACCACACACCACAACGTCTGGAGTGTCCAAACAGTGCGACATGTGAGGAATTTACAGACTCTGGACTCTGGAACTGCAACAGAGAGCGACAGCAAAAGAATTACACGCCAAAAACAAGAGTGAGAGAGAGAGAAGCAGAGACAGAGACATAGAGAGAGGTTTTCTAAAGCCAGATTCGTAATGTTAACTCGAAACTTCATTGAAGCAACGTTGCCGCTTTGAAATGAAATCAAATATTTTGCAACGCAACAATTTGTGCCTCTGATATGGAACGCCACACAGCGGTTGTCCTGTTGGCAAAAAGAAGCAACAGATATGGACATAGGGGGCGAAAGAGAGAGGCAGAGAGAGGCAGAAGAACATTGTCTGCAGTGTTGCCAAATTTCGAGAACCCAAAATAGCTATTTTTAGCGGGCAGAACATCGAAAAAAAGCTACATTTTGCAAGAAAATAACTGAAAAAAAAAGTTTTAAAAAAATATTCAATAATATTCAATATTTTCACGAATTTCAATATTAATACAAGAACATTGTCTGCAGTGTTGCCAAATTTCGAGTAGCTATTCCTAAAATAGCTATTTTTAGCGGGAGGTAAAACGACAAAAAAGCTACATTATGCAAGAAAAACCTAAAGAAAAGTTTTAAAAAATTTTAAATAATATTTAATATTATCACGAATTTCAATTTTAATAGAAGAACATTGTCTGCAGTGTTGCCAAATTTCGAGTACCCAAAATAGCTGATAGAGCGGACAGAACATCGAAAAAAAGCTACATTTTGCAAGAAAATAACTAAAAAAAAATTATTTTCTTTAAATCTCAATAACATTCAATATTCGCACGAATATTAACATTAAAATATAGTCAATTAATTTGACACGAAATTAAAAAATGTAGCTATAATAAAACTAAATAGAACTAAAACTTCCACGGTGATACAAATTTGAAATTTACGCTATTTTCGAATTTCCTCCGACATTAAAAAAGGTCAAATTTTACGGTTAAAAAGCTGTTGTGGCAGCCCTAATTGTCAGATATAGTGCATACAGTTACGGATTCCAGATGCAGAGACAACAAGCCAGAGAACAGAACCAGAAAACAGAAGCTTCCTCTTCTCTCTATTGTTGTTTGTTGTTTGCACTTTGTGCACGGGTCAAAGCGATGCGTGTGTAAGCAACTGTGTGACAGAGACAACTACAATGATAGAGGGAGATAGAGCGAGAGTGGGGAGTTTAAACAAGACAATACTAATGCGATTACGGCGCATGCACAGTGTTGGACAGCGCCCAAAAACGTGTAGACTTAAGGTGTCATCTTAAATGTCAAGCATTTCAGCAAGAAATACTCAAAATTGTTTTCAACAAAGTTATGGGGGCATACAGTGTTGCAAAGCAATCAAGAAGTGTTGGTAAATGTTGCAATATATACAGTTAGTATTGTTCAATTAAAGCTTGAGTGGCAGTCCAAAAAACTAGAAATATTTTTTTAGTGCTTAAGTGTTTCATAAATAATGCCAAGTGCTGTAAAGCAGTCAAATAGTGTTGGTTAATAGCACTATGAGCTCATATTTAACTGTTTTAATGATTATTAAATTCTGCACAGAATTGCAAAGTAGTCAAAAGAGTGTTGGTAAACGCACAACAGGCGTCCACAAAGCAAAAGCAGTGCTGTGTAATGCAAGAAAATTGATTAACTGACTGTGAAACCTTAAATAAGTGTAAAATTAATTATAATTCAATGATTATCTTGCACAACACTTGACAATGATTTGAATTTTTGTATTGAAAAATTTGAACATCGATGGTTAAATAATTGCTATTGTTCTATTGTTTGCTTCCATTGATTTCAAGTTATTTTGCGAAATCCTTGTAAGCTGCTTAAGCTTAAGGAATAGCTTGCAAAATAATTTGCAGTGTTGGTAAATGGTAAATGGTAAATATGCAAACTGGTGAACAATGCCCAGGACAAACCGACGCCCAAAGTCCAAAACAGCAGTTAGTTATCATATAAGCAAAGCTGCCCAAAATATGTGTATGTGTATGTGTGTGTGTGTGTGTGTGTGGGTGTATGTGTTGCTGTCATTGTGTGTTGACAACTCACAAGTTGCATTTAGCTAAGCAAATAAGTGGCAAGTAGAAGGCAAGAGCAGTAGAGAAGTGAGAGAGAAGCAAAGTCCAAGTGCAAATTGCAGGACTTACTTCTTGCAACGTGCAACCAACGAATCACTGTGGTACAAGAATCCCAATATTTTGGCATAAACTCTACATAAAAAGCTGAGGAGACAAATACATTTCTGGTTTTAAAACTACTTAAAACACAAATACTGAAAATCTCTACTTACTAGCGTATTTTAGATACCTTTATTAACTTTATTCATATTACAACTTTTTTATACTATTAACTAGGCAGTAAGTGAGTTTTAGCTGTTTTAAGGTCTAGTAATGTCGATATTACACTATATTAACAAACACACAGCTGTTTCAAGAGATGCCAATCTCGATCATCAGTACCGTTGTGCTGACTTGACCAGCGAGCCAAGCCTAATGTCATAAGGATTTGAGAATCTAGAACCAGTTGTGAATTCTAAGTCTCAAAACGTGACAAAATAGCTGTGTTGTTGTGTTAACTAGGCATACTAAGCAATTTCCTGAACTTTAATCCCGAATTTAACCCAGCTATGTTGTGTGAAAATTTCAGCTTTCTAGCTATAACCGTTTGGCCTACACGTTGATTCTCAGTCAGCCAAACAGTCGGGACAGAAAAAAGCAAACACAATGCTTTTTGAGTTCATATAACATTAAACGAAGGTCAAACATTAAGGGCAGTACCTTAAAAACCAAAAAAAAATGTTTTTTCTATCTCGAGTATTTGGATTTCGAAAAACAAAAGTTTTCAAATTTGTATGCCAGAAATTTCTGGTTTTGTAACCATAGTGCAATTGTGCAACGTGCAGCTTGCAACAACAGCAGCAGTTACTGCGACTCGAGGGTTCAACTTGCCACACTATTTACACACTCACAGAGAGAAAGAGAGAGGGAGAGGTAGAGGGAGAGGGATAGAGTTCTGTGCTGTTGTTTGTGCCACTCACAGCTTAATATTTCAATATTTATGCTTTTAATAAATGCATATGCTGCAAACAAACTTCCGTTGCAACTTGCAACTGGCAACTGGCAACGGGCAACGCTCAACTTCCGATGTTGCCCAAAAGTGCTTCAAGTTTTTAGACTGGACTCGCAGTTTCCCCCACTCCAACGCCAACTCCATCTCCACCTCATTCCATGTGTGGCATGTTGCACTGTTAATGCCACATGCAACACAATGCCAAGCTCGATCAATGTGCAGCCATTTATTAAAGTTCTTAAAGCTCATTTTAAACTAGGCACTAAATGTGGCCACTTTTTGATAAATAAATTAATTAAAATGCAATATTTCAATGCATTCATTTCAGCCATTTCAGTTGCTGTGTCTCTCTCTCTCTCTCTCTTTATCTAGCTCTCTCAATCTCATCTCCTTATCTCTGTCTGTCTGTTAAGTGTTTAAGTTGTTCCTAATCCTTTCCTCCTACACTTGTCAAATAATGAAATTAAAACTTATTTATATTGTGATTCTATGACTTTGTCTAAAACTGACTACAATATTTAGTGCTTTTAATATTTACGAAGTTTAACCTCCCTTTTAAATAGCCAATTTCGAGCAGTGTATGTCTAAGCACACTGAACTCAAATCTACAGCTAATTTACATTAAGTTGAGCTAATTGTCACATCAAAGGAAATACGTAGAGTTAATGTTATTATATCACTTTGCGTTACACTGAACAAAATTCGCAGGGCTTTTAAGCTGAAAAACTTTAAGTCGAATAGTTTTTCTTTATAGTTATATAGCAAAAAATTCTGGAATTATTTGTTATCATTGGTTTAATTCTCTCTTTAATTTTTCTCATGCTGTTATTATTCTAAAATCGAGAGTAAAATATACAAATATTTTAAATAAAGTAATTAATTTTTTCAGAATTCATTTCAATTTCGAGAATTAGCTAATTTTCCAGTTTTGGATATATGTATTTCATACTCAAATTCCGTTTTTAATTCATTTTTATATTAATTATCAACTTACATTCAAAACGTATTAAGATAAATTTATTATTTCAGAATTTTTAGAAATATTTGCATTTTTTTAGAAAGAAATCCAGTTTGTGTTCCTACCTCTTGAACACGAACTGGATTTCTTTCTAGAAAAATGCAAATATTTCTAATTTTTCAATTTTAAACAATGCTCATAATCAAATTCCGTTTTATAATCAAATTTATAGCTATTTTCCACTCACAACTGAGTTTTAATAAATTTCAGAAACATTTTCAAATAACTTCAATATTTTGAGTAAAAGAAATCCGTTTTGGGCTCGAGGAGTAGTTAATTTTTTAATTTCATATACCCAAATTGCGATTTAAAATCAAATTTCTATTTATATTCCCAACACAATTGAGAAATTTCAGAAATATTTTCAAATAATTACCAAAATTTTTGAAACATTTTCCAGTCTTTGACATTTCTCAAAACCAAATTCCGTTTTAAAGTCAAAGTTGTATAAATATTCCACTCACATTCAAGGCGCATGAAGATAAGCTAATAATTTTGATATCAGATTGAGACTTAAAGCCCAACGGGGGAGAAAGATAAGAAGAGAAGGAGGAAGAGAAAGAGGAGAAGGAGGAGGAGGAGATGATGGGAATATCCACCTGAGAAAGATGAGGTTATGGGCACACGAAATGCAATTGCAACACCGACTGATGCCTGATATTTTTTAATAACTTGCTGCCAAGTTTTTCAATAAGTTGCGACGCGACGTTGCCACGTTGCAACATTGCAACATCTTTGCGGCATCTTTGCTTTGCTTTGCTTTGCTTTGCTTTGAGGGTCTTTTGCCCTAACGTGTCCTCCATCGTGTCCCTCGTATCCTTCGTGTCCTTAGCTGTCCTTGTCGCTGTTCAAACTAATAATGAAATTGTAAACTAGTTCATCTTTTTTCTTTCGTGTATGTTTATTTTGTTGATGTTGTTGCTGTTGCTGCTGTTGCTGTTGCCAGACGTCAGCGAAAAGTGTTTGAACAACAAAATCTCACACGCAATGACAATGCAACAACAACAACGACAACAACAATTGTTTGCCTTTGGCCCCGAAAACTGTGAGTCCAGCTAAAGGAAATTCGACAGCAACTTTTATTTATTTTATATGTTGCACACACAGCAAATAGCAAGAAGGAGGCGAGAGAGAGAGAGAGGTGAGAGGAGAGAAAAGAATGAGAAAGTAGACGACTTGCACTGCCAATAAAATTGGAAAATAGAAAATGTTTTTACAACTACACAACTTTCCGTTTGGTTTATAGCTAAACACCGAAGCTAAAAAGGCCAAAAGGACACCCAGGATTTTGGCTCAAAAAAAAAGACTTTTTAACCTAGCCCGAGTACCTTCAACCTTCCACTCTCTATCTCCATCTCTCTTTCAAATGTGTGTGTGCTTGTTTGTTGTTTGACAGTCAACAGACAGCGCAGATAGATAGACAGATGGCTTGTTATTACACTGATTTATAAATAAACTGTAAATATTTGAGCTGCACACACACACACACACACACATGCAAGTTAAAAGCCAACTCAGCAAAATGCAACTGCAACAATATTTGAACCTTCCTTGCTCTTTCTAACCTTCCGTCTCTCTTCATCTTCCGTTCGTTGCCCGCAAAAGCGATCTGTACAATTTCCGCTACGGAAATGAGTCAAACTTGTGTTTGCACTTCCCCCCATTGAGAATGGAATGTCCATTTCTATTTCAGCCTTAACACCTGAAGAGCCACAAAAAAAACCACAATCTAATGGTTGCCATTAAGCCTAATCTCTCAACTCATGAAGTACCAGCTGTGAGTGCCCACAACACTTCGAAAACCTACTAAAATCATGAGGTACTAACATTTACTATGTTATTTTTATCATTGAATTTAAATACCTTTTGCAATTTAAAAAAATCTCTGAAACAGCGTTGAAAAGTCATATTGGGCGCCCAACGTGGAGTGCAATCTTAAATCTTAAAAACCTACTTAAATCTTGAGCTAAAACTAACATTTATTATGGTATTTTTATTAGATTCTTATAGTTGAATTTAAATAACTTATGCAATTTAAAGAAAATCCAAGCAACCGTGAAGAAAACTCTTTTTGGGCGCCCAACGTGGGGTGGAACATTTTTTACTTTTGATGAAAAAATCATATTATAATAATCATATTATATTTATAACACAATTTAAAGTACTTGAACAATTTATAAAAGTCAGTGCAGTAGTGCAAAGAAATCTGGCCACAATTTTTAGCGTGCAACGTGGCGTACACAATTTATGTCAAATTTTAATAAAGTGATCAACCTTAAGTCACACCTTGTATTTATTAGATTTTATTACATTTGTTGCTGTTGCACGAACATTATTTAAACAATTCGTGCCAGTCACTGAACTGCGACCCCAAAGGGAGCTAAATGTAACCGTTGTTGGCGCCCAACGTGTAGGGTGCACAAGTTTTTCCCCCTTTTTTTCGAATGCATTTTACTGCTTTCTGTTGATATTAAACAGTTTGGTGTGTAAAATATTTCACTTTGCGCCTTAACTTTGGCCCAGCTCAGCTCAGCTTCGATTTGCTGGCTGACTGGTTGTCCAGGTCCTGAACTGAACTGAATTGAACTGAACTGAACCCATCCTAACCATCCCACTTTCAACTCTGCCCTGTTTCTGATGTTGTTCATGTTGCCTGTTTGTATTTGGATTGTGCGCAAGTATTTGATTTAGGAATTTCAGTTTGCAATTTTTTTCAATTTCTGTTGCTGTTGCTGTTGCTGCAACAGAGATTTATTGGCATGCCTCTGAGTCAACGTCGTCGTTGTCGTTGTCGTCGTCCGGCTCGTTAGTGACCCTTGGAGCGCATAGCGAGAATTGTGGCAAGTTGTTGGTTCGAGATGGAGTCATGTTCGGTTTACTCGTGGATTCATCTTGCTTGCTTACAAAAATACGCACAAATGTCTTTGGATTTTGTGCGCTTGATGCTTGAATTGCTTTCATCGTTGCTGTCTTTGACAGTTTGTTTTAACACAAAAATTACGTATATTACGTATACGCCATGTGCCATGTATTTATTATTGTATATGACCAAATATTATATATATTTTACTCCAACCTCTTTGCAGTTGCCATTACCTGGACGAATGCGCCGGAGAATCAATATCCCATACTGGGCGATGATTACGTGGTCAAGTGCGAGGTGAAAGCTGATCCAAATCCGACCATCGACTGGCTGCGCAATGGCGATCCGGTAAATAATAATCACAAGACACACAACTAAAGTGAATACTTGACTAACTTTTGTCTTCCCATCCCAAAACAGATACGCACAGATGCCAAGCACGTGGTGCAGACACACGGACTGTTGATTAAACAAGTGGCTGAGACCGATGACGGTATTTATACGTGCCGTGCTGCGGTCATCGATACCGGTGAACTTTTGGAGCGCACCATTCGCGTTGAGGTCTATTCCCGTCCCGTGATTACCCAATTGCCGAGCACCTTGGAGGCCATCGAGGGCAAACCCTTTGCGGCCAATTGTACTGCCGTTGGTAAACCCGTGCCGCAAATTAGCTGGATCAAGGACTCGGTGCAATTGAACGTGGCGAGTGCGGATCGTTTTGCGGTTGATGCTCTCACAGGTCTAATGACCATCAACTCGGTTGCCCAGGAGGATTATGATACATACACGTGCATTGCCAAGAATGCCGCGGGCGTTGTCGATCAAAAGACCAAACTGAATGTCCTGGTGCGTCCCTCCGTCTACGAGCTGTACAATGTCACCGGTGTGAGTGGCAAGGAAATTGCCATCACTTGCCGTGCCAAGGGCCGTCCCGCACCTGCAATAACCTTCCGTCGTTGGGGCACCGAGGAACAATACACTCCGGGCCAGCAAATGAACGAGGAGCGCATTACCTTGGAACAGCATATGTATGAGGAGCGTGGCGAGAGCTCCGGAACCTTGAGAATTAGCAAGGCAACGCGTATGGATGACGGTCTTTATCAGTGTATAGCCAGCAATAAGGGTGATACGGCCTACAAGACCGGCCACATTGCCGTTGAATTCCCCCCAGACTTTAGTCACATGAAGGAACTGCCGCCAGTTTTCAGCTGGGAACAACGCGTGGCGAATTTGAGTTGTTTGGCGATGGGAATACCGAATGCTACCATCGAATGGCGTTGGAATAACCGCAACATTAAGGATCTCTACGATACAAATTTAAAGATCGAGGGCACTGGACCACGCAGCGATCTCATTGTTCATCCCGTGACACGGCTATATTATTCGGCCTACAAGTGTATTGCCACGAATATTCACGGTACCGCCGAGCATACTATGCAGCTGAAGGAGGCACGCGTTCCCGACTTTGTGTCCGCCGCAACTCCGAAAGAATTGACAGCGACCACGATCACCTTTGAAATACGCGGACCGCCCACAGAGCTGGGACTACCGATATTGGCATTTAGTGTGCAGTACAAGGAGGAACTCAACCCGGACTGGTCCACAGCGCTCAATCGCAGCTGGTCACCCGATTCGCCCTACATTGTCGAGGGTCTGCGTCCCCAGACCATGTACAGCTTCCGCTTTGCGGCCCGCAATCAGGTCGGTCTCGGCAATTGGGGTGT
Source organism: Drosophila suboccidentalis (assembly GCA_037043435.1). Taxonomy (NCBI): domain Eukaryota; kingdom Metazoa; phylum Arthropoda; class Insecta; order Diptera; family Drosophilidae; genus Drosophila; species Drosophila suboccidentalis. The sequence goes on from JBAMBK010002405.1 coordinate 1,977,305, forward strand.
CAACCAGCAGCAGTCAACGCCGCGTCGCTCGGCGCCCGAGGAACCAAAACCATTGCACAGCCCCGTCCAGAACGACAAGGAGGAACCGGTTGTGGTATCGCCCTACTCGGATCACTTTGAGCTGCGCTGGGGCGTGCCCGCCGACAATGGTGAGCCCATCGATCGCTACCAGATCAGATACTGTCCGGTAAGTACTCGCAAAAATACTGAGATAAGAAAGTGTAGAGCACAAAGAGACACGAGTTTGTAGGTAAAGCTCAGTGTAGGTAGAGCTCCGTGTAGGTACAGCTCAGTGTAGGTACAGCTCAGTGTAGGTATAGCTCCGTGTGGGTACAGCTCAGTGTAGGTAGAGCTCCGTGTAGGTACAGCTCAGTGTAGGTACAGCTCCGTGCAGGTACAGGTCCGTGTAGGCACAGCTCCGTGCAGGTACAGCTCCGTGTAGGTACAGCTCCGTGTTGGTACAGCTCCGTGTAGGTACAGCTCAGTGTAGGTAGAGCTCAGTGTAGGTACAGCTCCGTGTAGGTACAGCTCAGTGTAGGTATAGCTCCGTGTGGGTACAGCTCAGTGTAGGTAGAGCTCCGTGTAGGTACAGCTCAGTGTAGGTACAGCTCCGTGCAGGTACAGGTCCGTGTAGGCACAGCTCCGTGCAGGTACAGCTCCGTGTAGGTACAGCTCCGTGTAGGCACAGCTCCGTGTAGGTACAGCTCCGTGTACATACAGCTCCGAGCACATTCTGACTCTTCGCCTATGTATACTAACTCCATCTTTTTATTCTTTAAGAGTTGCCAGACTGCTGGTTTACATGTGCTTAGAATATATTATAGGTATTCTTCTTAATTTTAACTTAAATTTAGAACTAGAGATGGAAAATAACTGAAAAATAAATATCTTAAGGATAGTTCAGACAGAGATGGAATCTGTTTTCAATTTAAAACTAACTTTCTTCATTTAATTTAATTTCTATCAAATTTAAACCATATATTTTTATTTTTTGCAGGGCGTCAAGATGGCTGGCACCTGGCACGAGCTGGAGAATCAGTGCAATACCATTGAGGTGGTTGAGACCACATCGTATCAGATGACGGATTTGAGCGGCAATACGTATTATCGGATTGAGTTGAAGGCGCACAATGCGATTGGTTATTCATCGCCGGCATCGATTATTATGAAGACGACACGAGGTGAGTCCGACTCTGCTAATAATAATCTTGGCACATACCAGTATTCGGCCGGCTTCAGTTCCGGCGTCAGTTCGCTACACAAACATCTTCTCACAACCACAACAAGAACAATCTCAACATCAACCACAACAACAACAACAACAGCAACAACAACAATCATTGCGCTGGCCACAACAATAAGCATAACTTTACTTAGTGTCCTAGCCTCAATGTTAGTGTAAATTCGATATCGATAACAAAAAACCGATATCGATAACGATCACGATTACGATTACAAATATTGTTGCATATATTTTACTGTATTATCAAGTTTGTATCAATGTCACGCAACACAGTCATTATCGGAATCGTTATCGATATTGTTATCGATCGCAGAAATCGATAAGATCAGATCAGTACTCTAATTCTTGAAATACATGCATACTATCTATGAATATATACATCTATAAATATATATATATCTATACATATATATTCGATATATACTAATTTTTGATCGATAAAAAAAAAACAAAAACCAAATTAATTTCTTATAATAGCGAGTACAATAACTTTGCATACATTTTTGTAGTGTTTATTTTTTGCGTTTCCATTTACTTTTCTTACTCAGTGTAAACACTATATATAATTTTGCGTCTTCTTCTTCTCACTATTCCTATTTAATACCTATTTGTTTTGCGTGTGTGCTAAATATATACATAACTATAAATATATACATACATATAATAAATATTAATTAAAACGTAATTTAATGCCCAGAAACTCATATATAAATTTTTTATATTATATTTTTAATTGATGTTTCGAGTCCTTTTGAATTTTTTACGTTCTATTTGTCGTGAATTTAAATTTTTTGTTGCATGCTTTTGTGCGTTGCGTTCAAGCTAACCTCTAACCCCGTCCGCCCTTTACCCCATTCAGCCCTTTTCAGCCCCGCCCCTTCTCACACACAACACCAAAGCAAACAAATGAAGCGAATTACATTCCAAGCAAAAATCCAAATTCGTCCGTTTGCTGGCAGCGTTGCCAGATCAGCAAAATCTAACTACACTGAGCTAAGCCAAAGAGTAACGATGCGAAATGCATTGAATAGACATTATGCAAATTTCCAATTTGAAAAGACATTGAGGCGTGCTCACAATTTAATAACATTCAGCACACACACACACACACACACACATACACACACGCTCGCCAACACACATACACAATCAGAGTAAAGAGATCATCAACATAAGTTCACTTGTTGTTCTTGTACTGCCGCTCTCGCTCAAACTTGCTCTCAGCACAACATCTCTCTTTGCTTCTCTCTTTGTCTTGTGTGTGTGTGTGTGTGTGTCATTCACATTTGTGTTTTACGTTCAAACTCTCGCTGCATATATTTATATGTGTGTATGTATATCGTTTGTACTCTATATTGTGTCCTGTATTCAGTTTAGTATGTGTGTGTTCCTCTCTCTCTCTCTCTCTTCTCTCAGAGCGCGTCTGAAACTTGGTTCAATGCGGAGAGCGACGATGTTAATTTTTGTATTCAAGTGCAACAAAAATAAGTGTGACCAGCTTTGTATAAAATTGAAAACATTTGAATTTCAACTGAAATTAAGAATTAAAATAAATATAGAAATTTTTGAAAATCTAAAGTTGCTTAAAAGAAATAAAATGATTAAACCTAAAATTTGGCTGGTCACACTTATTGCAGCTTACAAGTCTAAACAACAATAAACAATGAATAAAACTTGAAAAACAAATCGTCGTTCTCAACGCTAAGCTTCAGACTGAGCTTTATATTCAACTATTTACTTCTTTTTTTTTTTAATACAATTCATAAGCATTTACTTAATTATTAAATAATTATAAATCTACACGAAAATCACACAACAACAACGAAAACTCGAAACAAAAATATATAAGAAATAATAATAATCCCAAATATTTTCAAATATGATTTTTATATTTTTGTGTGTGCATTCATCACATTTGAATTTTAAATTTGAAAATTTATTGTAATACGAGTATATAATTTTAATAAATATTATTAATTGTAATAATAATCATAATAATATGATGAAATCTTTTTGTTAATTGTAATAATTCTAGTTCTTAAAAAAAAAAACGCAACAAATTAGAAATTCACATTTTTTCTTCATCAACTTTTTTTTTGTCGACATTTTTCCTTTGTATTTACTTTAACTGTTTCTTTAGTAAAAATTTTGAAAGTAAGCAAATTGAAAACAACAACATTTAATGAATAAATATTAAAGAAAATAAAAACAAATTTAATGGCATCTCATTTTTCTGTATATCCTTGCAATCCGTTGAATTCCAAAGCAAACTATGTATCTATATTTAGTTATTTGTCTGTCTATCTAAACTCGATTTCCAGTTGTAAAATATTATTGAATTTTGGATATATAAATCGTATATATCAGCAGCAGCAATATCGGTTGACTATAACATATTTATATTTAAAAATTAATAAAATTAATTTAGTTCTATCTATTTACTTGCATATCTTTTATAGGAATTATCGGCAAGGTTATCAAATCATCGGCTAGCCGAAGATCTCATTTCTCTTTAGTTGTGTCTCGCTCTCTCTCTCTCATCTTTGACGCTGTGATTCGCTCTCTTCTTATATTTTGTCGCTTCTCTCTCTCTCTCTCTCTTTGTGTTACATTTTGTGCTCTCATTTGTGTGTGTAGCTCAAGCAGTTTGTCTATGTGTGTGTGTGTGTGCATATAAAATATATTCATCTAGTTGTCTCACTCTCACTCTCACTCTCTGTTGTCATCTAGTTGTCTCACTCTCACTCTCTTCATCACATTCGTTCGCATATTTGCATCATAATCACGCTTTTAGTACTAAACATTATTTCCTTTTAATTTATACTAAATTATAACTGTCCAATTCTTTAGTAACTGCATCTATATATAATAATAACCACATAGATATTTATATACTACATATTTAATATACATATAATCTACTAATAGTCATAGTTAAATATCTAACCACAACAAAAAAACTGTAACTGTAACTCATTGATAGTCGATAACAAGCAGTGCAAGCAGTGCAAAAATACTGTACTCTCGCTTAACCCAGCCAATAACAAATACTAACTAACAAACTAACCTCAATCTAAAGACACACACGCACACGCACGCAGATACACACGCACACACGCACACACACACACTCACATTATGTTTGAGTCTACGTCGTTGTCGTCGTCGTCTGCGATCGTCGATCGTTTATCGTTTATCGATAACTCTTAATCGTATAATAAATCAATCAAGCAAGAAAGAAACCAACAAAAAATATTCTTTTGTGTGTTTCCTTTTCTTCCTTTTTTTCTTCTACTACTTTTCTTCTGTTTTTCTCTCTTTACGCTGTGTGTGCAATGCCAAACAAAAAAAAAATACCAAAAACAAAAAATAATAACAATTAAACTCCTTCCCAAATCGAATGCTCAAAAAAAAAAATACCAAATCAAATAAAAAATACCAAAAATCACTGTAAATTGCTGCCAAACACAAAATAAATACCAAACCCTAAACCTGAATCCAAACACGAACCCGAATGTGAACCTGATCCTGAACCTGAACCTGAAAACAGACAAGCCCTATCCGTACTCATCGAGCGGCGCCACACGAGCACTGCTTGCCACAATCCCACTGCTTGCCACTGCACTACAGTTGCTGCTGCCGCTGCCGCTGCTGCTGCTGACGACGCGCACTGCTTAAACGGAGGCGCAAGCAGTGCCCGGAACACGGAGCGGAGGATAACCAAGCTGCAAGAGTTTTTTTTTTGTTTTTTTTTTGGACGAGAATTGTAAATAATGTTAAGCGAAAAAAAATAAATACCAAAAAAAAGAAAAAGAACCGCATAACACAGACATACACACTACATACTTAAGTGCAGCATACAAAAATACCAAAACTACATATGATAAAAATATCTCTAGGGTGTTATAAATATGTGCGCTATACATAATATGATTCCATTCAATGTACAAAAAACACAAATGCTAAATGCCAAAAAAAAACAAAAGTCACAGAAACGTTAGAAAAGAAATACTACAAAAAATACTAAAAATACTATATCAATTTATTAAGCTAAGAACAACAACATCAACTTGTTAAATCATTCGACAAAGTTATTTAGTTATAGTTTCAGTTTCGAACATATCCCAAAAATGTCACAAAATCTTCCAAGAATCCTGACACGTTTTCCAATCATACACTAACTTTTAAAGCAGCTCAGTTTTGAAATTTGAAACAACCATATAAATAATACACACTGCCAATTCCAAAAATAAAAAAAAATACAAATATTCCAAAGTTTTAGAGACTTACAGCGCTTAAAGTCGAAAAACCAAATAGAAATAGTTAAATCTGAAAGCTCGTGTTTTTATAATTATAGTAAACTCGAAAATATTAACAGATTTCCTATAGAAATCTGTACCATCTAATAGGATGTAAGGAGGCATTTCCGTCGGTCTGACTATAAATAATAATTCCCTTATCAGATCTGATGTCTATAATATAAATATATTTAACATTTTTGTAGGAACAAAAATACTAAAATTGTGTTTTTTCTTACGATTCTCACGATGAATTTTAGTCAAATCTCATCAGGATTTTATATAGGTACGATTAATAATCGGTTGTCCGATTATAACTATTGTTTTTTGTTCAAAATTTGTTGTCGCTTGTCATTGATTAGAAAATATGAAGAACACCACCGTTAAAACACACTTGAATGCAATCCAAATAGTCAGTTTCAGAATTTGGGTATATTTTCTGTTTCGTTCGTTTTGAATATTGAACGTATACGTTAAGGGGACAATAAGTAACTGAAAGTATGTTAAAAACTTAGTAAATCTTTATATAAGGCCAACCCCTTCTTCCCTTACTCCCCCGTCTTCCTATTCCTAACCACCTAAAAAAAAAAAAAAAAAAAAAAAAATATCTAAATGTTTCCAACCAACGAATTTGTTTCACATGGTGTATTAAGCTTAAAGAATGTGCTCATTGAACATTGAACTACATACATACATATATATACCCTATACATATACAAAAAAAACATATATACTAGATAAAAAAAAGCTAAAAAAGAAAACGAAAAAAGTTCAACTTAGACAAAATATTCCTGTATACAATTTTTTAGTAAACCAAAAAACGAAACAAAACTTTTTCTAGCTAAATATATATATATTATATAAATATATATATATCGTATGATTATCTATCGATAATAATTCCATTTATAACTTTAGCATATACAATATACAAAGGTTATATACATACTATATAGTTAGTGAGATAATTCAGCCCGCCTAACGTTGCTGAGCAGATTTAAATGTTTAAATGTTGTTTGTTCTTTTTTTTTTACTAGCTTTGTGAGGCATAAATATAGTTAAAGGACAAAATCATAAATGATCATTATAATAATCCCTAATAATTAAAGAAATGACTGGCCAAAATGCTTGAGAATCACAGAGAAAGGCTATCAAGCAGTTGACACAAAGCAGTTTATCGTATCAGCAACTGTACATAAATTTTATGCCACAAAGTTCATACGACAGATAAATAAATAACTAAATGTACGTTTAGCCACAGCTATTACAATTCCATGTCCTAAGAGGCGTTTTCTCATCTGCATGTTAGAGTTTTAAACGTTTTCAAAATATGTACCCTGACCTCTTTTTTTTAATATTTCTGGAAGAAATTTCTTTGAAATTTAATTAAAAATATTCACGAAATTCTTACTTGTGGGTTGAATTATTCGGGGCTGCCACAGAAATCGCTTTCGCTTGAAGTTCTCTGGAATTTGCATGAAATTTAAGTGAAATTCAAGCGAAAGCGATTTCTATGGCACCTCCGATTCTGTTTTCATTGAAATGGCAAAATTAGTTTGCCAGGTGGCAACGCTGCAAGTATTTAACATGTAGCACTAAGCAAATAACCTATAGAGAACCCATCCCATACAACTGAAATGTCACAGAAAAAATGCTTGCGAAGCGTCCACAGCGAAGTGTTACCGATCTGGCAATATTGTTATAGTGGAATTTATAAAAGAAGCGATTTTATTTTTGAGGCCGTTGCTTGCGAAACTTAAACATGTGAAATATGATATACCCTCTACCCTTAAAACTTTTAACCCACATTATTTTATTCAAAACAACACCCTTAATTTTTATAAATTTCACTCGAACAATATTGCCAGATCGGTAACACTTCGCTGTGGACGCTTCGCAAGCATTTTTTCTGACATTTCAGTTGTATAGGATGGGTTCTCTATAGGTTATTTGCTTAGTGCATGTAGTTAAACTGTCAGCTAAAAGTTGCCAGGTGGCAACGCTGCACATATTTAACATGTAGTTGAACTGTCTGTTTAAAATTTGTCATTCATATGCTGAAAACGTAACAAAATTCAAGTTGAAATTAACATGTGCAAGAGAAACGATTCTCTCACACACACACACACTCACACACACACACATACAACACCCAAACTACACACAACTACAGGCAAAACTAAAAGCGCATAAGTGTCATAAATGTTGTAAGCAAACTAAAAAAAAAAATATAAAAAAACTAAAATACTTATAATAAAAAATCCTAAGAATTAAGCAGTTCATTTTGGGTAATAAAGAAACAACTTTAACAAAAAAAAAAAAAAACAAAAAAATGTAAATCTCTCTTCAATGTGTGCGAGTGTGTGTCGCTGTGTGTTATCGATAATTAAACGATAACAGCAAAATGTTAGAAATAGATAACTAAAAAGATGCCGCAAAGCCGCCAGGTGTGAAATACCGACAGGTAATATGGTTATGCAACAAATTAGCTTGTTTAATTAAAATATAATTAATATGCTATAACTATAACTATACATATATACAATTCACACAATTAACCGATTAATACACGAACTGCATTCGACTTAAATCGACTAACAGCAACAACACTGAAAAAAAAAAAACACTAAACAACGACTCTGAAAGTCACTAACAAATTTAAAATTATGTTACTTACAATTTTATCTTAGATGAAAACATAATAAACAAAAAAAAAAGCAAAACAATAATTCCAACAATTTAAATTTAAAATACGATTAATCCCAAAATATTTTTCGATAATCGATAAATTGTTTTTTTTGTAACTAAATCAATTTTGTTCAAGTTCTTTTGCAATTGGTAATCGATGCGCACCGATCAATTTTTGTATTTGTATTTTAAATTCGATTTATAACTATTCGTACAATAAATTACGTTTCTTGAGTGTTATCGTTATCGTTATGGTTATCGTTCTGGTTTGAAAAACACACACAAACTGCTTATTAGTATTCTACACACATATTTCCACTGTACTAAATTAAATCCTAAGTTAAAATGCTTTTGCTTGTATATTTTGCTTATTGGCATTATTTGTCATTTTTGCCAAAATATTTCCTAAATTATCTGCCTTTCTTTCACACTCACATTCTCTCTCTCTCTATCTCTCTGAAAATATATATATAAATATCACTCTCCTGCTCTCTTAATTCATCTTAAAAGCGCTTTATGAATTCTACTTCCAACTCCCAAGCAGGCTGCATGTTTTATTTTATACTTTACTTTAGTTATATTTCATTAACAACTTTATCGATAAGTTATCGATAAATGCTTTTTTACTATCATATGTTATGGCAAATTGGTGTAAACTACTATTTTTCTTTCTTACTTTTACTTTAAGCTTTCATATAAATATGTATATTTATAGTAATTATTTCGCTTGTTTTCTAAACTTGGCTAATTTCGATATCCTTGCTGAGAGTAAAAGACCTAAAAAGATTAAGAAAGTTGATTCCGATAACATAAATCATATGATTATTGATTTTTACTCGCGTTAATTATAAATTTAGATCCACGAAGCTATATTCGACTGTTCTCCCTTAAAACTGTCCATGTGAACTCGACATCTACAGGAGATATGTTGCTGAAATTTGGTACAGTTGCTACACATTACTATAGTTAGTGCATATATCAAAACCAGTGGAATTGGATAACTATAAAAAAAAGCAACTAGTTTTTAAAAAATTCTCTCAGCAAGGAAATAATACATATCTTCGGCATGCCGTTGAAAGCTGGCTCTACTTTCTTATCTATAACTTTTTATTGTTTCTTTTTTAATTTTCCCTTAAAATACACACACAAAAATGTAAAATATGTTTGTACAAAAACCCCAAAAAAAAAAAAAACTGTTAAGCAAAGAAATTTGTAACTCGAGTTATATATTTACATATATGCAAAGTATGGAGATCGTAGATCGATCTAGAGTTAAACAGTTAGTTGAGCACTTAATTTGGGTGTACTCCATGCGAAAAATACCCTGGAATGCAGTCAAGGGCTGAAAGTATGCTATAGTTGAATAAAATACTAAATAAATACTTATATATATAAATATATTAGTATACAGTTAAATATATAAACAGTTAATTATACATACTATATTTACTATATATGAAATAATTATGCAAGACTTGAATGACAAATTTACTAATCAATTGCCACTTCCCCTCTCACTTCGCACCCCTTTCTCTCTCTCTCTCTCTCTTTTCCACACACACACACACACACACTCCACAATATCCTCGATATCCGATTTCTTTATATAGGTATTGATGTCATCCAAGTTGCGGATCGTCAGGTTTTATCATCGGCTGCCATTGTGGGCATTGCCGTTGGCGGTGTGCTTCTTCTTCTGTTCATTGTGGATCTGCTGTGCTGCATAACGGTACACATGGGTGTCATGGCCGCCATGTGCCGCAAGGCGAAGCGATCACCATCGGAAATCGATGACGAGGCCAAACTGGGCAGGTAAGCAGCATTTATCGATCAATCCAAACAATCCAAAACTATACAAATAATATTGCACTAAAAATGATACAAAATTCCAAATTTTATACATTTGTTGTTTGTTTTCTTTCGTTTCATTGATTTCTACCTCTTTTTCAATTTGCACCACAAAAAAAAATGTTAATAATTCCCTCAACCAAAGCCAAAACTCTCAACATCCGGACTTCGAATACAATTGGGTCTATGCGCGTCCAAAATCCTTATTGTTCAATCGCAACTCATTGATATCCGTTTGAGCCAACTAAATTTAGTACAACATTTAAATTGAACAATTAAAAGACTTACCACAATTCTTAACTCATTCCCAACACCAAATTCCATTGTTTCTATTTCAATTTTTAGTGCAATATTAATTGTTTTCACACCACACAAAACAAAAAAATACAAATCCAATTACCTACCTTTTTTTTTTTTTTTTGTTGTCCCCTACAAAGAATCCTCCACAATGAACACAATGAAAGCTTTTTTTGATTGTTAAAACTCCAGAGTTGTTGTTATATTTAAATCAAATGTTTCGATATTTTTTCTTACTTTGTTAGTCAACACTGTTCTTCCTTGGTTGTTGTTGTTGTTATCGTGCCTGCTCTAGCCGAATTCCACTGTGTAACATTTATCGATATATTTTAATCAGGTGGAGAATTTCACATACTATCGATATACATAAAATGTATGAATGTTTAGAGCCAAATTACAGAGAGTTTCTTTAGTTATTATTCCATTTTGACATTTAAAATAGTTGGTCTAGAGTAGAAAATGATATTTTAGCCAAATAACGATTACCAAAAACTATCGAAATATCGATAGGCATAAAATAACGGTAATATTGTCAAAGCAGCATTGTATATAGTTGGTCTAGAGTAAAAAAGTAATATTCTTAGCCAAATATCGATTACCAAAAACTATCGAAATAACGATAAATATAAAATAACATTAATATTGTCATATTAACATTGAATATAGTTGGCTTAGAGTAAAAAAGTAATATTCTTAGCCAAATATCGATTACCAAAAACTATCGAACTAACGATAAATATAAAATAACATTAATATTGTCAAATTAACATTTTATATAGTTTGTCTAGAGTAAAAAAGTAATATTCTTTACCAAATATCGATTACCAAAAACGATAAATATAAAAAAGGGCTTATATTGTCATATTGGCATAACTGTCAAATAATTATCTTCCATTTTAAGTAATAGTTTATGGAATTCGGCTAGAAGTCAGCTGTAGTTAAACAAAATTTAGAAAAGAAAGAAAGTAAGCAGCCAGCTACCTAGTTTCAAGTTCTAGATATTTTGCTCAGTCTTCAACATTTAGTTTCCTCGACATCTGATCGTACAGATCTGTGAAGTGCCTTGTTCTTAACATATTCTCTCAATATCATTAGTTATTGGTAGTACTCATAGTTTAGTCTGATAACAGTTACTGGCTGCTGCTAAATGTTATTTAATTTAAGTATATATGTATTTGTATATCATTTGTATCGCCTTTTTTATATCATTACATTTTAGACTGAAACAACATATTCATACACCAATTCAAATTCATTACAAATTCAAAAAATCATTGCCTTATCATTGTCTCGCATTTACCAACTCCATACTATCTATACTCTCTCTCGATTTTTTCAACTCGTAACCACATCAACCTCTCATCCAAACACCAAAATCCAATAAAAATCCAAAAAATTAAAAAAAAAAAACAAAAAAAAAAAAACAATCATCACAAATTACCATCTAACCAAGCAGTCTTTACGGTTGGCGTTTCCCGCTACCTTATTGCAGTGGACAGCTGGTTAAGGAGCCGCCGCCATCACCGTTGCCACTGCCGCCGCCAGTTAAGCTCGGTGGTTCACCACTACAATCACCATTGTACGTAAACATTTGTTCTTGTCTCTCTATGCTCTATGCATCCGCTCTCTTTCGCCTCTCTCTCTCTCGCTGCCTCTCTCTTGATCTCTTTCGTATTTGTAGTCATTTGCCATTTATCGTTTTCCAACACTATTCATAGTCTCCTTGATCATCACGCACCGCATGTAAATAAATGTAGCTTTTAGCTTTTTTTTTGTGCTTTTTTATGGCTTAGCTTTTGGCGTGCCCACATAAAATAGGGATGGGCATACTCGTTACAGGGATCGCAAGAAAGAGTTATGAGGAGCATGACAATAATTATCTAGATGTTTAAGAAAATCGTAAAATTCAATGTTCATTTTTCTTCTAAATTATAAAAAATTTTTTTAAAATATTTTATTTTTTAACTTTTAAATAAAATATTTGAAAAAAAAAAAAATTATTTGCCATTTTTGAATTTCCAACTTGGAAATAAAAGTTATTTTTAAGCTTGCAGGGTCTTGAATATTAATTGATTAAAGATATTCAGGCCTGTTCCGGTTTTCATTTTCAGTAAGATTACGCGGAACTGAATTTCTTTAACCTGCTCTAATATAAATTCGGCGAAATTCTGCGGATTGATATCACTTTGAGTTAATGAGTTTAAGTCCGATAAACTGAAAAACAATCATTTTTAAATACTTATTCTAAATGCAAAGTGAATAAATGTATTTCACTAAATGCTATAAAAAAAAAGTGAAAACCGAAAAAGGTCTGATTAAGATTAAGATGATTTACATATTATATGTCAACTTGTGAAATACACAACTAGACTCAAAATATATTTAAAATCAATTCTGAGAAGTAACTTTTATTTCAATTTGGCAAATAATTTTTATAAACAACATTTATTACAAATTTGAAAAGGACTTATTTACAAAGTTAAATAAAGTGCCACAGAAATCGCTTTCGCTTGAATTTCATTTTAATTTCATACAAATTCCAGTGAAATTCAGGCGAAAGCGATTTCTGTGGCACCCCTGAGTATTTAATTTGTATGTATTTCATAATTATAATTTTTGGTTTCAAAATTCGTAATTAATTATTCATAAATAATTTTTTTGCATACAAATTATAAGAGTTGCGATCCCTGATTAAAAAACAATGTGCGCATCTCTAGCGGTAAGTACTCGGTACGCACTCACGTTGTGTAGCAGTTAGCTTTTGTTTAGCTCACTCTTTTAGCTCTTTAGCTGTTTTGCTCTGTAGCTCACTTTACTTTACTGATTGCTGATCGCTACGTTTTGCAGTTTATATATATTTTTTTTTAATATTTTGCAACACTATTAAAATATTTATCGATTTCTTTTGCACAGGGACGAAAAGGAGCCACTGCGCACACCCACCGGCAGCATCAAACAGAACTCAACCATCGAATTCGACGGACGTTTCGTGCATTCCCGCAGCGGTGAAATCATTGGCAAAAATTCAGCGGTGTAAATGAATGCAGCGACAAATAACCGAAAAAACGCAAAATGAAATGATGTGCACAACAAAAGAATATATATAGTATTGAACAAAGAAAACAAAAAGCAAAAAACAAAAAACAAAAGAAACCATATAGAAGATAAACGAAGATAAAAGTGAAGCTGTCTGAAATGAACAAGTTGCGAATTACAGCGTGAAATACTTGGTAGACAGTTGACAGAAAACCAAAGCCAAATTTTGATAAACTGATTTGATTGGCATATGAGTTTTTTTTTTAAGTTTTCTATTATAAATATAACAATTATTTTTAATTTTGTCTTATAATTGTCTTATTTTATAACATATATACATCTTAAAGCATACATAAATAGAGTAATTTTAAGCTCAATACAAGCATAGCAAACATTCTAAATACACTACACAACACTACACTACTCGACATAACCTAACATTCTAGACTTAACACTCATATGTCCATGTTGCTTGACTTTTGAATTGATTGCATTGCATTGCTTAATTATGACTTACATATTCTTCGAACTCTATTATTTTTTGTCTCGCTCTCAAGCAAACATACATACATCAAATACATTGTAGGTTAAGTTGAAAATTAAAATTAAATTATTAATGCCTTACAACCATGAATGAAAGAACAAAAACAACTTAAATACTACATTTATTTAGCATTTAAAATGAGAGAAACACAAAAAAAAAACAACAAAAAAAAAAGAAATAAGAACGCTCTAGTCGAGAGTGCACGACTACGAGATACCCTGTGCCCAAAACATTCAAACACGAACAAACACTCTTAAAACAAGATTCTCTTCTGTTTCCTTTGGCTCGACGCTATGAAAAATTCTTCAATGATTTCCGAGTTAACAATTCAATATCGGAACTAGTGTATATATCGTATGTGTCAAAACTCAAGACTAAGTGACAAAAGTTGGAGAGATATCAAGAAATATAAAGGCGCCTACATACCAAATTTAGAGTCTCTAGCTCTTAAAGTCTCTGAGATCCAACTCATTATACAGATGAACAGGATTCAATTTACAGTTCCGACTTGATACCCTTTTTTTGAAAGGGCACAGGGTATAACGAAAGCGAGAACCAACAAATATTAGTTTAACTAACTTAAACATGCCATAAATAAGTTTTAACTTTAAGTTCAAACATCATTTTCGCTCTTTTTTTATTTTCCCCTCACATTTCGTAGTATGTACTTAAAAAAAAACACACCGAAGAAAAGACTTTTTGCAAAACAAACACATAAACCATCAAATACCATCAACTTGAAACAAAACAAAAAATTATGATGAAAATGTTAAGTTAAGATTTGGTTTCCTATTGGTAAAATTGATATACTTAATACACCTAATACACGAATTAATAGTTATATTATCTATCTATAATCTATGATAGTTGTAAACAAAATGCTCAATGTACATGGTTAGATTGAAATTGAAGTTGAAATTGAAATAAGTACAGTTGCAAACAAAAGTTTAACTGCTTGTCAACACTGCCCAAAAGAAAAAGTGTTGGTTAATTACAAATTGCAGTCACGTTATATGAATGTGTATTAAATAAATACTTATGTGTGTGCACAAGAACCGCAAAACTATCGATTGTATCGATAGCTATCGATAACTAGCATGCGATAGTACATACGCTACAATCGATAGTTCTGCAGCTGCAATCAGAATATCCAAAAAAAAAAACATAAAAACAAACTATGAAAATGCCAAACAATTTTGTATTTTTCATTTTATTTGCATTTGACTTAAAGTATTTTTATTTTTAGTTCCGTTTCATGACAAAAAACAGAATGAACGATATTCACATTCATAAATTAAAATTATTATGTACTCAATGATATATTATTAAAGTATTTTCTGCCGTGGTTTTAATTTTTTTTAATTAGATTTTATATGTGTATGTAAAAAATGAAATACCAAGTTGTAAGTAAGAAATCAAAAAATTATTTAAATAATAAATATGTATATGTAATTATTGTGTAAGTAAGTTCTTTTTTTTTTATTGTCTACACGAATAAAAACAAATGAAAAAAAAACTATAAACAATTTATATATACACGAACATTTATTTTAACGTCCTTGGTGCGTCCTGTTTTGTAGATCTTTGCCAAAAAGCTTTTGTAGCTTCTGTTGCCAGTTAAGCCAAGCGCCTTGTCAGAGCTTTTTTACCTATTATATAAATAAATAATATTATACAAATATTATGCAGAAAAAAACAAAACAAAACATAAACCCAAAAAAAAAAAATACCGAAACAATTTAAAATAAAGCAAGAAACATTTTTTTGTGTGTTAATATAAGAATTCCTAAAATGAAGAACTATCAAATACAAAAAATGGAGCTACACAATAACTGATATGTAATTATGTATATGATGAAATATAAGGACTGCTTTCGGAGCGCAGCATATTAAATATGGCCATGAAACGAGAAATTCATATAAGATCATCAAGGTGTAGCTTTTTATAATTCATAAAAACGGATAAATTGAGAACAAAACAAAAACCAGCGAAAATGAATCGTTGCAAAATAAAGTCGTATTTATCAAAACTGAAAATAAAAAAAAACAAAAAACAAAATCGAATTCTTTTTATTTTAGGGGGGAATTTAATGGATTCGCTCGAATTGCAAACTGAAATAAATGAAAATAAAAATGAAGCTGAGTCGATGTGAACAATCACGGAAAATCGTTAAAAAAAAATAAATTACAATGCTCAATTTAATGACTTGCTGCTGATTCTGTTCGCCTGATATTTCAGTAGACAGTAGAGATGGGCATGGGCCTCCTTTTTGAGGCACGGCACGGCCCAAGCACGGCTGGTAAAAACTAAGGCCCAACACGGGATTTTTTTAAATAGGCACGGCACGGCACGGCCCATGCCCATCTCCATTTTTGTCACTTCGCGGCGTCACTTTTTTATTATAATGGCATCAATCGTGCTATCGATGTTGTAAGTGTTCGCAGATTGTGTGATACATCGATGAATCCTACAGCTCAAGCTGACAAACAAGCTATAAAACAACGCCAACTTATCGATACTACCATATTTAAATTCAAAATCTGTACCGTGCCTCCCCGTGCCTATTTTTTTTATATCTCGTTTAGTTTCGATTTTATAGACGCCTAAACTTTTGTGAAGGTGCTGGTTGAAATAAGCTGTGATCCACTGTACATATGTAAAAACGGAACAAACTTTTCTGAAATTTTTGAGACAAATTTTTTCGGCCGAAAAAGTCAACTTTTTTGTTTTTTGAGCTAGAAATTTGAAAAAAATATCAGAAATTTTGTTGAGTTTTTCTCGAATTTCTGATATATCTTTTGTTTCTCAATTTTATTTTTATTTCTCAATTTTTTTTGGTTTTTTTTTTCAATTTCGACACCAAACTAATTTTAAAATAAAGTTAATTAATTTACCGAATTTTGCATTTTGTTTTTTTTTTTAATTGTTTTTATTTAATTTTTAATTGATTTTTGAAAATTCCATTTCAAATTTGCGCGCCCAAAAATGTGAAATGTTATTAAATTCAATAGTATTGCATACTTTTCGGCATCCGTAAAATTATGTTGCACAAATGTTGCATAGTACCACGCCATGCCACTAGAAGGCGCCACTAAATTTGTAATTTAAATTTCCATTGCATACTTTTAGTCTGCAACAGAAAAATCACCAATCATAATAGCTAGACAAAAATCATTGCATACTTTTTGTCTGCAACTCAAAGTCACCGATGACGAAGCTACACCAAAAAACGTAACATGCTTTTATGCTGTGAAACAAATTGAATTGTCGCAAATTTATTGCATACTTCTATGCATGAGTGTGCCTTAAAAGGAAATACCGAAAATAACTCATAACTCGGCCATATCCTTGTGCAATTCGACAGGACTCGGTGCGTTAGATTCACAAAAAGGATCTCAATCCATTGCCATCAAAATAATATGGGGTCATCTAAGGATCATCAACTTAGAAAATTTCAGTCTAATCGTTTAAAAACAGGCGAAAAACATAAAATCCTTCCTAACTCGAAAACTTTAAGGACGATTCGAATATTTTTTGGTCAGTTGAAAATACTAATAGAAACTATTGGATTGCCACAGGACTCACCAGGATACGAAAGGATATAGCCAAGTTATAGCTAATTTTCTCTACACACAAAAGTCCATATAACTGAGGCTATTTAAAGGACTTTCGTCCTTTTGAATACACATCCAAGTGTGGCAGGATAAGGGCTGACTTTGGGTAAAAGGACATCAAAATAGTCCTTGGAATAGCCGAGTTACAGACGATTAAGTGTTTTAAGGAGCAATTTTCTAAGTAACCCCCTGGCAAAGATTTCCGATTTATTTTTCTGATGGATTCTGAAAATTCTCGATTGGCAATCGATCGTTTTGGTGTTTTATAGTTTATAAATAAAGAACTTTGCCAATGCTCAAGGATAAAAAGGAAATAGAGCAACAAAATCAAAAGATAGGGTTAAAATTGTTAGGTTTATTAAATAGACTTAATGGATACTACGGATAAAAGATAAATACTTGAATACATTTAGGGCTGATGGGAAGACGTAAATCAACAGGAATCAACTGGGTTAGTCAATAGATCTGAACACATTTAGATGCTTAACATAAATCACTTTACATAACATTTAATGTGGACTTTTAACAAATAGGATTCATTTCAATATCATACAAATCAAGTTAAGGCAATAGAATCTATATAAATTCTCTAGGCTGACCCGTATAGTCAGTGAGTCCGGTAACCGGAATCTGTAATCCATTATCCGGTTGTTGTTAAAGTAGCTGCGCCTCAAACCTTAAACCTCAATGCCCTCGTCGGATCGTTTGTGCTGCCGTTTGAGGGCATCCTCGGCACTGAGTTTTGTCTTTTCGGTGCGCGTGTGCCAGACGAGCACGTCCCGACAGTTGTTGGCCAGCGGCTGCAGCTGATCCCGTGTGGTCAGGTAACGCAGAATTTCGCTCTCCTGGTAGCCACGTTGCACCTCATAGGAGAAGACCGCCTGTGGATACTTGATGAACAGATCCAGACTGATGCCAAAGGCAGCCATGTCAATGGGGAAGGGTCGCTCTGGTCGCCACGCAGCATTGAAGCCAATCACCTTGTTGTCCTGATCCAAAAGCGGACGCTCCACCATCAAACCGCCCACGAGTCCGACTGGCCAAATGCCCACATGTCCGGGCTTTATTTTAATCATTTCGGCAAACAATTCCACCGAATACGAATTGTCATCGTCCATGAAAAAGACAACGGCATGACGATCTACGTCCGCATTGGCACGCAGCCAGGTGAGGGCCAGATTACGCTGCTCCACGCCGCGCGGCTTTATCCAGTTGGGATCCTTGCCCTGCAGCTTAAACTCTGGCGGCGTCTTGATATTCAACTGGGTAAAGCGATTCGCCAGTCCGGCGCGCAGCAATAGATTGCGCACCAGACTCGTTGTGCTATTGCTGTCCTCGATGATGATCCAGTGCAGATTCGGCACCAGCATAAACAAATGCGAAAGCCTGCAAATTGATATAGTTATAATCTATTCAAAATATATTGTAAATCTTACGAGTTTAAAATCTAGTGACGAAAACATTTCAATGCTCCAAAAATTCTGCTATTCAATTTTGTAACGAACGATTTTAAATGTGATGTCAGTTTTAGCGGGTTTTAACGAATGCCCGCTAAACTAGCGATTTTTTTCAAAACTAGCTAAACCTTTTGATCGGTATACAACCAGTGATGCCAAATATTTTCCGCAAAAAAAGACAAAACGGCCAAAGAAAACATTGAAAAAAAGTTGAAAAACTATTAAAAAAAAAACTGAAAAACAGGCCAAACTTTTTTTCCTATTTTTTTTTTATTTAAAAGTTTTAAAGCATCTCCAATGATTTTTTTTCAATGATTTTAAAACTTCTGAAAAAGGGTTTCAGAGTTTTGATATTTGTTTGCTTCGGACCAAAATTTCGACGTATTTTCAACATTCTCCCATTTTACGAGGTGAATTTTGGTGTACCGGGAAAGTATTTTCGCCTTCATATATATTCAAAATTGGCAGAATAGAATCCTTTTTGGATTCAATTTAATTAAATCTTAAAAAAAAAGCCAGATTTTTGGCTAGAAGATGTTTGAGATTTTGTTCCGGCTGAAGCAGTTAAAAACCAGACAAATCTATCCGAAAAAAGGACAAATTGGCATCACTGATCCGTGTACAACTCGATCTGATTGGACAATCGTTGCAAATATTCTCATTCTTGCTGTGCTGCTTTCGTCACTAGCGTGCTCACCTGGTAAGTTCGGCTTTTTGTGCGGGTCGCGCATACGTCGGCGTTATCGCATAGATTGTGGGCAACGTGTCGGTTAATTGCTTGGAGTACATCGCCTGCAGGTAATCGGGGCCATCGCAGGTGCGTTTACCGTTGCGATGCACCATTAGGAGCAGCACGATGAACACTATGATCAGCACTAGCACTTGGCGTGGTCGGATGCGTACCTCGGACATTGCTGCTGACGACGACACCTGTTTGCTTAAGTCACCACCACACAACTAAACCACATTGCGTCAAAACAAACAAGCACACAAAAAATAGACAACAAAAGACAAATAGAAATTGAAATAGGAATTGCGTATTGTTTTTAGCGTGCTGTTCGACATTGTTTTGTGTACCTTTCACTGCACTGCGACACAAACATACGAGAGGTTTTGTTTTAGTTTAAATTAAAATAATTAATGTTGTGTGCACGGTTGCCACTTAATAAAAAATCACACTGAGTCAAAAAAAAAAACAGAGCCAAATTCAGTAAAAAATCATGTGGCAGCATTGGCAAAAAAATAAAAGGTGGCAACCTTGGCAACGGTATCATTTTTGACACCATTTAACAAGTTGAAAAAAAAATGTTAAGGTTGAGCATTTTTTTTTTTAAAGAAATATTGAAGCTAGAGCTTTGAAACTTTCACAGGAGTTTTGTTATAGCTTTTGCGATTTTTTCAATTTTTTTTTTAGAATTTATTACTAATTATTTAATTTCTTCACCACGCAAAGGCCGACGTGCCCCAAACCAATTTAAAAATGAACTTCATGATTTAAGAGAATTTTGAATTTTCTTTCTTACAAATTTTTAATTCATTTTTTAAAATAATTAATTTTATTAGAGAAATGACATGGCACCAATTTTCTATCGATATTTTTTTTTGAGAAATGTTGTGTGCACGGTAGAGGTGGAGACACATCGAGTGAAACATCGATGTCGATGCTAGCAAAACATCGGAACAATCGATTTCATCGGCAAAAAAAGTGGCAGCCTTGGCCAAGTGACGTCAGCACGACTACTTATCGATTTTTTGAAAATTAGTAACGACATGCGCCTTAATCGAAATTCAAATGACAGGCCTGGGATTCGCGTTTGAAATGGTTAACTCGACAATGTTTCGAAAGCTTTAAAATGTGCCGCTGAAAATTATTTCATAGCACACAAAAACAAGTAGACAAATGGATATATATATAAACTACAAAAAATTCATAGCGACAGAACACATTCATTATTCTAAAACAAAACATATATTTTATACATTTTGAAAACTGTAGACAATAGGATACACTACAATAGTCAAGAATGTGCAACCATAATGGTAAATCCGGAGGTAATAATACCAAGTACCAACGTATTTTAACGTATATATTCTTTTTCTTGGGTTGAAAAACTAGGCTCTGAAAACCAGAAGAAATTAAAGTTTACGGGCTGCTGCAGCCTGACCGATAACGAGCTATCGAAGCTCTACAATTTGGATGTGCTCACCGATACCGAACTAGCGTCGGTGGGTGTGGAGCGTAGCTCGTTGATCGATGACTACCGTCATCTGCATGAGATGTCGCAGCTGCACGAACTGGAGCAATTACCATCGATATCCAAGCGATTTGCATCCAAACTGAAACGTCCCAAATTCAAGTCACCACGAAAGCCGACAAAACAATTTCGATACGATCTATTGAATCGATTCTTTCGCTGTATGCAATCGGAAGCGGTCGCCTTCTGTCGCTTTATGGAGAATGATTTACAAATTATCACAGATTTCCAAAGAGATACCAAAATTTTGCTAATGTCCCCCAAAGAACGTGAAATTGCGTGTTATGATTCATATTTCAATCATCTGGACAACATGTACGAAAATGGCAAACAAGATTTGGTAATTGCAATCGTTGCCAAAGTCATGATCAATTTCCATCGGGATCCAAATCCAGTCAAGGTGCTGCCCGGCTTTGGCCGCGGCTATGGACCGCATTATGCCCGCAATCGCAATGCGAATGTTGTTGCTAAACAGAAACTGCGTAATGTCCAACAAACCAATATGTGACCGATGAGACTACATGTGAACTAACAAAACAAAATACCAAAAAAATACCAAAGCGGAAACTTTCGACAAATGGCCAAAATTTAAATTGAACGCAGTTAAGTGAATAACCTGGAAATACTGCACATTTTCTTCATTTGTTTTATTCGATTCTTCAGTTGAAATACACTTTCATTTCAGTTAATATTATTTTAAACACATTTTCAATTTAGTTTATTTTATCATTTATACTCGTATTTATCGTATTGTATTTTTTAGTTCAGGGATTATTCAGTCAGTTGAGAACTGTACCGAGCTAAGACTGAAATATTTATCGGAACCCGAACGAATTTTTTAAATTCTCTTATTTTTTTTTTTAGTTACACTTTTGATGGTTGCATGTACAAATATTGGTATGTATTGTATAAATTAAATATATATGGGGGACTCAGAAAGGGATAGAGTTGGGAGTGGGAGAGAGAGGGCGCTACGTTTAGTAGTTTCTTTTTTTTTGTATTTTTTTTTTTTTTTTTTTAATATTTATTGTAATTGTAGTTGGTAATCGTAATTGTAATCGTAATTATATAATAGTAGTTGTATTTATTTAGTAGTAGCATTTAATTTAGTAGGTAGTCGAGTACATACACACATACATATATATTAAAGTATACATTTATATATTCGTATATATAAATTTAGAGGTTAGATTTTCAATGCCAACACACACAAACACACATACACTCACTCACACGCTTACATACACACAGTTAGTTATAGACATTAGCACTCATTCGATCGCGTTAAAGTGTTTAATTCTAATACAATGGTATTTTTTTGTAAGGGTATTAATAAAAGTGTTACTTTCACTCATTCACTTTTATTCCTTCATTATATCTATTTTTTTTCCTTTTAGCTATTAATGAACTTAGTTTAAGTATGGATCTGATTTATATAGTACTTTTCCCTCTCTTTGCTAGCTTCCTTTCATTTGATAGCTTTACCGTTATTCGAAACCAACAAAAATAAAAACGACAAGAGACTTATTTTATGTAGATAGTATTTATGTAAAAATAATGCTACTTTGGTCTGTTAGCCAACACTGCCAGCTGCCAAAGTTCAAGCTCGAGTGACGTCATCAGGAATGCAGCCCTGTGACACAGCTCCCAGCTTTTTGCGCGAGTGCTATGCACAATCTTCCTGCCACAGCCAGGCATTTGCTAAGTGACACAGCACTCAGCTTTTGTCCTGCCACAAGGCTGATCAACGATGTTGCGAAAGATGATGAAAAAAGGAGTCAAAATATAAACACAACTTGAAAATCCAAATATATATATATATATTATAGCTATTTTATAATTGCTTTGTCCTATTTTTTGTTTTTCCTTTTGAATTTGAGTCTATCATTGAATTGAGGTTATGTGCGAGAGCTGACCATGCAAATGAAAGAGACAGCGCTATATATGCATGTATACAAGTATGTATGTGTTTGATAGTGTGAGGTTATGTTTTTGTTTTTGTTTTCCTTTTTTTTTAATTATTTGTGGACATTTCAAGCATTTTACTCAATTTACAGCACACTGAACACCAATTAATTTCATTTTTTTCTCAATTTGATTTGATATAATTGCTACCGTTAAAATGTATAATAGATTTTGAATGCTTTTGAAATTTGTTGTTTATTTTTGTATTAAGAATTTTTTTGATTAAATAATTTTGCTGATTTTCTTTTTTTTTTAGTTATATATAATAATGATTTTAGTTTTTAGTTTCTTCGCTTACATTTTACATGGTTTTAAACGAATAACGTTTTTATTATTATTATTATTACGAATAATTTTATTATTATTATTAAAGTTATATGTATGTATGTATTGTATATTTATAAAAAAAAAAATGTTTCTTTTATGCATTATTATTATAGTTGATGCTTATAATGCCAAAAACGCTTTGATTTTATTTATGTGTGTTTTTTTATTTATTTTTAAAGTACTTAATTCTTTCTTTTCTTTTTAGATTTCTATAAGTTTATTTATATATATATATATATTTTGTTTTACTACTTCAAAAAGCCTTTTTCTGGGTGTGTGTTGTTGGGTTTATGTTGTGTGTTGTTGTGTGTGTGTTTGGCTTTTGCTATAAACGGCGGCATATTTCGTATTTCAAAAGTGCGCTTCAATTTCACCTCATTTAGGCTTATGGCTTAGGTTGTTGTTGTGGTTGTTGTTGTTGTTGTTGTGGCATGCCACATTTCATGTTGCAACTTACATAACTAATTTAATAATTTTCTTTTCTTTTTTGTTTTAATTTTTATACATACATTTATCAAATGTTGTTTAAATACATATAAACGCAAATTTCTTTCATTCCTTCAATTTCTTACTTTCTTTCTTTTTCTTTTTGAACGTATTTACATACACACATTTTACGTAGTGTTTTTTTGTTCTTCTCTTCTCTTCTTTTCCTTACTTTTTGTTGTTGTTGACATTTTCGGGCTTTTCTTTTGTCTTTAGGCTAAATTTAAATAGAACTCTTTCTTTTTATACGAGTTCTAAACCAAAACTTTCATATTTATTTATTACATATTTATATTTATTTATGCATATTTCATAATTGTTTATCAAAGAAAAAGAAAAACAAACAAACAAAAAAAAAAATGCAAGAAAATTATTAACAAAAAAAAAAGCAGAAAAAATATAGAAACAAAAAACATTTGCAAATGCGCGTTATAATTGTTTCAGGTTGAATTAATGCTAATATTCTAAATATATCTAAATAAATAGATTTAACTTCTTTCTTTTGAAAAATTAACAAAATAAAAGTGCAGAATTTGTTGTTGCTGCTTTTCTTGCTGTTGTTGCTGTTGTTGTTGTTGTTTTTTTCTTCTTACATATTAAGTTAAACATAAATAAAGTAAAAGGACATTCCATGCATTTGTTTTTTCGTTTCCTCTTAACTTCTCAAACCTTAGAGCCAACTTTTTGTTGGCCTAAACGGTTTTAACTTGACTTGGCTCTTGTTATTTGTTTTGTTGTTTATTGATATACATGAGGCTTCCAATGGTGATTCAATAGATTCAACAATTGTTGTTTTACATTAAACATTACATTAGCTTAAGAAGCGTATTGTTATATCATTTATAAATATACCCATTTAAATAAATACACATATATATATATATACATTATATCGATATATATATATATATATATACACATGTAGTTGTTGTGTGCTTTACACCACAAACGAATTTTCAACAAGTTTAGAGAAAACAACAAAACATAAAAAAAAAGTATAATTTCTTTTTGTTTGTTTCGCATCGCTTTGCGAGTTTCAGCGTTGTTGTTGTTCTTGTTGTGGTTGTTGTTCTTGTTGTTGTGGTTGTGGTTGTTGTTGTTGCCTCTTAAGTATGCTGCTGTTCCTCCTCCTCGTTGTAGAAGGTCACATGTTTACTGTTGATTATGGCATTCCAAGCTAAAAAAGAAAGATGCAAGAATTTAATTAAAGTTAAATAAACACAAATTTAAAGTAGTGTTTTTTTTTAGTTTATGTAAATGCTAAAACTACTACAGTATATCGGGGTGCCACAGAAATCGCTTTCGCTTGAATTTCACTTAAATTTCATACAAATTCCAGTGAAATTCAAGCGAAAGCGATTTCTGTGGCACACCTGTATATGTATATTTATGTGTTAATTAAGCTACAAGTATAAACTCTGGTCTCGAAATAATTAACTTTTGGCTTAAAGTTTGCGAAAAATACATATGGTCATTTCCAGAAAAAGGTCCAAGATCAAGAACTCAAATCTTGTGAAATTTTCTGCCAAAAATGTATTCAAGTTATTTATTTAAGCAATATACGCTAGAAGAAATTCAATGGGATGAATAGAGTCGATATCTACATTGGAATAAATTCACTTTTTCTATATTTTTGCCCGTTTTCTTAATAAATTGACTTCTAAAATCGACCGTTTGTATTTTAACGACTACACTAAGTAGGACAGTAAGATTGTAGCATGAACCATTTTAATACACAGAAATATATTGAATGTTTGATTCAAAACAAGTTTTCGAAACATCGAATAAAATTTGATGAACGAATTCTTGGCACAGACTAGTTGGAAATTTTGTCACGCTCGCGATCACTAATAAAACTTGTAAAATAATAGTAACATATCAAAATTATTTCTTAAATGGAAAAGTACATAATTTAATTAGGGTTTAATAGTATTTTCTTCCAAATAACTCGCCACATTTAGCTGACTATCGCATTTTTCAAGATGAAGTCAAAAATGACTTCCATTTTTCGTCGCGTTTGCGATGCATTGTTTTCTATAAAGATGTCGAAAACGACAAGTCTTCAAAGCTTGTCTTTTATAATAAAAAAAAAGTGTTGATAAAATGCATTAAACACGTAAAAAAAACATTTTTGAAAATGTTACTTTTTGCCATTTTTTTTTTTCATTTAAAGACGTACGAAGTTTTTATATATTTATTTTTCTTTTTTTTAATACAGTCGAACTTCCCTAACTCGAACTTCCCTAACTCGAAGTTTCTCTCAACTCGAACAAAATCGAGTGGCAATAGCGTTTACTGAGCAAATTTCATACAAATCTGCTTCTCTAACTCGAACTTCCCTAACTCGAAAATCTCCTTAACTCGAACAAAAATATTGGCCCGTACTTCTGTAAGTCGAATTTTTCGGGAAAATCCCCAATAAAGTTTGAATTTTTTTTCGTTTATATTTTGCGTTTTTGTTACCGGCTCATTTTGATACGTAATATTGATGTATGGATATGGTATATGATAGAATATTGCATCAACAATTACGTAGGCTTGTGAGATTGCTATAGGAAAGATGTTTGTAATATACTCCTTTGTCAGCGCATCAGTGTACACAAATGTTTAAAGAAATATTCAAACTTATTAGTTAAGGAATTTGAAAGTAGACCAAATACATATATTGAAGTTGATGAAAAATATGGTATCTCAGCAAAAACAGTTTTCATTATATTAAAAAATGGAAAATTAATTATGACGACATTTGAATCGGGAACTTCTTCTGGATACAGCAAAAGAACGAAGAAACCAATTTTTGAGAATATTTACAGGTCTTGATCAAACTGGAATCCTTTTTTGTTGAAAATAACAAGAAAAATTGGAATTTTGAAATGTATTTATGATTGAATGCATTTGTAGTTTCTTTTAAAAAACTAAAAAAAAAAATTCCCTAACTCGAAGTCTCCCTAACTCGAACTTTTTTCTTGGATAATGGTGATTCGAGTTAGGGAAGTTCGACTGTATTTGTATATGGGCATTTCCAGAAAAAGGTCCACCACGACGAAAAACGTAAAATTGATTAAAAACTCACATCTTGTGAAATTTTCTTCCGAAAAATGTATTCAAGCTATTTATTTTATCAATATACGCTAGAAAAAATTCAATAGGATGAACATATAGATTCTACATTGAATAAATTCACTTGTTCCATATTTTTGCCTATTTTCTTAAAAATTGATTTTCAAAATGGACCGTTTGTATTTTAACGATTACACTAAGTCAGGGAGTAAGATTGTAACATGAACCATTTTAATATATAGAAATATATTGAAAGTTTAATTTAAAACAAGTTCTAAGAGCTATATATCGGAATATAGAATAAAATTTGATGAACAAACTCTTGGAAAAACTAGGTGGAAATCTTGTCACGTTCGTGATGTCGCGTTACAAATTACTAATAAAACTTGCAAAATATATAAAACGGTAGTTACATATCAAAATGATTTCTAAAATGGAAAACTACATTATTTTATTATGGTTTAAGAGTTTATTTTCTTCCAAATTACTCGTCACATTTGCATCCATTTGTCAAGATGAAGTCAAAAACGACTTCCATTTTTCGTCGCATTCGCGATGCATTGTTTTCTATAAATAATTAAAAAACGACAAGTCTTCAAAAATTGTCTTTTATAATAAAAATAGTGTTGATAAAATGCATCAAACACGTGAGAAAACATTTTTAAAAATGTCAACTTTAGACATTTTTTTTTTTTTCATTTAAAGACGTACAAATGTCGCGTTCTCGATCCTGGAAATACCCTTTATTTGATAGCCAAATTATCGAGTTAAACAAAAGTCGAGTTTTCGATATATCGAACAAAGAAGTTCAAGAGCTTGAATATTTAAATATTAAGGGGTGCCACAGAAATCGCTTTCGCTTGAATTTCACTTAAATTTCGTGCAAATTCCAGTGAAATTCAAGCGAAAGTGATTTCTGTGGCACTCCTGTATATTTCATCAACTGTACATATGCGCAACGTGTAAAAAAGTTAAGTCAAGGCATAGAAAAATTCAAAAGTTGTAAAATTGACGAAACATATGTTAATTTAAGCTTTCTACTCAATTTTAAAATAAAAAACAAGACTTAATTGTAAATGCAAAACAGTAAAAAAGATGATTTGACATAACGTTATAATCGAAAGTCATCTGCTTTACAATCTCTGATATCTGTCTTCCAAAAAAAGGGAATTCTATAGGCAAACTGATAATTTCATCATTATAGTCATCTTGGACTTTCTTCTTCAATATGAAGACTAAATTTCTATCTAAACTCTTGCCAAATAATAAAGAATTAACACTAATCCTTTTCTTGCTTGGAATAGTTGCAAAAACAAAAAAAAATAGTTAATTTGACATATACATAAACTAAATGCCACATTAACTAACAACAACTAATACATTAACTAACGATATTATGCCTGAATTAACTTAACTCTCATCTCGAATCTCTAATCTGTATCTATTCACAGATATTAAAATTAAATGCAACATTTTGGGCAACATATTTTTGCACTTTTCTAATTAAACTTCCAACTTACAGTTGCTGATGTAGTCGACAATGAGGTCAGTGTTGGATTGACGCAACAGCGGCAATGGCAATGGCAGCAGTGGCATTGATGTTGTTGTTCCTGTTCCTGCTCCTGTTGTTGTTGTTGTTGTGCTGTTTGCAACAAAATCGGACTTCAAATCGGGCATGAAACTCAGTTCACGCAATTGCTGCTGCTCAACGTCATCGTCGTCGTTGTTCTGGGCAATTTTCGTGTCATCGTCGTTCTCATTGCCATAGGTCATATAAATAGCTGGTCTTGATTTCGATTTAGAAGCAGCAGCAGCAACAGTTGCTGTTGTTTTTGTTGTTGCTGTTGCTGCTGTTGACGGTGGTTCTTGTGAGTTGCGACGACTGCAGTTGTTGCTGTCACTGCGTGCAGCGGCAGCAGCAGCAGCTGCAGCAGCCGCACGTGCGGCAGCAATAATGGCAGTTTCAATATCATTGCAAGTCTCCAGCTGTTGCAGCGACGGCAACAGTTGCTCATCGTGGCTGCTGTTGTTGCTGTTGGCCTTGCTGAGAAAATGATTGACCTGATCCTTAATAGTTGCAGATGTTGCTGATGTGTTGGCGTTAATGCCGCTATCGTTGTTGCTCTGATTGGCCACATTTGTTTGGCTGCTGCTGCTGCTGCTCAGCGTCGATGAGGAGGCCGAGTTCGAGCACGAAGCTGATGAGGATGAAGATGTTGGAGATGTCGATGAATTGTTGTTGTTGTTGCTGTTGTTGCTGGTGTCAACTGTTGTATTGTTCGCTGCATTGGGCGACGACTGCGCCGCCTGCCCTGAGATCAGCAGCATATCCATGCAGACGGAGCTGTTAACCATATCCGATGATGATGATGCATTGCCCGAATCATTCAGCAATTGCAGCTGCAACTGTTGCTCATCGCTGGCTGTAGATGTTGCCTTTGGTTTCATTGTTATTTTATTATTGGTATCAACAACAGCTGCAACAACTGTCGTCTTCTCCTCCTTGTCATCATCAAATAGCTTCAGTTCGTCCTCATTGAAATCGCCAAAGATGAACTCGTTGTTGAGCCTGCCCAGCTTCGAGTCGCGATCATCGTTGAGTATTATGACTGCCGGGCGATTGACGCCGTTGCCGCCAGTTGATGTTGTTGCTTGTGTTTGTGTTGTTTGCGTTGTTTGCTGTGCGCCAGTTGTTGTTGCTGCGCTGCTGTTGCTGTTGTTGTTGTTGTTCTTACTGTTGTTGCTGCTGCTGCTGCTGTTGTTGATTTTAGCGTTTTCCGTTTGTGTTGCAGCGGTGGCTTTAAAAGTTGTAGTTGTAGTTGTTGTTGTTGTTGTTGCTGCTGCTGTTGAATTGTTGCTGGCTTCATCGGATTGTTGTTGCTGTTGTTTCACTGGTTTATCCTTTTGCTTCATCACATTTGTGGGCGACAGCTCTTTTGGCTTTGTCTTTGCCGAGCTTTTAACTGAGGTAGTTGCTGCTGTTGCTGCTGTTGCATCTAAGCTGCTTTTATCCAGCAATTGTTGTTGCTGCTGCTGCTTGGCTGCAGCTGCAAAATTGTAGCTGTTGTTGTTTGTGGACATTGCTACTGTTGCTGTTGTTGTTGCTGACAGCGATATATTGTTGACGCTATGCCGTTTCACCGTCTTCTCCAGCGCCGGATATTGCAAATCCAAATTGCTGCTGTTGAAACTATAACTGCTGGCATCATGTCCGTCCACGCTCTTGGACTTTTGCAATGCTGGTGGCGTGGCAGCAACTGTTGTTGCTGGTGAGACATTGGCAACAGTTGCCGTTGCTGGCAACTCATTATCCAAATCGCTGTTGTTGTTGTTTAGACTCTGTGAATAGCTGATGAGCGCAGCTGTTGTAGCTGCTGCTGCTGTTGTTGTTGTTGCTGCTGCTGTGGCTGCGACAATTGTTGCTGACACGGCGCCTGGCAGCTCGGGAAAATCGGGACGTTGCTTTGACTTGGACTTAAGCAACATGTTGTTGTTGGAGTTGGAACTGGATGACGAGGAGGTGGAGGAGGATGAGGAGTTGGCAACAACGACAACAACATTGTTGTCGCTGGCATTGCTGTCGTTATCCTCGCTGGCGTTCATATTTGAGGCCAATGCTTCACGTTTGTTTCTTGCAATATCTGCATATGAAATTGGTGCAGGTGAATTGTTGTTGTTGCTGTTGTTATTTTTGTTGATGTTATTGTTGTTGTTGTTGTTGTTGTGCTTGGCCTGCATGGCAGCACGTTTGTTGTTGCTCTTCTTCTTGCCCGTTTGTATGGGCAGTGAATGCACCGAATCCAAATCACTTGAATCCGATTTCTCAGACGGCGGCATCGATGATGTTGATTTGCGACGTGAATTATCTTGCGTTGTTGTTGTTGCTGCTGTTGTTGTTGTTGTTGTGGTGGCTGAGTGTGGATGTTGCTGTTGTTGTTGTTGCTGTTGATATTGTTGTTGTTGCTGCTGCTGTTGCTTGCTGTTATTGTTGCTGACATGCTGATAATGATTATTATTATTATAATTGTTGTTGTTGCCATAATCTAGACGCAAACGTTGCGACATCATATTGGATGATGCTGATTTTGTTATCTGCTGCATGCGCTGCAAATTGCCACCAGTTGTTGCCGCCGCAGCAACAGCCGCATCATCCATGGTAACGGCACGTTGTTTCTTTGGTTTCTTCTTTTTGGTGACCACATGAAATTCGGCCGTTTCACTTAGCACCGTATTGAGAGCTTCCAGCTCGGACATGCGTGCCAAATTTAAAGAGGATAGTGAAGATGATGTTGCTGCTGTTGCAGTTGCAGCTGTTGTTGCTGCTGCAGCTGTTGTTGTTGTAGTTGTTGCTTCAATTGTTGTTGCTGTTGTTGTTGTGCTGCTTTTAAGTGTCTCTCTCCAGTTGTTGGCAGTTGTCTCAGCATTCAATGCTGCTGCTGCTGCTGCTGTTGCTGTTGGTTCACCCAAATATTGCAGCTCTTCGGTGCCCCAAGAGCGACGTTCGCCTTTGCGTTGTTGCTGCGACTGTTGCTGCTGTGACTGTTGCTGCTGCTCCTTGTTGCAATTCTTGTTTATGTCCGCCACTGAGGCGGAATTGTGCTTGTTACCAGCAGCAGCAGCAGCACCTTTTTTGTTGCCATTGCCATTGCCGTTGTTGTTGTTGTTGTTGTTGCGCATCATTTCGGTTGTTGCCGCCTGACGCTTCAGCTGCTCATCGACCTCGATTTTGGCACAGCTGCGCAATTCCTCCAGTGAATTGCATTTCTTCAACTTGTTCTGTTTCTTGCGCTCCTTCTTCTTGTTCTGTTGCTGCTGCTGCTGGCCGCCAGCAGCAGTTGTTGCTGTCGTCGCATTTTCAACATTCTCAATATATTTGACCAGCTGCTCGACGGGATCATTGCCACGATAACCAGCCACGGATTCCACATCCACAGTGGTTGTGTTCCGTTCCTGTTGGGATTTCTTTTTTGATTTGAGCTTTGGTGGTTGGCCGACAGCAGCAATTGATGCACCACCAACTGTTGCGGCACCAGCAATCATTGCCGGCTGCTGCAACTGGCTGTTGAAGGAGGCGGAAACAGCAGCGGCTGCCATTGCGGTTGTTGTTGTATTTGCACCGCTTGAGAGCAAAGTGGAAACGTTATTCGAACGTTGTTGCTGCTGTTGTTGCTGCTGTTGTTGTTGCTGCTGCTGTTGTGTTGCTGCTCCTGCTGCTGTGGCAGTCAATGCACTGGATGTTGTTATCAATGTGTTGAACTGATTCGATGAGCTGCCGCTGCCGCTGTTGCTGCCACTGGCGATGCTGCTGCTGCTGTTGTTGTTGCAACCATTGTTGCTGCTGCTGCCCACGGCATAACCATCGCTCAACGCATTGCCATTCTCATCAAACTGGCGCTGTAAATATTCAAAACATACAATACACATTAACAAAACAATTTATCATACTATCCAATCATTTGTTTCTATTATTTTGCCCATCACTGTAGCACAAACCAAGAGCTTAAACATGGAAATATTGTACGCTTTGTTACAACGCTTCAAAAGTTTGATTTTCATTTTCATAAATCAAAGAATTCTTTTTGCCAATCAGCAATCGTCGCATTTGTCACAAGCGCTTTTCAGATTTTCGATTAATTTTGCCTAGTGTTGCAAAACATAAAAAGAAGCGGAACAGTCGCGTGCACTCGCCAATAATATACCCTGATGCCAGTGCAGTTCTCATAACATTCCTTAATTATCCACCTATCGTTTCTGTGGCAGCTACATACTAGAGGTCTGCATGAATGCACTCAAAATGACAAATGAAGCGTTCACACTCAAAATGAACGAGTGAATTTGAATTCGAACTCAAAAATCTTTGGCTGTATGAAGAGCTCGTGTGAGACTCAGTAGGCTGACATTCAAACGTAGAGGCCTGA
Source organism: Drosophila suboccidentalis (assembly GCA_037043435.1). Lineage (NCBI taxonomy): Eukaryota > Metazoa > Arthropoda > Insecta > Diptera > Drosophilidae > Drosophila > Drosophila suboccidentalis. The sequence goes on from JBAMBK010002405.1 coordinate 2,010,342, forward strand.
ATGTGAATGACAGAGAAGTTGAATTTGGTTTGAGTTCATTCGAATTAACCAGAAAAATTTTATTTTGAAAAACATTCTGCAATTATATGATGAACTATGAGCACTTCGTAAAAAGGAAAAAAATCCATTTAGTTCTCAGAAATTAAAATAACTATAAAATATGTATTAACATAAAGTTAAATCTAGTCGCTATTTGAACTCACTCTATGCTAAGGATGGTATCAATGGAAAGGTCATTTAAATATCGTTTGAATGATACAAAACTTTCCTTAACCCATTAAGTACCCTTTGAAATTTTTGAATTTTTGTAAAAGTCTACTGTTTTGACTTTTTTCCTAGGGCTCCAACAAAAAATGTTGGGATGCAAAAAAATTCTCCAAACTATTTTAATAGTGACTGCAAAAAAAAATTTCCAAAAATCTCTTCGCTAGTATTTTTTATGATATTTTGAAAATTGCAAAAAATGCCAATTGAGTGATTTGAACCAATTTAACCGATATCTTAAAATTTTAAAAATTAATTAAAAGTACAAATTATTTAAAAAACGAAAAATAATTCGTTGACCAAATCTGGAATCGAACCCACGACCTTTGCCACTTAATACCGGGATTTGAACCCCGATCTCCCGTTTCGCTTGCCCAGCATTTATCACTTCCACCACTCCGCCACTTGGACTGATGCTGGCAAACTCGATATACATTCTCGCTATACATTCTGGCGGAGTAAATGTAAAATAAATTAATTTACCATCAATTCTATTTATAGAATTGCCATTTGCGTTCGATAAAATCCTTAATATCTTCACTATTTATGGCCCAATCGTGATGAAAGTTGGTGATTAGTTTCTGAGCATGTTCTTACACACGTTAGTATAAAACAAATTCAACATTTTAGCTTGAAACCAAAAATTAAAGTTGCCGTCAGTTTTTTTTATGAATTACGCCTCCCACAGCGGGCGTGGCACAACATAAACTTCTCCTATCTGACATTAAAGGGAGTCTTCATTCCAAATTTGGTGGTCCTAGCTTTCTTAATATCTTAAATAAACTCTTGATTAACTTATTGAGCTTGAATTGTAATTTGAGTAAGTGAAAAATGTATAATTATTGAAAACTATGACAGACGCTAAGTGTTATACATTTTTTTTTTTTTTTTGACTTGTGATTGTTATAAATTTCAAGTTATAATTATATTTTATTTCAATCCTACATAATAATTTTCTTTATATCATAAATTATAAATTTTGACCAAAGGAAGTTGTCAATTGACACTTTAATTAAATGAAAAAATTATAATAAAATTCACTAAACTAAATATAATTTGGTAAACAGAATTTTATATTTTTTCCTCTATTTTAATTGAAAATTACTATTCCAACGAATTGCCTTCTGTTCAATTTTATAATTCATGTTCTTTATCATATATCATACTTAACACAAATTTTATAATTAGCAGCACTTTTCAATGTTTCCCTTCTTAATGTTTTTATTTATCAGTGATTTGACAGTTTTTTCTTTACACTGAAATATCATTTTACCTTGGACATTAACACTTTTATTAATAACAAATCAAATGCTCCCCTCTTTATTTTAGACAATCAATTCAAAACCATTTTTATGACTCGTTGATTCTTACAAATTAGCTACTTTACTGCGCTGATCAATCTAATTCTTATAGTTAGTAAATACTCGATTTAAGTGTGGCTTCTACATATACCAAATTTAGTGCAGCGTAAACGAGTTCGAGTTGTGCAACAGTTAGAAAGTATGAATCGTAATTGAGAACAAACATTCGATTGTTTACACATTCGAAACATACTAATTACAACCACATTCCATTGTCTCAGTTTCCATTGTATGTATAACATGTCTCAAATGGTCAATGGAGTTTTTCCCCTAAGCCACATTCTGTTTAACTGACAAATTATAAACAAGAATGAAATTTAAACTTGAGCAATGTCAAAGATGCTCTTATACAATTTCTCGTTTAAATATTTTACTCGTTATAAAAAAATCTTGAAAAAAACAAACGATTTTTGTATTAAAATTTGAGTTAGATTAATAAAAAATATCTAGTTTAAAAAATAATTAAAAGCAACTCTCACACTCAATTTAAAACTAACGCATAAAAACACTCGTTAGCATTGCAAGTAGCGAGTACTTTATCAACACTGACAAATGTTTTAGGGGCGAGTATTTGTTGGGAACAATTGACAGTGTTGGAAAGTACAAGAAATCGAGAAAACAAAATGGCATTGAGATGACACATTCTTGCAAGTAATGGAAAAATCTATCGAAAAATTGACAACTCGATTTATGCGTAGGCGATTTTCAAGTATTTAGTTGATTTAATCGATTTTAATAAAATATAGACAACTCACTGAAGTTTGTTTATTATTTTATAAATCACCAAACTAAGTAAATTATAAATCGATTTTTTTCTACGCAAATTAGCTGGAATTCAAGTGCTTATCGAAAAGTTAAGTGGAAGAATCGAAAAATTGACAACACAATTTATGCAGAGTCGATATTCAAGAACTTTAACTCGATAATATTTTTTGATGATTAAGATTCAAGACTCGTTTCTAATTTGGATTAACATGACAATGCCTTACTCGTTTAATTTTTAACTCGCTCAATAGCTTAAGAAGCAAAAAAGACGCATAGTTCTTACCGTTGTTGCCTTGGTGCCGTGTGTGGCAACAGCAGCTGCCGCCGCCGCCGCCGTCATCATGCGTCCAATCTTTGCCGGACGCATATCCGAGCCAGCATACAATTCCGAGCCAGATGTGGACTTGCTGGCGCCATCATGGGAATTGTTGCTGGAGGAGCCCGCCGACGAGGAACCAGAACCAGATCCAGAACCAGAAACGGATCCAGAAGCGGAACCAGAAACGGAACCGGACATGCCGCTAACGCCATAGACTGAAGAACATGCCGTGTAACTGTCATTCAATGACACATATCCGGTCTCAATTTTGCGCCTTTGATCCTCCATAGTGAGTGAGAATTGTCCTGGCACAGATCCCAATTGATTATTGCCAGCAAAATGTTGTTGTTGTTGTTGTTGTTGCAAAAGCAATCGCTGATTTTTAGCCGAATGCTCCAATACGGAAAAATGTAACGGATCATCGATTAGGAACTCTTTAACAGCGCCCGCATCCTTGTTGTTGATTTCCGGTTGCTGCTGCTGTTGTTGATGTTGTTGCTGTTGTTGCTTTTGCATCTGCTGATTGAGAATACCGAGCAGTTGTTCGCACTTAAATGTCATGGAGTGATTCGCCGTCGATGAACTGGGCATTACCTTATTCCGTCTGGCATCGCGTAACGCCTCCAATTGTTCCTATTTTTTTTGAAGTAACAGAAACATTTAATTATAGTTAATGAAATTCCACAATTGTTAAAAATGCATTAAAATGAGAATTGGATGTCATGGACTTTTTTTTTTGTTTTTTTTATATTTCCCTCAATTTGCCCCACATTCTCCATAATATTAGCGAGAGAATGCAATGTTTACGAATGATCTAACGAGTAAATGATGCATGAGAATGCAGAATACCGAGTACAATGAGGGAAACCATTAGAGGTAAAGAGTAACGAGATCAACTTAACGAGTAATGGGAGTTAAAAAAGTAACGAGTTCAACTTAAACGAGTAACTAGAGATTACAAGAAACGCGAAACATAAAAATATGCTGAACAAATATGAAATTTAATGTGAGCTTAGAGGTAAAGAGTAACGAGATCAACTTAACGAGCAACGAGGTAAACTTAACGAGTAATGCGAGTTAAAAAAGCAACGAGTACAACTTAAACGAGTAACAAGAGAAGCGAAAAAGAATGCTAAACAAATATGAAATTATAATATGTAACGAGAAAAGCCATGTTAGTTAAAGAGCAACGAGTAAAACTTTAAGAAGTATCTGACACAAGAAAAGCGAAAAAAAGATGCTAAACAAATATGAAATTATATCTTAGAATGGAACGTCAGGGAATTCAATAAAAAAAAATGCGAATATGACAAATAAATGCAATATGCTCTTTTCTTATTATAACAAATATCAAGTGCAATCTGATAGAAAAACCAAACAAACGATCTGAAGAATGTCGCAGTCAAAAAGACACTTTATAAATATTATGAAATATTTCTACTGTCTGTGGGCCACAAGAAAATTTGATAACCTTTCAGAAAGCAATTTTTAGTTTTCGACGGATCGTTTCTATATTAGTTATAGTCCGATCTTAACCAAAGTTGTTTAGAATACAAATATAAGATAATACGAATTATAAAATCTGTAAGACTGATTTTCAAAGAACCGTTTCTATGGCAATCATATGATATAGTCATTAAATTGCTTTGATTGAAAATATATATACTCTTTAAGGGGTGTCGTGTTTCCTTTACAAATTTTGTGACAAATTTATGATACCCTCTTAAAAGATATAAAATGTAGTAAGCAATGAATCTTCATCTTATATGAGCATTAAATATATTTACAGTAATGGAAAAAGTAATAGAAACGAGCTTTATTTTAAATCATTACTAACTTGTTATTAAGTAGATATTATAAAGCCAAAAAAAATATTTTTTCCGAGACAAATTTTAAAACACACAAAAAAAAAAAACAACTATCGTTTCTATTATTTTTTCCATAGAGTTAATTTCTTAAATTTTTTCATAGTTCAGTTAAGTATCTACTGAGAGTATCTTTTTCTAAATTTGACATTAATTTCTATTGATTGAACGTCAAAGTTAATTTGGAGAGAGTGATCTTTCTAAAATATAGGAATATTGGATACATTTAGGGGACAACATAAAAATGTTTTGTAGATAGATTTATTAGGAGACACCAAAAATACATGCAACGGATTTATAATAAACAAACAAAAGACAATGGAAATGTTAAAAAGCTTGATATGAAGACAGTTAGTCAGGGTATTTCTTGATTGATGAATGATTGGATTGATTGATTGTTAAAATATGCTTGATATGAACATAGTTAGCCAGAGTATTTCTTGATTGATGAATGATTGAATTGATTGATTGTTAGAACATGCTTGATATGATCATAGTTAGCCAGAGTATTTCTTGATTGATGAATGATTGGATTGATTGATTGTTAGAATTAGCTTGATATGAACATAGTTAGCCAGACTTTTTCTTGATTGATGAATGATTGGATTGATCGATTGTTAGAATATGCTTGAAATTAACATAGTTAGCCAGAGTTTTTCTTGATTGATGAATGATTGGATTGATCGATTGTTAGAATTAGCTTGATATGAACATAGTTAGCCAGACTTTATCTTGATTGATGAATGATTGGATTGATCGATTGTTAGAATATGCTTGATATGAACATAGTTAGCCAGACTTTATCTTGATTGATGAATGATTGGATTGATCGATTGTTAGAATATGCTTGAAATAAAGACAGTAAATCAGGATATTTCTTGATTGATGAATGATTGGATTGATTGATTGTTAGAATATGCTTGATATGAACATAGTTAGCCAGAGTATTTCTTGATTGATGAATGATTGGATTGATTGATTGTTAGAATTAGCTTGATATGAACATAGTTAGCCAGAGTATTTCTTGATTGATGAATGATTGGATTGATCGATTGTTACAATATGCTTGAGATAAAGACAGTAAATCAGGATATTTCTTGATTGATGAATGATTGGATTGATTGATTGTTAGAATATGCTTGATATGAACATTGTTAGCCAGAGTTTTTCTTGATTGATGAATGATTGTTAAAATATGCTTGATATGCAGACAGTTAGTCAGAGTATTTCATGATTGATTGATGGATTGATTGATTGATTTCTTGTTAGAATGGCTTTGGGTTGGGTTGTGGGACTGGGTAAGATAGGCATCTTACCGCCTGCGAATCGTATGTTGTATCAGTATCAGGCATTGAATCAGCATGCACTTGATTGAACATTTCCCAAAGGGTGTCATCCAAATTGATATCCCACAACTTGGACGTTGCAACGCTTACCTCCAACGGTTGTTGTTCAAATTGCTGTTGTTGTTGTTGTTGGATTGCAGACAAAGCAGCGCCAGCGCCAGCGACATTATGATCATTATTATCATCATTATCAACAACAACATTATCCATATCAAATTGTGTGCCAGCACCAGCAGCAGCACCAACAACAACAATGGAACCCGTCTCATTTAGCAGCTGAGTTGGTAGACTTCTGTAGCTGTCGTTGTCCATGTTGTTGGTGGTTGTTGTTGCTGTTGTATCCAAGTTGACGCTGCTCGGCAAACTGCCGCCTTCACGTTGTCGCGCTGAAACGGATGAGTTGTTGCTGTTGTTGTTTTTTAGTTTCTTGCCACTCAATGTGGCGTTTTGGTTGTTGCTACTATTGTTGTTGCTGTTGCTGTTGCTATTGTTCTGTTGTCGTCGATTGGCGCGATTGTTGTTGTTGCCGCCAGCGCCAGTCAGCTGATAATCACAGTTGAAACGTTGCGTTGCCGCTGTTGCCGCCGCTGCTGACGTCGTTGCCAGCTCGCTACGATGCGCTGCCTCCACCAAATCCTGCAGAGAACCGCCCTGCTTATGACGTTGCTGCGATCCTCCTCCTGTCCCTGATCTATAGTGATAGTTGTTGCTGTTGTGCGCTGCAAAATTGCTGCCGCTGCCAACGCTGCTGCTGTGACTGTGATGATAGCCACTGGACGTTGATGATGATGATGCGGACGTGTTGCGTAAACAGGTTTTAATGGCACGATAAGAATTCTCCTCGTCGTACTCAGCCTTTTTGAGCATTTGCTGCAAATATTTGACAAAAATCATTACAAAACATCATTAAATTAATTATTTACAAAATTGAATGAGAAACAGTGCTGCCACTTTTAGCTAAAAAGAGAAACTAGACTTGGCGATTTTGTAACTGCAAAGACTAGAAATTTTATTTCAAAATAAATGCTAAAATTCTAAACAGACCAACTACAAATAAATATTATAATGAAAAGTGCTTTTTGATTGTTTAAATTTTATTGATAATTAGTTGAATTTTAAATTTTATTTACTAACCCATATAATAAAAATAAAATTTAATTAATAACGTATTTTGAAGCATTTATTAACTTTTTGGCTATCATATTGCAAGAAGTTCGCTTTTTTTTTGACGCAAAATAAACTGGCAACACTGATGATGGTTGGAATTGGAATTTGATTGAATTGCCACTTACCAGGAAACGCTCGCTTTTGTTTTTCCTGTCGCCAGGATTGCGATACCAATAGGCCTCCTCGAGTAGTTTCTTCAATGATGCGTCGTCGAGATCATTAAAATCGCTATCCTCCCAAGCATCGTATTTTGTCTGTAATTTGTTGATTTTGATTTGATTTGAATTTTGGTTTAATTAGAATGCCATAAGTGCAAATTAAACACAACTCCTAGTTTCTAGTTTCATTTAACACAGCGTGTTCGTGCTTAACCTCACACAACCAACTAAAACGGAGCTTGCAAATAAAAAGAACTAAGCAGCAACAGAAACAGTTGGAGTAACAGAGACGGAGAGAGAGAGAGAGATGTGTTGTTGTTGGTACTAATTGAAAACTCAGCTCTCGGGCTCGTCTTGCCGTTGTGCTTTAACTAACAAATCTAATGCATTGGGTTTATATTTTATATTTATGTATATATAACACACACACATACTTTGTTCAAATGCACTGATAAATAAATTAAATTAAAAAAAAATATAATTGTGCGTGTGGTTAAATTTTCTGCGGCGACGACGACGACGACGGCGGCAGCTTATCGACCACAAAACAAAACGTTCCGAGATAAGTTATTAGAATTGTGGTTAACAAAATAACGAATAGAATGAAAAAAAAATAAACAAATTCCAAAAATAATATAAATAAATAAAGAAAAGAAACCCGAAATTTAAGTGCAATTTAAAGTCACGTTCGGCCTGCCGATCTTCCACTTGGATAAACGCAACACTAGCACACACACACTCGCATGCCTGTGTACATGTGCGTGTACCTAAGTATGTGTGCATGCATGCGTGCACAAGGGAAGGAGCTATGCAAACTGACAGATAACGGCATTTATCCAAAACCAATTCCAGTCAGTCAACGAGAGAGTGAGAGCGAAAGAATAACGCAACTTGCCTTATGTGCGTACATTGTTGTTGTTGCAATGTCAAAGCCAAGCAACGGTACTTCATAAGCAGGCTTACAACACTGATTGCGAAAACGTTTCCAGGCACTACGCAAAACAATAAAACATTTGCAATGATGCTTTTTAAATGCAACAATAAATAAGAAGAGGCTAAGATACATATAATAATATGGCTAACTTACGTATAAAAACAACGTGAACATATGACGTACTTTGTTAGCTGTGCTGCACGTGCATGGGTGTGTGAGGGGGAGGGTGCAGGGGCAGGAGGTGAGGAAAAAAGCTGTCGATATTTATAGAAATTTTGTTTGTGCGATTTTTATTGGATATGTAATTCAAAATTTAAAACAGAGATATGACGTGCGACCTCCAGTCATGAAATATCTGTATGAATGGATAGATGGGGGAGGGGAGCAACACACATACACACACACATCAGTTCATATGAATGTACGTCAGTGTACGTCAGTGTACGTAAGTGCGTGCATGAGAGCGTTGTTGCAAAATTTCAATTGGGGACCGGACAACGCAGAACCACAACAAAAACACACACATAGCATGACGATAGTTCGCTTTTTTTTTTTTTTATTTATTACTGTATAACAAATAATAAAAAAAATATATATTTCCTATAACTTTTAAAGTTATTGAAAAAAAACACACTGACAAAAATTTAGGTAAAAACTTAAAAACTGAGAAATAATATAAAAAACAAGAATAATAAATGACCAAATATGTAGTAGTCCAATTTAAACCCAAATTTATACTACCAAATACACAATAAGGTATTTTGATATTTAAGTTTAATTTTCAAATGATGCCGTAGTAATCTGATCCAAGATAACTTAAAAAGTGAGAGACGAATTTGCATAAGAACAGAAAAAAATGGCTATATCAATCGAGCAAGAATAAACACCCAATTAAGTACTTCAGAATAAAGTATTCGTATTTTACAAATACCCAAATTTACAGAGGATTTTTTATCTTATTTTGTTCTGATCGCCACCCAGTTTTAAATTGATGTTTGGCGAAACCTTAACGTAATCAATTACATACTATGTACGTACTCGTATAATGTTTTACAGGAAGTAAATGATGTAAAAGTTTAATTTTTTTTTGTTGACAATTTGGCATTAAAATACAACTTTTACTTTACTTTAATACTTTTTAGAATAGTCCAACTCAATAACTATAAGAAAATTAAACAATTAAAAAAATTTTAATTTCTCAAACGAATTACTTCGTTACTTGTCTAACTGTACAAACAGTAAAATGACAAATTTTACAAATAAAATTTGAACGAAGGATTGTTTATTAATCTTTTGACTTGAACACAATATTTGTATATTATTATTCTGATATAACACTGAATCAAGCAATAAAATCAAAACGTAGCTAAACAAATAAACTTTGAGACACGTCAAGGAATCTGCGACGTCTCCTTTCATATGTTAAACATTGCGCGACAAAATTATAATACCCTTTTTCAAGTGTACAAAAAATTGGGACAAGCGAAGAATCCAAATTCAAATAACAAACATTTAAAGTTTTAATCTACGTTTTAGGCAAGATGTGTTTATTAGAGTGGGTCAATTTGTATGGAGCAAAAAAAAATAGCGTGAAATATGGGTTATCGTATGAAAAGTCAAAAATTATCATAATTTCTCGTTAAAAATCGGAAGTACGATTTTGACTTTAGACCCATGGTTTCTTGGGCAAATCTTCTTAGAATTCGTCGTAGATTACGATTTTGACAACCGCTTGAAATCGAAAAAATTGACCCACTCTAGTGTTTATACAGTGATGGAAAATATAATAGAAACAGGAGCCACTTTAACATTTTAGGCAAAGTTTTAATAATATGAAACTAAAAACAAATATATTTTCCAAAGCAATTTAAAAAAAAATATCGTTTCTATTATTTTGTCCATCATTGTACACCTTGGGTTTTAGATGTGCTGACATTCGCAATGGGAGAAGGAGATAGAGATGTTGGGGTAGGGGTAGGTTTAGGAGGTTGGAATTAAGTAAGTAAGGAATTACTTACCTTTTTCTTTTTCAGACGCTTGCCCACATTTTGGTCATCTTGTGTTTTGCCCTTGGTGGTGGCGCCGCGACGCTGATGCAATGCCGTCGCCGCTGCAATCACTTCCGGTGCCGGTTGGCCCGATTTGCTCAGCAGCGGTGTAAGCTTTAAATTGTGATGCGTCGACGTCGAGATGTTGCCACTGTCACTACTGCCAGTTCCAGTGCCAGTGCTGCCACCTCCACCAACTCCTACAGCTTTCCCCTCACCACCGACAGATGGAGCTGCAGCTGCAGTAGCAGCTGTAGTGCTGCTGCTGCTGGCCGTGCTTTGGCTTTTCTTATCACAAGCCACATGATTTTGGCCAATATCAGCAGCGTTTGTTGTTGTTGTGTCTGTTGTTGTTGCTGTTTCTGCTGCTGCAGTTTGACTGTTGTTGTTGATGCTGCTGCTGTCGCTAGCCGAACGTTGTTGCTGCTTCACATTGTGCGACATTAAGGTGGCTATCTGCTCCTGGAAATAGGGCGTCGGTGTCGTTTTTGTGGATGTTGTTGTTGTCGTGCTTTCACTCAATGTGCCAGCGGCAATTGAAACAATGGGCGTATCGGGTATAATCGCTTGGATCTTTGTAACTAATGTAGCAATGTCTGTATCAATGGCATTGCTGTTGCTGTTGCCGGTGCCGGCGGCGCCTGTTGATATGGCCTTGATGAGCTGCGCAGCTGCTGCGCTGTTGCTGTTAATGTTGTTGCTGCTGCTAATGATGTCCCTGTTAACAGCTGCAGTTGTGGAGGTGGATGTTGTGGATGTTGATGATAATGATATAGATGAAACACCAATTTGTTCATTGTTCATCTTTGTTTGACATATATAATAAACAACAAAATGCCATTCAAATTACAATGCAGCTATTGGAGAACCTGTTAAAATAACAATGTAAAAAGAGATTGTCTCTATTATTCGCACTCGCATTCGCACTCTCTCTCAGTTAATAGTTACTTACCAACTAAGCTTCCAATGTGAGGTGTGTGTGAATTGTGGATGCTCTGCAGATTCGCATGTCCTAGAAAACCATACAATACAAAAAAAAACAGCTGTCAAGGCCGCCGCGCGGATTTTGAGTACCGCCGTTGCCGCTGCCACCGCTGGCATCCAAAAAAAGGTACCGTTACCTCTTAAGCTCGCTCTTGTTGGCTCTCTCGTGGTTTTGATAATTCTTGTTGTTGCTGTTGTTGTTATTGCCGTTCGTATCTTGCAGCGTTGCCCAATTTGTGCAATTTGTGTTGTGTCTGGCGTAAATATGTGTTCTCTTCTTCTCTTCTCTTTTTCGTCACTTTACACTAGCGCACACACACACTTGCACAATTTACTATCGTTCGCTACTGATTATTTGCGAGCGTACAAATAAACAATAGAATTGAAGTTGTTCTTATTTGTTATTCTAGCAAAACTTAATGCTGTACAAATATTGTTGCTCACGCAATGTTAGTTGTTATTGTGTTTTCGATAATTTTTTTTACATTTCTTTACGTTTTCCCGTTTTACTTTTCTTTTTCTTGTTGAGTGGATTTTTTGCCTTAATGCTGTTTGTTAGCAATCCATCAATTGAAGGCAGGCAGTTAAATTGCTTTATATCGGAGCGGCCTTGTCACTACCACTTGGTTGATCATACTCACATCGCCTCGAGTCCGAGTCTATAATTTACAAGCGAAAAACAAAAAAAAAAGAAACGAAAATGAAATGCGACTTGTCAAAAAAATCATTTGCCTGGCCAAGCCGCGCAGTGTTGCCAATAGAGCGATTGTGCGATATTTACATCTCATCTCTAATCGCATAGCGAAATTCACATCGTTCATCTCTAGTTGCCAATGTTATTTTTGGCTCATACAATTAACTAAATAACAGCTGCAATGCTATCGCATTGGCTGATTAAATTCATTTTTACGTTCTATTTTACTTTATACTGTATAAATATTGACCATAAAATATGAGGAAAGGGTAACAACAGTTGCCAAGTGCCGACTGGAAGCTGCTGCTTTGGACATACGCGTTGGCAGCCCTGGCAGCTTGTTGTCAGTGGCAACACTAGCGCAAACACGTCATTTTGCCACACAGTTTTTGTTGTTGTACCAATTTACAAATACGTTCTATTCGCATGAACAGATATACAATGCGCGCACATACACTCACACACACACAGAGACACATTCACCAACATATAGATGAGAATATATGTACATATAAATTAATATATGTACTAACAGTGCTTACTTTGCACTTTTAATTTGTTGTTAATCGTCTTGCGATTTGTTTTTTATACATACGCAATGCCCACACACACACACACACATATATACGCGCACACGCACTTGCTTATGCACCTTCTTCAACACACATGCATATGTATGTACATTTTTCTGACCTCTTGCACATAGCGAGAAAAACACACATTTTGTGTCGGCTATGCCAACGTTAGCACTCAAACGAATGATTATCGTAATCAATGCGTTATTTCTGATAAAACGAAATGCGAATGTTTAGTATATGCGTTTGATTGCACATGAAACGTAAAAATTCTGAAAAGAACGAACACTTTAGAGTAGAGCTGTGTCGTTTCGTTCTGAACAAGTTAAAATGAACGGGTCATTAAAATGAACTAATGAACTTAGTCAGTCTTTCATGAACTAAATCGTTAATTTCGCAGTTGGTCAGTAATTTCTTTAAAAAAATTTTACATTTCTTAGAGAAATACAATAAATACATGGATGTTTACCAATTTTGTTCCGCTGACGAGACACTAGCACTGATGGATGATGATTTTCTGTCAATCATATTCATAATCATAATCATAATAAGAGATAATCCGGAATCTAGTTGACATTTGTCGTCTATTTAAAATAAAAACTTAAAACACATTTCACGTTCCACTAAAAAGAAACAGTTGGTTGTACTATTCCACATCCGTTTATCTTTCATAAGAAAGCAACTGATCAGAATGACCTTCTTTCTTCGTCATGACCTTAACCATCTTGGCGTGGGCAATTTGCGTAAACATTTTGCAGAAAAAGGGCGACAACACCAAACGGTGCGCCTTTACTATTTGCCCCTCCGCGTCCCAGATCTCCACGACATTCCTGATTTTGTGTTGAAATTATTCCAGCACTTACGAGATTTGTTTCAAGACCAATTTCACAATATTTAAGCAAATTTTGCATGTTATTTTAAGCAATAAAAACACGTTTGTTTTGGAAAACGGTACAAATTGGTCACTTGTACGTGCTGGCTCAACGAGATTTGTTTCAAGACTGGCAGAAATTCCTTTTCGTTCTTGTTCTCTCCTCTTTGTTTTCGTTTCCCTTACGCTCGTTTCTTCTTGTTTCTTTAAAGTTTTCGTCCTTCTCTTTCGATGCAGGCGGAGCTTGTTTCTGCTTTTTCTTATTTCTTTCTCTCCTCTCGCTCAAAACAAAACAAACAGCACACACACATGTAAGGCGGCGGCCATTAAAATTCACACGTACGCTCCGAGAATGACAACCGAAGAAAAACAGCTGTTTTGTGCAGGCGCGCCGCCAACTTTCTGCTTAATTCTGTTCGCCTGGTGAAAGAGCTCAAAATTTGAGCCCTTTCAAGGAGCGGGCTACCTAAAAGTGGCGCATTCGAAATTTTCAAGCTAGAATTTTGGGAATTTTACCAGAATTTTTGTTGGAATTTTCTCAATATTTTAAGATTTTTTTCAGAACTTTTTTCCTAACTTCGCAACGCGTGGGCCGAATTGCACCAAACCAATTTCAGAATAAAGTTTATTATTTTAGCTAATTTTGGATTTTGTTGCTTTTTTGATTTTTGTTTTTTAAATATTTTAAATTGATTTTTGAAAATTCTAGAGATTTGACATGGGACCAAAATTTATCGGTGCGAGCGAGAAAGAAAAGAGCAAAGAAAAAACAGAGCGAGAGATCGGACTAACAGAACATACGGAGGACTAACATACATTTAACAGAACATATGGAGGTGATGTTAAATTTAATACTGAAATGTTAAATGTTGGCAGTGCTGCCAGAACAAGGTGGCTATCCAAATCCAAATGGCAACAACTGACCAAATGACCAACTGAACTAAATGACTGATTTAGTTCACGACTGAAAAATGAAGGATTGCACATGAAACGTAAAAATTCTGAAAAGAACGAACACTTTAGAGCGCAGTTGTTTTGCTTTGCAACACTTTCGCATACCGTTCGCAGCACAATTGCCGATTATGTTGTTGTTATCGATTAAATGCTCAAACTGTTAAGTGCAACCCCGTCACTCACGTTGCTGACAAAAATAAAAGCATACTTAAAATCTTTTGTGCTACCAAACTACATTTATATTTAGCATTATTATTTGCTTTTTAAATATATATGATATGCTCGAATAAAAATATGTTTTTACTTGCTTAGTACCACTAAGCAAATAACCTATAGAGAACCCATCCTATACAACTAAAATGTCACAGAAAAAATGCTTGCGAAGCGTCCACCGCGAAGTGTTACCGATCTGGCAATATTGTTATAGTGGAATTTATAAGAGAAGCGATTTTATTTTTGAGGCCGATGCTTGCGAAACTAAAACATGTGAAATATGAAATACCCTCTACCCTTAAAACTTTTAACCCACATTATTTTATTCAAAACAACACCCTTAATTTTTATAAATTCCACTCGAACAATATTGCCAGATCGGTAACACTTCGCGGTGGACGCTTCGCAAGCATTTTTTCTGTGACATTTTAGTTGTATAGGATGGGTTCTCTATAGGTTATTTGCTTAGTGTTAGTACTTTTAAAAGCTGGTATATCGAGTATACATCGATAGTAACTTAACAGAAATCACGGACTGTTAATAAGACATGCAGCAATCGATTAAGCGATAACATTCGATAATTCGCTGGAGTGTAAAACAGCCGCATGTTAAATGCGTGCAGTGAATTAATTAATATTATTAATAAAATAAATATTAATTTGTCATGAAAACCAAATACGAGTTCGACGATGATGTTGCATCCATATGTGAATCGACGGTAAATATGTATAAATATGTAAATATGTAATGCAAGCACACAAACCAAAACAGAGTGCATTCTATTTCCATCTCTTTCTAACTGTCTCAATGTTGTTGAAATTGAAAATTAATGTTTTTTTTTTTTAAATTGCGAATTTCCATAGGCTGCCTTGACCGAGGGCTGTCGTCTGTCCGTGCGCATGCACAAAACAGACGACTGGCCGCTGGCGGAGATTGTGAGCATCAAGGAACTGGACGGCAGGCGTCAATTTTATGTGCATTATGTGGATTGTGAGTAAATTGAAAAGGAATTTGAATTGAGATTGAAATGAAGTGAATTTGCGTTTGCAGTTAACAAGCGACTGGATGAATGGGTTAACGAGGATGATCTCGATACGCGCAAGGTGCAGTTTCCACGTCGCGACGGCCCCCAAACTGGCACCAGCACGGGAGTGACGACGCCCAAGCGTCATCATTCTTTGGCTGGCAGCGTCTCACGTCCCACATCGCCACAGTCGCAATCGCAATCGCAGTCGTTGCCACATCATCCCGGCGGCGGCGGCGGTGGCGGTGGCAGCAACAGCAGCAGCAGCGCCGTGGGCAGCGTTGCCAGCGGCGGCGGCGGTGGCGGCAGTTCCATGGGCAGCGGCAGCAACAACAGATCGGATGCGGATCTGGTGAATGGCAATGGATTGGCAGCGGCGCTACAAAAGCGCATCAATCGTCGTCGCAAGGTGCATGCGGGCACAACGGCAGCACATCATCAGCTGCAGACGCTGCAGCAACAGACGCCGCAGCAGCAGCAACAGTCGCAGTCGCAGCAGCAACAGCTGCTGTCACAGTCACAGCAGCAGCAACAGACGCCGCAGCAACAGATGCAACAGATGCAACAACAGCAACAACCACTACAGACGCCACTACATGTCACAGGTGACGGAGGAGGAGGTGGCAATCTAATGCCAACAACACCGGGCGGAGGCGGCAACGAGGATGTCTCTCAAGATGGCAAAATCGCGACGCCCAGGCAATCGGGCAGCATGGTAACACATCAGGATGATGTGGTGACACGCATGAAGAATGTGGAAATGATTGAGCTGGGCAGGCATCGCATTAAGCCCTGGTATTTCTCGCCATATCCACAGGAGCTGTGCCAGGAGAGCTGCATCTACATCTGTGAATTCTGTCTCAAATATTGCAAGAGTCGCAAGTGCCTGGAACGGCATCTGTCCAAGTGCAATCTACGCCATCCTCCCGGCAATGAGATCTATCGCAAGCACACCATCTCCTTTTTTGAGATCGATGGACGCAAGAACAAGGTCTATGCACAGAACCTTTGCCTGTTGGCCAAACTGTTTCTCGATCACAAGACTTTGTACTATGACACGGATCCATTTCTGTTTTATATCATGACCGAGTTTGATTCACGTGGCTTTCACATTGTTGGCTATTTTTCCAAGGAGAAGGAGAGCACCGAGGATTACAATGTGGCCTGTATATTGACAATGCCGCCGTATCAGCGCAAGGGCTATGGCAAGCTCCTCATCGAGTTTAGCTACGAGCTGTCCAAGTTTGAGGGCAAAACGGGCTCACCAGAGAAGCCGCTGTCCGATTTGGGGCTGCTCTCGTATCGCTCCTACTGGGCACAGACCATTCTCGAGATACTCATCAGCCAGAATCCCAGCACGGATGGCGAGAAGCCCACCATCACCATCAAGTAAAGCTCACTATCATTATATGTTGATACCCTGTGCGGGTATATTAAGTTTGTTAACAGTATGTAACAGCCAGAAGGAGGCGTGGCAGTATATATATATATATATATTCTTGATCAGTATCAACAGCCGTCGGTCCGTCCGTTCGTCCGCATTACAATCACCGATTCATCCATATTTTGATGTTGTACTAAGTCTAGCTATAAAATAGCTAAAATGCCAACACTGTTCCTGTGTGCCTTTCTCAGTCCTGTCCTTGTTAGTTTTGAACATCGAATATCGGTTACAGTAACGGTTACGGTTTCGGTTATGTTCGCATTTAGGTTTCATTTACGTAACGGTTACCGGTTTTTTTTTGCATGTTTTGGTTTCGAAATACCGTTATGATTACGGCTTTCAAAACAAAATGTTAAGCACAGGAATTAAAACCGTTAATCGGTATTAACCGTAACTGAAACCGAAAACGAAACAAAATCTTTTTTCATTATGCCCAAACAGAAAAATCTAAATTACTCAAATCAAAATAACCGTTTGGCAACCGATTCATGCCTAGCGGTTAGTTTCGTTTCAAATTTAAACTTTAATTTAATTACATTAAATTACATTTTATTGTTATTATGTAATTGTTGTTTTTAAAACTAGTTTTGGATTTTAATATTTAATTTGAACATAAATCGTATTGAATAGTAGAATCTCTTTTTGAAATCAAATTTAATTTAATTTAAAAAAAAACGATGGTTACACATTCAATTTTATGCTTGACCCAATCGAAATTAAGCGTTCTGCATGAATCGGTTTGCTAAACGGTTATTTCGGTTGGAATAATTTCGATTTTTTTTGGGTTTCGGTTTAATAAAAAAGTTGCAGTTACGTTTACCCATTTCGAACGGTTAATATCGGTTAAGAGTTACGGTTATGGAAACGGTTTTAATGCCTAATTAACATAATTAAATTTTATGCTTACTTAAATTGAAATTAAGCGTTATGCATGAATCAGTTACAAAACGTTTATTTCGATTGGAATAATTATGGTTTTTTAAGTTTCGGTTACGCTTTCATTTATGTTTAAAAATTTTAAACGGTTAATACCGGTTAACGGTTATGATTAGGGTTACGGTTATGGTTACGGTTAGCGTTATGGTTACGATTTTAATTCCGGCTTTTAATGTTGGTCTTTTTTCATATTTTTCAGCGACATTTGCGAGTGCACATCGATCAAGAAGGAAGACGTCATCTCGACGCTGCAGAATCTGAACCTGATCAACTACTACAAGGGCCAGTACATCGTGTGCATCAATCGGGACACCATCGAGCAGCACCATCGGGCCATGCAGAAGCGCAAGATACGCATCGATTCCAAGTGCCTGCACTGGACACCCAAGGATTGGTCCAAGCGTTCCAAGTGGTAATGCCAAAGCCAAAGACGTCTTTCAATCTCTCTCTCTCTCTCTCTCGCTCTATTTGGCTACCATTGATTATAAACTAATCTGTGTTCTTTTATTTTTACGTCTCTTTC
Source organism: Drosophila suboccidentalis (assembly GCA_037043435.1). NCBI lineage: Eukaryota > Metazoa > Arthropoda > Insecta > Diptera > Drosophilidae > Drosophila > Drosophila suboccidentalis. The sequence continues at coordinate 2,028,787 of JBAMBK010002405.1, forward strand.
TTAGAATGCTCTGCTGCCTGCTGCCTACATATTTATTAATAATTAATAATATTAACCACAATTAACACCCCCCCGCCACCCACCGAAAGTACAATACAAATGATAAACGATTGTCGTTGCTTCAAAATGCTTCATCTTCATCTTCATCATTATTATCATCATCATCATCATGATACTCATCATCATCATCATCATCTGATCATTAGTTGTTTTTTAAGATCCTGTACTTAAAAAGTATCCAGCGTCTAAAAGTCGGTCAACTGAAGAGGGCGTGGCAGACTTTATTTAGTATTTGCACTGTAAATTCTACACTGACAAAAATGAAACAATAAAATGTACATACATTTTTACAGCAAACAACATTTGTTCAATATCCTAAATAAGTTATTTTTAATAACTATTAAAACGATATTTTAAATGTATAAACAATTAATGTACAATTTTAAATAACCATTTTGTATCTCATATATAAAATTAATAAATTATAAAAACGACTCAGTTTTTGATGAACATATTTTTTTTATTTTAAATTTAAATTTACTTTATTTTGTAGTTACGATTTTTTTTACAAGCAACTCCTTAATAATAATTGAAATAATATAAAATATATATATTTTTTAATGTTCCGTTGCGGTCGTTACAAAGAATGGAAGTCGATTTGAGGTTAACGTGCATTTTCACATATATTTGCGAATTTTGCGTAATAAACAAAAAACATCCAAATGCAAAAAATGAAGTAGAATATATAACCATAACAATCCAGCATCAAAAATAAAGTTAAGTAATCTCGTTAATTAAATATCTTAGTTTTTGTCTGTTGCGAACGTTACATTTTTTACACACACACTTTTTTTTCAAATTATTAATATATAGTTTTTATCTTAAATAAAAGAAAATTAAATAAGCTAAGCGCTAAACACACAGACGACCGTTTTGTCCACTTTTTATGCCATTGAAAATACCATATTTTTTACAAGAATTATTGAAATTAAGAGGCAAAAAAAAAATTAAATTGATTAGGCTCGGCCAAACCACCATAAAACCATTTGTTTTTTAATTCAAAGCCTGAAAATATATTCTATGATTCCAAACAACAACTATTATTAAAAAACCTGCAGTTTTTTGACAACTTCCGATTTTTGCACTTGGTTTACAAATTTTCGGATTAGCCCATTTATAAAACTCTTTGTCCTGATTGATTATATGACTGCGAATCAAAGTGTAGGCCAAACGGGTATGCGTAGAAAGATGAAATTTTCACACAACATAGATGAGATAATTTCATCGTGCAATAAGACGGCGTTTAGCGGAATTCGACCTGTAAGTGGTCAGGAAACTGCTAAGTATGAACAACTTTTTTGTTTCTTAAGATATCTCAACCAAACTTACGGATTGTATGTTTGGGACTGTCTTTAAAATTCTGACAAATCCAATTTGGATAACGATATCATATAGCTGTCATAGGAGCAATCGGATGCAAATTAACCTATAGTATGAAAAAAACTTTGTTGCTGAGATATCGTAAATTTTGACTTTTTCCCCAAATTTAGCTTTTTCCCACCAAAGTTAGCTTTTCCCCCCAAATCTGGATTTTTCCGGCCAATTCACTAAATCTGACTTTTAGCCAAAGTTCAATTGTGCAAGGAAGAAACATTAAAACCGCGGACATTAAAAGTTTATTATTTCCGTTTTTTACAAAAAATTTTGTATTTATAAATTTGTTAAACCGGGGGAAGGAGGGAGTGGAGCCTTCTAGTTTATTATAAAAAACGATCAGTTTTATATAAATTTTTAATGCTTTAACTCAAATAATCATTATTTATAATTTGTATTTTTTATTGGCTCAAACTAAAAATAAAGCCTGTACAATTTATTTATTATAAGAACGACTTAGTTTTTATATTTATAGGTCAGTTTTTTCAAAGTAAAGTGAAATTTATTTTTTAATAGAATAGATGATACATATACATACATAATAAAGACTAATTCATATAAACTATAAGAAACATTTTAAGTTTTTTTAAATTTTAACTGAATTTGATTTATTCCTCATTCTCCGGGGTGGCAACTTGCAGCTCGTTGGTGAACTGATCCATGGCGACCAGCGTTGCCGTCTCGAAGCCCTTCTCCACATTGTCCACGACGGTGTACAGAGCCTGCAGGATTTCCCGATTGGTGGCAACGTTGAGCTGATGCTTTGTCAGCTTGTCACGCGATTGTTTGTGTTTTGTTTGCAAATGCTTTTTGCATTCCTCCAAAATATGCACATCCAGCTTGCTGCGTCGATTATCACTGGCGATTTTGGCGATCGCCTGCGACAATTCGTGGGCGGTGCGTTTAACTTGGGTGTCGTTGATGTGTGTGTTTTTGGCCTGCAATGCATTGCACAGCATAACTTGTTTGTTCATGTCCGTCAGGCGTATAAATTCGCTTTTATATTCACGTTTGGCATCGGAAAAGATTCGCACTTGATCCTCCACTTGGCGGTGCACGTCCTTTGCCTCCTCGGTGTAACGTTTAAGTGATTCCAAATGAAGAAAGTATTGTATATCGTCCATGCCATTGTTTTCTTCGATTTCCGCTTCCATTGTTTTTACAATCATTCACAACAACAATTTGTGTGCAATTCAACAATTTAATTTGTATTTCGATTGAGGATAAGCTCTTATCGATTGCAATTGGCTTGGCTATCGATACATGATAGCTCGAGCGTTGCCAGAGCATTGGTTGGGACAATATCGAATATCTTCTCTCTCGCTCCTCACTTGTTGACTCTCATTAAATATCGATAGAAAATTGGTCCCATGTCATTTCTCTAATAAAATTAATTATTTTTAAAAAATAATTTAAAAATTTGTAGGTACAAAATTCAAAAACCAAGAAAATTCAAGATTCTCTAAAATCATGAAGTTAATTTTAAAATTGGTTTGGGGCACGTCGGCCTTTGCGTGGTGAAGAAATTAAATAATTAGTAATAAAAATTTTAAAAATCGCAAAAACTATAACAAAACTCCTGTGAAAGTTTCAAAGCTCTAGCTTCAATATTTCTTAAAAAAAAAAAATTCTTAACTTTAACATTTTTTTTCAACTTGTTAAAAGTGGTAAAAAATGATACCGTTGCCAAGGCTGCCACCTTTTATTTTTTTTGGTGCCAAACTTGGCCAAGGCTGCCACCTTTTTTATTTTTTGCCGATGAAATCAGCTGATTTATTAGAGGTGTGTTCTAACCAGTGCTGCCAATTTGTATTTTTTGCGGACAGATCTGTCCGATTTGAAACTGCAATTTCCGGAAAAATTTTAAAACGTCCTCTATCCGAAAAAAATGCTTATTTTTTAAATATATTTTACTCTATCCTTTATTCATCCTTTTTTTTATTGTTCTAAGTCGCTCATAGAATATATCAAATAGCACTATGTGTCATCTAATATATTAATTTTCGGATCACCGAATAACTTTGAATTTAAAAACATAAATGATGCATTTCCTAAGGAAAATATTTTACTGGCCAATAAAGAGCTAATACTTTCCAAATTTGAGCTATTTTTAAAGCTATAAAATTAGTATATGAATTATTATTACATGTATTAATTAGAAAACATTGTCTGTCCTTTTAAAAAAAATCTGTCCGTTTTCTGTCTTTTCTTTGGGTTTAGCTGGCCTTTTTTTGTATAGAGGCGTTGGCAACACTGGTTCTAACTCTAAAACACGTGTGGCCGGCTTTTAACTGAAAAAAAACAACGCTCGGCATTTAAAACGTTTTTAACGCCATTTAAGTTTATTTAATTTGTTACTAGACAATGGCACGTGGCAAGAAACAGAATCCGTTTGCAGCACGAAAGCGACAGAAGCGTGAGATCGTATGGAAATTGCTTAACAAATTACACACAAAAAAATGTTGTGTTTGAAATTTGTGTTTGATGTTTATATATTTTATTTGAAATTTTCAGGGCAATCCGCCCGATCGTCGCGCGGAGCCGTACAAGGAGATCGAGCGTGACAATGCGTGCTTCATCAAATACTATCAGATGCAAGGGATTTGCGCCAACCAAGAGGAGTGGCAACAATTTCTGGCCAAAATCCGCGACAATTTGCCGGTGACATTTCGTGTAACGGGATTCAAGGACGAGGCGAAGGCGCTGCTCAAAATCATCGAGACGCAAATGTTTACGGAATATATGCGCGGCGTGGCTGAGATAAATGGCCTGGATGATGTGCAACAGGTGGAGCATCCGTTGTGCCTGCCCTGGTATCCCAATGGCATGGCCTATCAGCTGCAATTGACGCGCAAGGATATACGCCGATCGGAGCCACTGCATCGATTGCACAACTTTTTGATTAACGAGACGGCGGCGGGCAATATCAGTCGCCAGGAGGCGGTATCCATGATACCACCCGTTGTGCTCGATGTGCAGCCCACGGACAAAGTGCTGGACATGTGTGCGGCGCCCGGTTCGAAGACGGCCCAGTTAATTGAGGCGCTGCATGCGGCGCCCGAGCTACACAAGATACCGCCCGGATTTGTGCTGGCCAACGATGTGGACAACAATCGTTGCTATATGTTGGTGCATCAGGCCAAGCGCTTGAATTCGCCCTGTTTGCTTGTGACCAATCACGACAGCAGCTTCTTTCCCAATCTCGTGAGGACCGATGCCAGCGGCAACAAGTCAATAATGAAGTTTAACAAGATTCTGTGCGATGTACCTTGTTCCGGGGATGGCACGCTGCGCAAGAATCCCGACATTTGGATGAAGTGGAATCTGGCGCAGGCTTATAATCTTCATGGCATCCAGTATCGCATTGTGCGTCGGGGCGCTGAGATGCTGGAGATTGGCGGTCGTTTGGTTTACTCCACCTGCTCGATGAATCCCATTGAGAACGAGGCGGTGGTGCAGCGCATCATCAAGGATGCGGAGGGGGCGTTGGAGCTGGTGGATGCATCGCATTTGGTGCCGGGTCTAAAGCATAATCCCGGCATGCGACACTGGCAACTGGCCACCAAAGAGGTGGACACCATTTTCAGTAATTTCCAAGAGGTGCCCGAGACTCTGCACACGATCATAAGGCCAGCAATGTTTCCACTCCCCGAGGCGGAAATGTCCACGATTGGCATTGAGAAGTGTATGAGGATCTTGCCTCATATGCAGGACACCGGCGGCTTCTTTGTGGCCATCATTGAGAAGCGTCGCGCGCTGTCCTTTGAGAAGAATGATGTGCAGGATTTGGCACAGGAGCAGGAGCAGCAAGGGGAACAGGAAAAGGCAAAGGAACCACAGCCAGATGGCAAACCCGTAGAGGAAGCGAAATCGGCGCCTTGGGGACCACAACGCAAGCGTCGACGTCTCCATGGCTACAAGGAGGATCCGTATGTGTTCTTCAACGAGCAGGATGCCGATTACGATGCCCTCAAGAAGTTCTATCAACTGGACGAGGCGTTCAACAAACGTTGCCTGCTCACCCGCTGCCAAACGGAGCGCAAAAAGAACATTTATTACTGCTCCGAGGTGATCAGGGATCTGGTGCTGAACAATGAGCAGAATATCAAGATAATCAACACGGGCGTCAAGACATTTGTGCGCTGCGAGAATCGTCATACGTTGAATCCATATCGATTGGCCCAGGAGGGTCTTCAGACCTCGAATGCTTTCATTGGCCATTGTCGTCGCATTCAAGTGGAGCGCGATGATCTCATTCTGCTCCTGAACTGCCAGGATCCGACAAAGCCGCCATCTACACATGACTTGAAGCCGGAGACTCAGGAGCGCTGCAAGGAGCTGTGTAAGTTAACGAGCTGACGCTATGGATAAGGATAAAGAAGATGTGACAGTCGCCTATTTAATAGGCATATTCGAAATCTGAACCAGAGTCGAGTCAATATGAGTTTTATATTTTAGATTACTATCTTTATGTGTATAAAACTCTTTATCCCGACTGAAAATCGAAAGTGTAAACCAAACGGTTAATGCTAGAAAGCTACAATTTTCACACAACGTAGTACGAACAACTTTTTTGTGTCTTTTAAATATCTTAACCAAATCTCACAGCTTGTGCATTTGAGACTGCCCCTTACATTCTGACAAAATTTGGTCAATCGGTTCACATTTTAAGCTATAGTTTGAAAATCTCGCTTGTTTCTTGACATATTTTACAAGAATCGTGTCAAAACTTGGTCAAAATCATGCTACTTATTATATAATATATAGAAATGATCGATCATAAATTACTTGTTTGTTAAAAATACTTTGTTTTTAGATGATTGGGTTTCTTGAGATACATCTGATGTCATAGAAACATTCCTATATTTCTATAAAACACTGTTTATTTTTTGGGCATAAATTTAAACTAAATAAAAGAAAACTTAATTTTTACGTATATTACTTGAAAATTTTGCAACATTTTATTAGTGTTTACAAAGTATAAAGTATATAGTAAAACATTCTGAATCAGCATTTTTAAACTCGAAGATTTAAAGACCTAAACTCTAAGGATTCTAAGAAAATTAAGTTCATTTTACAATCGATTTTCAATTTCTTTAATTCTGAGACTGCAAATTTAATTATAATCGAATGAAAAAGTCGCAAGTTTAGTTTCAAATCGGACCATAATATCATATTATCTAGGGTGCCACAGAAATCGCTTTCGCTTGAATTTCACTGGAATTTGTATGAAATTTAAGTGAAATTCAAGCGAAAGCGATTTCTGTGGCCGTCAGGGGTGCCTTTAAGCGACTTAAAAAATAAGTAAAAGTGTATATTGTATTTGTTGCAATGTATGTCACAGGAAGAAGGAAGCATCTCCGACCCTATAAAGTATATACATATATTCTTGATCAGCATCAACAGCCGAGTCGATGTAGCCATGTCCGTTTGTCCGTCTGTCAGACAGTCCGTATAAGCAATAGGATCTATGAGATGGTAAGAGCTTGGAACACCTAATTTGGAATGAAGACTTGGAATGTCAAGACAAGTTTATGTTAAAATTTTGCCACGCCCACTGTGGGGGGCGTAATTCATAAGAATCTGACATCACCTTTAATTTAGGGTTTAGAGTTAAATTTTAAAATTATATTTATTTCAACGGGTGTAGGATCATGTGCAGAAACAAATCGCCAACTTTCAAACGCCTTTTAAGGGCAAATTTATAAATAGAATTAATGGTCAATTAATTCATTTTACATTTACTCCGCCAAAATGTACATCGAGAATGTATATCGAGTTTGTCAGCATCAGCCCAAGTGGAGGAGTGGTGGAAGTAATAGGTGCTCGACAAGCGAAACGGGAGATTACGGTTCGAATCTCGATTCGATCGATGCAAATGATTTTTTATTATTTAATATTTTCCAATTATTTGAGTTGTCTGTCTAATGCTAGAGACACGCGCCCGTGCGCGGGGGTCGTGGGTTCGATTCCTGATTTGGTCAACGAATTATTTTTTGTTATTTTAATTATTTTTACTTTTAATAAATTTTTAAAATTTAAATATACTGTACAAATTGGTTCAAATCACTCATTTATATTATACATGTTTGTAGCTGCCACAGAAACGATAGGTGAATAATTAAGGATTATTATGATAATTGCATTGGCATCAAACCTTCGGCGTGCCGATTCCCAGGCTTAGGATATATTACTGTCGAGTACACTCGACTGTTCCGCTTGTTTTTTTTTTATTAAAAGAGAATTAATGTAGTTTTCTATCGAGTATTTAAACAATAAATTAAGTCAATTGGTTTTTTTACGCGAACGTACGATTTTTCCCATATATTTTTGCACAGTTGAAATAATAAATAATAATTGCAATTTGTTGCTTGCAGGTGTTGGCAGCTGTATCCTGAAGTATGTGGACGAGTCCTTCACGCTGTTCATTGTCGGCTGGCGCGGCACGTCGAGTCTGCGTGCCTATGTGGCCAAGGACGAGACCGTGCACATCCTGCGCATGCTCGGTGGGGATGTCAGCAAGTTTGAGGTCAACAAATATGAGGCAGCAAGGAACAAGGAGGCAGCTGGAGAAGAAGCCAATGGAGATGTGGAGAAGGAGAAGGAGGAGACGGCAGAGGATGCGACGAGAACAGAGGAGCAGGAACAGAAACACAAACAGGATGAGGATGCCATGGAAGTGTAGTGGATTTAACCTCAGGACGACGCCTCAATGTATAGCATTTAAATCATTTAAACTTTAATCTTTATTGTCTTTGTTTTTCCCTTGCTTTTCTGATTTTTGTATCGAATGTTGTTTTCTTTATCAATTATAGAAATATTCAATCGTTCAAATGTTTTGTCTTAACTCTTGACTCCGATTTGGGATTACAGTTTAAATAATTTACAGATATTTAGTTATTGAATTGAACGCAAAATCTAAAAGACAAAAAAATCAACTAAAGGAAAAGGGTTGAGGAAATTTTCACCACTTAAACTTAGTTCATTAAAAGTTTGGCATCAATGGAAAGTTCATTTAAATTCCTTTTGACTGATATACAACTTTTCTTAACCCATTGAAAATTTCAAATTTCTGTAAAAGTCTATTTATTCAACTTTTTTTTCTCAGTCTCAAACAAAAAATGTTTTGATGCAAAAAGTTTCTTCAAACAATTTTAAAAGTCACTGGCAAATTTTTTTTTAAATCTCTTATGTTTCATTATTATACTTTTAATTTTCATTCAAAAAGTGGCTCTTAAGCAATTTTCAAAAAAATTTTAAAATTACTAGCTAAGAGAAAAATTTTCCAGTGACTATTAGAATTGTTTGAAGAAAAAATTTGCACAGAAAACTGTTTCAAAATTTTCTTGTATTTTATTTCATAGTTAAAAATCATTTTTTTTTTTAAGAACCAAATCAGAAATAAGACATTGGTTTTCAGAAATTCGTTAAACAGTTTGAAAAAAAAATTATACAAAAATTAAAAGAAAATTTAGTTTTACAAATTTTGATAAATTCAGTATTTTTGTCGCGGTTTCGATTCGATTGTTGCCCAAAATCTTTTCAAAAATGTCAGAAACTGTTGGAAAATTTGAGCTTGTTGGCTTAAAATTGATTTCAATACTTTTATAATTTGAAGAATAATTATTAATAGATCATAAAAGTTTTGAAAAAATTTAAGAAACTTGTTAATAAATATTTCCTTAAATAATTCTAATTCATAATTCTAATTCATAATTTATAAATTTCAGTCATTTCTCAAAAAAGTTTGGAAACTCTTTAATATATTATATTTATAAATATTTTATAAATAATTCTAATTTATGCTTGCAAAAATGATTGGAAAAATTCAAAAATTGCAGTCATTTCTCAGAAAGATTAAAGGAATATTATTAAAATCGATCACAAAAGTTTGGAAACAATGGAAGAAACTCTTTAATAAAATAATATATGAATATTACATGTACAAATTGAAATGCATACAATATTTCATATAAAATTTGATGTTGATTGAAAAATACGTTCTTGAATCAGGAACCAATTCGATATCCTTCGCTATAGTTGTTTGTTTGTTCTTCCAATTTTAGGATTTCCAACAGATTTCAGGTTTTGAATTTGGGGCATTATTGAAATTCCCCTCTCAGTTATGCGAGTTTTGATTTGGATTTGGGTTTTGATTTGGTTTCTTAGCGTCCCTTTGGCTAGCATGGATCTTCTGGAGCAGAGCGGCGACCGGAGGTCGCTTGGCATTCATGATCCTGGCGCGGGTGAAGTTGCTCTTGGCGGTCGTCACCTGCTCGGCCAGCGCCAGTTGGGCCAAGGCCTTCTGGCTCAGCGGCTTCTCCTTGGGCGTCTTCTTCTGGACGCCCGCTTTTTGGACGCCCAACTTGTCCTTGTCCTTGTCCCCATCCCGATCCCAATCCCTTTTGGGGGACATGATCTGGCAGGACATTGATCTTGCTTTTGTCCTTGGCATTGGCGGCATTGGATTCATGGCAATGTTCTCCTTCAGCAGTTTGGCCACTACTCCGGGAGCGTACGCTGTTTTGGGTACATTCAGCGCTTTGGGTACATTCAGCGCACTAAAGTTAGTCGGTGTTACGGGTACATTCAGCGCATTGTATGCAGTCCGTTTTCCGGGTACATTCTGCGCACTAAAGTTAGTCGGTGTTACGGGTACATTCAGCGCATTGTAAGCAATCCGTTTTCCGGGTACATTCTGCGCACTAAAGTTGGTCGGTGTTACGGGTACATTCAGCGCATTGTAAGCAGTCGGTGTTCTTTGTACATTCAGCGCATTGTAAGAAGTCGGTGTTACGGGTACATTCAGCGCATTGTAAGCAGTCCGTTTTCCGGGTACATTCAGCGCACTAAAGTTAGTCGGTGTTACGGGTACATTCAGCGCATTGTATGCAGTCCGTTTTCCGGGTACATTCTGCGCACTAAAGTTAGTCGGTGTTACGGGTACATTCAGCGCATTGTAAGCAGTCGGTGTTCTTTGTACATTCAGCGCATTGTAAGAAGTCGGTGTTACGGGTACATTCAGCGCATTGTATGCAGTCCGTTTTCCGGGTACATTCTGCGCACTAAAGTTGGTCGGTGTTACGGGTACATTCAGCGCATTGTAAGCAGTCCGTTTTCCGGGTACATTCTGCGCACTAAAGCTGGTCGGTGTTACGGGTACATTCAGCGCATTGTAAGCAGTCCGTTTTCCGGGTACATTCTGCGCACTAAAGTTGGTCGGTGTTACGGGTACATTCAGCGCATTGTAAGCAGTCCGTTTTCCGGGTACATTCTGCGCACTAAAGGAAGTCGGTGTTACGGGTACATTCAGCGCATTGTATGCAGTCCGTTTTCCGGGTACATTCTGCGCACTAAAGTTGGTCGGTGTTACGGGTACATTCAGCGCATTGTAAGCAGTCCGTTTTCCGGGTACATTCTGCGCACTAAAGCTGGTCGGTGTTACGGGTACATTCAGCGCATTGTAAGCAGTCCGTTTTCCGGGTACATTCAGCGCACTAAAGTTAGTCGGTGTTACGGGTACATTCAGCGCATTGTAAGCAGTCGATGTTCTTGGTACATTCAGCGCCTTGTAAGCAGTCGGTGTTCCGGGTACTTTCTGCGCACTGGGAGCAATCGGTGTTGTTGGTACATTCAGCGCACTAACGGTAGTCGGTGTTCCGGGTACATTCAGCGCATTGTAAGCAGTCGGTGGTCGGGGAACATTCAGCGCACTGGCAGTCCGCGTTTTAGGTACATTCAGCGCTTTGTAAGCAGTCGGTGTTCCGGGTATATTCAGCATACTGGAAGTGCGCTTACTGGGTACATTCAGCGCACTGGTAGCCCGTGTTTTAGGTACATTTAGCGCATTGTAAGCAGTCGGTGTTTCGGGTACATTCAGCGCACAGGAAGTGCGCGTTCTGGGTACTTTCTGCGCACTGGGAGCAATCGGTGTTGTTGGTACATTCAGCGCACTAACGGTAGTCGGTGTTCCGGGTACATTCAGCGCATTGTAAGCAGTCGGTGGTCGGGGAACATTCAGCGCACTGGCAGTCCGCGTTTTAGGTACATTCAGCGCATTGTAAGCAGTCGGTGTTTCGGGTACATTCAGCGCACAGGAAGTGCGCGTTTTGGGTACTTTCTGCGCACTGGGAGCAACCGATGCTGTAGGTACCTTCTGCGCACTAACGGTAGTCGGTGTTCCGGGTACATTCAGCGCATTGTAAGCAGTCGGTGCTTCGGGTACATTTAGCGCACAGGAAGTGCGCTTACTGGGTACATTCAGCGCACTGGCAGTCCGCGTTTTAGGTACATTCAGCGCATTGTAAGCAGTCGGTGTTTCGGGTACATTTAGCGCACAGGAAGTTCGCCTTCTGGGTACTTCCAGCGCACTGGGAGCAATCGGTGTTGTTGGTACATTCAGCGCACTAACGGTAGTCGGTGTTCCGGGTACATTCAGCGGACTGGAAGAGCGTTTTTTGGGCACTTTCAGCGCACTGGCAGTCTGCGTTTTGGGTACTTTGAGAGCACTGGGAGCAGTCGGTGTTCTTGGTACATTCAGCGCATTGTAAGCACCCGGTGTTCTTGGCACATTCAGTTCATTGCGGTTTGGTGGTGTTCTTGGCACATCCAGCGCATTGTAAGCACCCGGTGTTCTTGCTGCATGCGCATTGTAAGCACGCGGTGTTCTTGGTACATTCAGCGCATTGCGGTTTGGTGGTGTTCTTGGTGGTGTTCTTGGCACATCCAGCGCATTGTAAGCGACCGGTGTTCTTGGTGCATGCGCATTGTAAGCACGCGGAGTTCTTGGTACATTCAGCACATTACGGTTTGGTGGTGTTGTAGGTATATTCAGCACACTGGAAGCGCGCGTTCTGGGTACATTTAGTGCACTGGGAGTAGTCGGTGCTGGTGGTGCGTTCAGCGTTTTCGGAACTTTGGACGGCTTTTGTGATTTTTGTACATTCAGCGCTCTCTTAGACCTTGGCGTTTTGGGTAAATTTAGCTCAGTATAGGGATTTGGCGTCTTAGGTACATTTAGGGTTTCTGGAACAAACGGTACCTGTGGCAAATTCAGCGCATTCGTAAGCTTAGTCTTTTTGGGCACACTCTGCGCTTCGGGGACAAACGCCACGCTGGGTACATTTAGCCTACTAGTGCTCGGAGTCTTGGGTACATTCAGCGCACTTGAATTAATCGGCGTTCTGGATACACTCGGACTTTCGGGAGCGAACGGTGCTTGGGGCAAATTCAGCTTGCTTGGAGCTTTCGACGTTTTGGGTACATTCAGCGAATTGTGGGCGCTTGGCGTTTTAGGTACACTCAGAGTTTCGCGAACTAACGGAAGTGTAGGTATATTCAGTTCATCAAAAGCATTTGGTGTTTTGGGTACATTCAGCTTACCATGGTAATTCGGAGTTTTCGGTACATTCAGCGCGTTGTAGGCATTTGGCGTTTTGGGAGTTTCGGGGACAAACGCCATTCTGGGTACATTCAGCTCACTGAGGACTCCCGGCATAGTAAATGCACTCAGCGATCTAGGTACATACAGCGATTCGGGCGCTCTTGGTGGTACTTCGGGTACCTTTTGGGCCTTGGGTACCTTCGGTGTTTTGGGTACCTTTGCTGCTTTTGGAGCTTTCGGTGCTTTGGGTTCCTTTGGTGGTTTGGGTACCTTTGGTGGTTTGGGTACCCTTGGTTTGGGTGTCTTGGGTACTTTCGGGGCTTTTGCTACCTTCAGAGCTTTTGGTACTTTCGGTGTCTTGGGTTCCTTCGGTGCTTTGGGCTCCTTCGGTGGCTTAGGTACTTTCGGTGGTTTGGGTACTCTCGGTGCTCGAGTTACCTTAGATATCTTCTGTGCGATGGGTACTATTGGCGGCTCTGGGAAGCTCGGTGTGGGTACAATTGGTGTTATGGGAATCTTTGGTGGTGAAGATAATTCGGTTGTTAGATCTCCGCCATTGGGTACATTCAGCGAATTGGGTACAGCCATCACGTTGGAGATATTCGCGATATTTGGTGGTTTCGATACACTCGACGGTTTGGGTGCATTCAGCACATTGGGTACATTCAGCATTTTCGGATCATTCAGCGATCGCCGAACATATGGTCGTCTGGTCAAGCTCGGCGTTCGGCAATAACTCGGTGCTTTGCGCACATTCAGCGCATTGGGTACACTCGGCATGCTGGCCACATCAAAATCATCGGCGACCAAGGGCATGTTTGGCATATTCAGCGCATTGGGTACACTTGGCACGTTGAGTTCATTAAGCGCATTCAGCGGCTTGGGTACATTCAGCGCTTTGGGTGAATTGGTTTCTTTTGGCACACTCGACGCTCTGGGCACATTCAGCACATTGGGTACATTCGGTTCGGTAAATTGCTTGGGCAAATTCTTATACGAGCACATTAGGTACATGGGTTTCTTCTTCGGCTTCTTGGGACTAATGCGAGGACCTTTACCCGCTTTACGGCACTTTTTGCGATTGGGATCAATGTGCTGGCAAATTGTCTCGCAGGGGCAACGTTCGGGTACAGTTGGCATTTGGTACATTTCGGTTTTGTTGATTTTACCAAAGCGCAGCTCCAACTTGCGAAACAATTCGGGACCACGGGCGAATTTCAGTTTGGCACTGAAACAAGTTTGTTTCACTTTTGATGGCGGCGATTTCGACGGCGACGGCGACGGTGGAGGACGCCGCAGTTCAGCCATAATCCTGGCAAAAGGATTCACCGGATCCTGCGAATAAAAAACGCAGCACAAATTTCCAAAAAAAAGCAGCAGAAAATTGTTGAAAATTTGTAACTCACAATTGGCCTTAGATATTCCTTGAACCGTTCGCGTAAATCTGGTTTCTTCATTTCGTACATTTTCATTTTCTTTCTGGTTTTTTTTTTTCACAAATTTCACAAAAACTTTTTAGGAATTTTCCCGTTTTTTTCTGATAGTTTTTCGTTCAATTTTCAATTAGCACAGAATGAGCTCAGCATTTATTTTTCTGACACTAGGAAAGAAAAAGTCAAGTCCTACTATGATTGCTGAATTTTTGTGAGAATTCAAACCTATTTTATACCCTGTTTTTGAAGGGTATATTCGTCATTTAGAGCACTTTAAAAATATAATAATATTAAATATGAAATATAATATTATTAGTTACATTTTATGCCCTGTTTTTTAAGGGTAAAAATTTAAAAATTAATAATATTAAATATGAAATACAATATTACTAGTTATATTTTAAGTCCTACTTTTGAAGGGTATATTCGTCATTTAGAGCACTTTAAAAATTAATAATATTAAATATCAAATATAATATTATTGGTTATATTTTATACCCTATTTTTGAAGGGTATATTCGTAATTTTTAGCACTTTAAAAAATAATAATATTGAATATGAAATATTATATAAATAATTTTATTTTAAACCCTATTTTTGAAAGGTATATTCGTCATTACGAGCACTTTAAAAATATAATAATATTAAATATGAAATACAATATTATTAGTTATGTTTTATACCCTATTTTTTAAGGGTATATTCGTCATTTAGAGCACTAAAGAAAAAAATAATTTGAATATAATATGAATATAATATTAATAATTTTATTTTATACCCGATATTTGAAGGGTATAGTCGTCTTTTAGAAGACCTAAAAAAATATGAATATAATAATATTTACTATATTTTATACCCTGTTTTTTAAGGGTATATTCGTCATTTAGAGCACTTAAAAAAATAATAATATTAAATATGAAATACAATATTATTAGTTATATTTTATGCCCTATTTTTGAAGGGTATATTCGTCATTTAGAGCACTTTAAAATTTAGTAATATTAAATATGAAATATAATATTATTGGTTATATTTTATACCCTGTTTTTGAAGGGTATATTCGTCATTTAGAGCACTTTAAAAAATAATAATATTATATGTGAAATATAATATTATTAGTTATATTTTATGCCCTATTTTTGAAGGGTATATTCGTCATTTAGAGCACTTTAAAAAACAATAATATTAAATATGAAATAAAATATTATTAGTTATATTTTATACCCTATTTTTTAAGGGTATATTGGTCATTTAGAGCACTTTAAAAAACAATAATATTAAATATGAAATATAATATTATAAGTTATATTTTAAACCCTGCTTTTGAAGGGTATATTCGTCATTTAGAGCACTTTAAAAAATAGCAATCTTAAATATGAAATAAAATATTATTAATTAAAGGGTATATTCGTAATTTTTAGCACTTAAAAAGATATTTAAATTAATATAATATAATTAATAATTTACCTTAGTTGTAAAAGTAGCAAACTTTGAAATTTTCAAAGCTGAAACCAATTGATGCATCGAGCCTAATATCAAAATCTTAAAATCGACAAAAAAAAATTAATCGAGTTTTCGACAAAGCTCCAAATAATACTGATGTATCGAGTTTTTCTAAAAAATCGATTGATGATTCGAGCTTAATATCGTTATCTAACTGTCGACAACAAATTAATCGAGTTTTTGATATATCTCCAAATAATACCGACATATCGAGTTTTTTAGCTTCAAACTTTCATAGCTTTGCCAAAACTGAACCGATTTCCAAGCGGCATGTTTTTTATATCAAGGTTGGGCCTTTAAATTCATTCTTCATTTAAATACAATCATAATATCAGTTCAAATATTTTTTTCCCTCAATTTATCGAATACTCAGCTGTAAAAATGAATCAACTGCTCATATCATTATTAAATAAACTGAATAATAATGCAAATAATAATAATCTATTTTTCATGCTAATCGATTAAATTAAATCGATTGATTGTCAACAAATTATCGAGTTGAAGTCCGTGAAAATCGCTTCCCCAAAAAAATCGAGTAGTCAATTTTTCGATTTTTTTTTAATCACTCCCTCAAATATTCCTCGATAGTCGAGTTATCGATTTTCCAATTATTTTTTTTAAACACCCCTCAAATATTTCCCGATAATTGAGTTATCGACTTTCCGATTATTTTTTGTAATCCCTCAAAAATTAAAAGAATTTCACACATGATTTTGTTATAAAATGTTACATTTATGTTTTATTATTTAGTTTTTTTTCCCAGTATAAATATATCATATATAAAGTATATAAAAAAAAGTTCATTAAAAAATTACACATACTCTTTTTACTTATTTTCGCTTTTTGTTTTTGTTTTGTTTTTGTGTTTTGCTTTAAATGGTTTCTCGTTTTGCATTTAGCTCATAGTTAATTTAAATGGTTTTTTTTTTTTGTATTATTTTTATTTTTGTTGTTTTAAACGTTTCATGCGTTCGTGTAGCTTTTAAAAAGTACATAGAAGTTTTATAAAAAAGTAAGTATGTGTATGTGTTTGTAGTGTGTGTGTGTGTGTGTGTGTATTGCATTTTGTTGCAGTTGTTTTTTTTTCTCTTTTTATTTGTATAAAAACGTATTTATTTAAAATGTGTCTTTGTTTACAGTAGGAATGAGTTTTAAGCATTTTATTTTATTGCTAAACACCAACAACAAGCAACGTGAACAACAACAACAACTAACAAACGTTTCCAATTGGATGTTGCGATGACGCATGCGCAACATTTTCTTGTCAACATTTTCTTGTCTGGCATTGAAATTATCTTTTTCGTTGTTGATGTTCCAATTGAGTTTCGATGACGCATGCGCAACATTTTCGAGTCTGGCATTGAATGTATTGTTATCGTTATCGACACTGACTGCCAAAACATTTACATTTGCAACATTTTCTTGTCAACATTTTCTGGTCTGGCATTGAATTAATCGTTATCGTTTTTATTCTGGTTGTTGTTTTTCTTTGTGCTTGTTGTTGTTGCTGTGGAACGTTTTCTTTTGTTGTTGTTTAATTAGCTGACGGCTGAATTTGCTGCTGATCATGATTAAAATAATAAAAAAAAATAACAAACAAAAAAAAAATTATATAAAAAAATGCACATTTATTGTGAGACTGACTGAGGAAGGAAGAGGGAGAGAGAATGATGCAGTGAGTGCGTGAGTGAGTGGGAGAGAGAGAGAGATGCGACAAGTTGTAGTCGTAGTTGGCAAATAAAGTTCTATTCGCTCTATTCACTCCAATGCCAATTGCATTATTTAGGCCTTCTTCTCAGCCTCAATCACTTCCTTGGTTGGCAGCACATTCTTCTCGTTGGTCTCGGTGTGCTTCAATTTTTTCGCATCAAAATTCTCAATGCCCGCTATGAATTGATTCTTCTCCTTCTCCTGTTCAATTGCTGCAAAGAGTGTGAGAGTGAGAGAGAGAGAGGGGAGAGAGGGTTGTTTAAATAGTTAAATGTTGCAATTGCCATAAATGGCTAAAATAATAAAAGCTGGTTTTCTTTTTTGTCGAGACAACAGACAAACAGCTGTGGATCTGGGATCTGGTGTCTCTGGTCTCTCAATCTACGCACCTTCCTTATCGGGCAATGGATTCTTCTCTTGGGTCTCCGCATGCTTCAATTTGTTCTGATCGAACGCGGTGATACCCTCGAATATCGACTGTTGGGTCTTCTCAGCAGCCACATCTTTAATTAAAAAGAGACATGCAATTAATTATATTAAATACAATTATAAAAAAATGAAAAATATATATATATTATGGGCCAAAAACGTTAAATTGATCAAAAACTCAAATCTTGTGAAGAAGGAATTCAATAGGATGAACATATGGATTCTACATTGGAATAAATTCACTTTCTCTATATTTTTGCCCGTTTTCTTTATAAATTCACTTCCAAAATGGACCGTTTGTATTTTAACGATTACACTTAGTCAGATAGTTAGATTGTAACATGAACCATTCTAATACATAGAAATATATTGAATGTTGATTCAAAACAAGTTTTACAAGCTGCTTTCGATACATCGAATAAAATTTGATGAACAAATTCTTGGCACAAGCTAGGTGGAAATCTTGTCACGTTCGCGATCACTAATAAAGCTTGTAAATTGAATAAAATAATAGTAATATATCAATATAATTCCAATAAATGGAAAGCTACATTATTTTATTATGGTTTAAGAGTATTTTCTTCCAAATAACTCGCCACATTTCGCAGACTATCGCATGTTTCAAGATGACGTCAAATATGACTTCCATTTTTCGTCGCGTTCGCGATGCATTGTTTTCTAAAAATAATTCGAAAACGACAAATCTTCAAAGCTTGTCTTTTATAATAAAAAAAAAGTGTTGATAAAATGCATTAAACACGTAAAAAAACATTTTTGAAAATGTTAATTTTTCTTTTTCATTTAAAGACGTACGAATGTCGCGTTCTCGATTCTGGAATTACCCATATATCAAAAATATATAATCATTTCTATGCCGTATTTGTATATAATAACTCATAACGATTAAAGTTACTGAAAACAATATAACCTACCCTCGGCGGTGGGCAAAATGATCTTCTCCTGGGTGCTGGCATTCTTCAATTGTTCCGTATTGAAGCCCTCCAATTGGCTCTTCAGGTTCTCGGCCACCTTGGGCAAATCCTTGAGTGCTGGTGCTGGGGAAGCCATCTGCAATGCGAAAGAAAAACAAAAGCAAGATCTTAAAATTTCGTAAAGTCAAGTGAAAATTAAACAAAAAAAAACAAAAGCCCGGATATTTATCGATAACGCACAAAGGGGGTTCAGTGACAGCAGCTGTCACAGCGATAGCTTTCGATAAAACGGAAATTGGAGTCGATAACAAACAACAAAGAGTTTGGTATGATTTCATTTTGAGCAACCGCTTTTCTTGTTTACCGTATTATGCGATTTCTCATTGTGATTACATATTGATTAAGAAATAAAAACACAAAGCAACAAAACAAACTCACACACACACATACACTAGTCATACAAATTTGTCATTCGATTTCTTATGTTATGAGTCATGGCTCTTTAGCAAGGACGCACATACATACATATACATATGAGTGTCTATGTGTTTGTGTGTGTTTGCTATCACCGCAACCAGCAGAAATATGAGAGAAAGAAAGAAGTTCAGCGAACCTAAGCGCAGCGTCAGCGTTTGCGTCGCAGCAGCTGCGCCGAAGCAGATTAAATTCCAATTGGACAACCGACGTTATTGTTGTGTACCGTTATCAGTAGTACGTACAAGCAGCAGCAGCAACAGCAACAGCAGTAAACTGCATATTATCACGTTTATTTTTAGTTGCAAATTAAGCAGGCTGACTTACTGTGACCACTGTTCGTGTCGTTTTCCAAGTAATCGTAATCGAGCAAGAACACACACACACACACACACAAACACAGGTAGTTTCGATAGCACAGGTATATTAACTCCCCTCCCCCCCTGTTAACCCTCTTCCTGTTTCTCAATTTAATTTATTTTTTTTTTGTTATTTTTGCTTGACTACCCACATAAAGAAAGCGCTTCATTAATATCGATAACAAGTGCATATAAAAACAGGCTAATGCTTATGCATGCATGTGTGTGTGTTTGTGTGTGTGTCCGACTTTGTATCTAAAAACTGCCGCAACAAGCGTTACAAGGGCGGCAGCCGCGCCAAAAATTAAAAATATATATAAAAATCTAAAGCTACGTTTAATGGCCATATATGGAGATTAAAGGCGCGCCTAAACGACGACGACGATCGATTGCAGTCGTCGTTTTGCCGATAGTGCGATGATTGGCCGATTGGCGGCGTTTAGTCATTTGGCAACTCCTTTTTGAATTCAACCAAACAAAGGCGAAACTCATTGCAAGCTTACACACACACACATATATATATACAACAACATATGTACTTTTACGGCTTTTTATTTGTGGAAGGGGGAGTGAGAGGGTTGGTTGGAGTAGTTTGCATGTTCTCGCCTTGTTTGCCATGAATCAACTTCCAACTTCGAACGAATTATGGTCGCGATGAATCATTTTATTCGTTATATTCATACGTTGTTGTTGTTGTTGGCTGTTTTTTTGTCAGCCCACACTCTTTAAGCACGCTCTCTTTCTTTCTTCTTTCACTTTGAGCTCTTTCGCTGTGAAGCTTTCCACACACACGCACACAGAGAGAGACTTACACACACATACACCCAAACTCCAGTTCATTTCATTTTTGTGGCTCTGTCTTTTGTTTTGTTAATTTTATATCTTGTTTTTTTTTTTTTTGTCGCCGTCTCCGTTGCCACCGTGGTGTGTGGAGGGGCCAGAGGGGAGGTCATTTGGCCGGCGCCAGAAAAACCGCAAATGTGCCGTTAGCCAATTTTGACATTTGAAAGCGTCGCTGAAGTTTTAAAAACCGCCGCTGGCAGCGCCAACGGCAACGCCGACAGCGACTGATGCGTGGCGCAGCAGCGATGCATAAGGCGGGGGCGTTAATTCGTGAAACGAAGCGAGAGTCGAAAAAAGAGTACAGAACAAAAGGAGGAAGGCAAATGACAGACACGTCCGTTCGTTCGCTTACACCCTCGCGACAGGCTCCTCTGATATGCCACAGACAGAGTCAGACACACATACACACATATGCAGTGCACGTCTGCCAGTTGGTACATAAATTTCAATATGTGCATACGTGTGTGTGTGTGCGACACAAAATGAATTTTAAATATGCACATCAGCAGCAGCAGCAGCGCAGTTTAGTCATCCAACAGACGCACACTCATGACCAACAACATACATACATACTAACATGTCTTTTACTTCATTATAAAATAAAATATATCTTTTTCAAAATGAACGATAAATGAATCCCCAATTGTGGATATTATCGATAACAGTGTTGACTGTGCATGCGCCACGCCCTCGCTTAAGAAAATTTTGCGACACACACACTCAGACAGCTTGAATGCACAGCTGCATGTACAGGCAAGCTTACACATGTATGTATGTATAATGTCTGCCCGTATGTGAGTGCATGTATGTATGTATGACTGTATGTGAGCACGCGCAAGCCGCAAGCACATACTGTGGGGAGGATATTAAGCAGCGTCAAACGCCCCGCCCAAGTAACAGCACCAGACACACACACAGGCACACGCACACAGATACAACACACACATAAAGCAGACGCCAAAAACAAAAAAAAAAACGCCGGCCGGCAAAGCTCTAATACAACAGCATCGAAGCAACAAAATAACAAAGAAGCTTAAGGCCGTCGACTTAACAACAGCTGCCCAAATAAAACTCAGCGAAAAAAAAGAGCTAAAGATGGAGATGGAGTCGGGGCCGAGGCCGGCCGCAAATAAATAATTTATAACAAATGTTAAGAACGCGCTGCCATTTGCAATGAATGGGAATGAAGCGCAGCTACAAGAAGAATACAACAACAAGTAACAGCAACAACAACAACGGCTCAAAAAAACCAGTTGGCGTTGACTTTTGCATCAGAGCTTTAGACTTTTTCTCTTTTCTTCTTCGTTTTTGCAGACTTTTCTACCCCGTTCCGTCCCCCCCTACCACTTTCAGCAACATTGAAAAGAAACGAAACGTAGCAAAGAATTGAATTTGGAAAAAAATACAACAAATTGCCGGTGTCAAAGCTGCAAAATTTAATAAAAAAAAAGAGCTATTTAGTTAGACTCACCTTAAATATGTGCGTTTATTTTTTTATTTTTTTTGTTAGGGTTTAGAGTTTAACCGCAAAAGAATTGCGCACTTTATCAAAAAAAGAAATGCGGGTGGGTGAGATTGGGTGGATATATATATTTATATATATATATAGAGTGTAATCACTAGGCAAATTTGACACTTGCTAATAAATTACTGTTTTATCGCGAAAGCTGACAAGCAAACAGAACGACACACAACTTAATACTGCGCGACAATTGTTCAAATGCCAAAGACGAAGGCTGACGTTGGAGCCAGTGTTGCCAACTCTTCGGGACATGAAAAAGCCAAAATAGCCTTTGAAAAATGCTGAAAATAGCTTAAAAAAATTTTTTGATAGCTAAAAAAAACGCTATAGAAAAGAAAAGATATTTTCATTGATTTAATCCAGTGTTTTTTGAATATTTTGATGCAAAAAAGTTCTTCAAAGAATTCTAGGAGGGATTGAAAACGAAAATTTGAAAAGTCTCTTCGCTAATATTTTTTATGACTTTTTAAAATTTAATAAAAATTACTATTTTAACCCCTTTTTCTTCCTTCTCATCCAAAAAGTGGCTTTTTAGCAATTTTCAAAAAATCTTAAAAAATACTAGCAAAGTTATTTTTCAAATTTTTTCCAATCACTCTTAGAATTGTTTTAAGAATTTTTTTGCATCAAAATATTTTTTGTTTGGGACCGAGGAAAAAAGTTAAAAAATTCACTTTTACAAAAAAATTTAAAAATTTTCTATGAGTACTTAATGGGTTAAGGAAATTTTTGCATCATTCAAACGGAATTTAAATGAATAGATGATAAAATTAAGATATCAAATTGACAAAGTTAGGTGGTATGAAGACATTAGTGGACCACTGTATATATTTTACGCATTTTCACCGATCGATTCATAAATTGTGATAGATTTAATTGATTTCATAGTTAAAACGACAAAATTGAATTCTCTTTTGGCTTATCGATGTTTTTGTGCCATTCAAATGGAAAAAATACTACAAAGTGTTTAAGTGTGGCATCGTAAAACATAAAAAAATACATGTAGTTACCAGATGTTTTCAAAAAGCTAAAATTATTTTTAAAGTAGCTAAAATTCCCGCTACCCGCTGTTTTACAATTTATCCCGCATTTGCCAGTTGCAACCCACTAAATCTGTCGGGAAAATAGCTAAATTGGCAACACTGGTTGGAGCTCAACACTGGTTATCGATAGGCGCAATCGCAGTCGAATGTGTGTTATCGCATGCTGACCTATACAACTGGCAATGATGTATGCATGGCATTTATCGATACCAGCCATATGTTCGATGAACGAAACTTGCAAACCGTTACAATTCAAAATGATTGTTGATTGATAAGCTACTACTTTAATAAGGCTTGATTTCTCAGTATATATGTGTGTGTATGTACATTTGTGTTACTTAAATGCTACGCATAATTGGCCGAACGACATTCATTCCAAACGCGTTCCATTTCCTCTGGATCACCGAAACCATGTGAGGCAATTACATTGCTGTAGCTATCGGGGCCATTGTAGGCGGGCCTGTGAAACAGAAAGCCCTCACAGTGATGCACAGGTATGTGCGCCTTGAGCGCCACAATGCCCAGGTAGATATCATCGAAGCGAAA
The DNA here is from genome assembly GCA_037043435.1 of Drosophila suboccidentalis. Taxonomy (NCBI): domain Eukaryota; kingdom Metazoa; phylum Arthropoda; class Insecta; order Diptera; family Drosophilidae; genus Drosophila; species Drosophila suboccidentalis. Next base: position 2,052,398 of record JBAMBK010002405.1, read on the forward strand.
CAGCGGCACAGTGCATCCAACCGCATACATCTTGAGCAAGGCATCTCGTGATAGGATAAAGGCTCCGGCCGTCACATACGGGGGCCACTTGTCAAACGGATATTCCTCGAGCGACACATACCATTTGCTGAACTTGTGGCGCAGCGGTGTGCTCTGGAATACAAAGCCCGCAAAGAGTTCGCTGCGATGATGCGTTTGTCGTCCCTTGCCCAGAAATCGCAGCACATTCTTAACGGACACATAGTAATCGTCGTCCACAAACATGTAAAAGTCACTGTGGTTAAAGTGCGTGCTGGCCCAACGCAATCCCAGCATCGTTTTGATCGTGTTATTGAAATACGCATCCGCAAAATCAGCTCGAATTATGTCTCCATGTTGTTTCGCCTCCTTGGCAGCTGCCTCGTTTTTGTTGTTGTCGCCGGACACGCCCAGCAGAAAGGCGCGTCGTATGTGAACGTCGGAGAAACGGGACTCGTAGCCCCATGTCTTGCGTATGGCCTGACGTCGCTGCTGATTTCCAACGGCACTTTTTATCAATATTGTCAGACGGGGCGAATTATCTGAATTATCGAGATTATCGGTAAATGCGGGCAATTGCAGATACTTGTAGTCCAGCGCGGCGACACTGTCATTGTGCAGCGGATAGTAATAGTGCGTCTCATAGTCCACTTCGTATAGATGCGTTAGAATGCCACAAAAGTCCAGCACAAATATAAATGGTATTGCGAGTGCACATTTTAGCAGCAATTTGTAATGTTTTTTTAACATTGCGCGATGTGTGTATTGGCGATGATACTTACAGAGCGGTAAATCGCTTCTTGCCGTCCTCCACATATATCGGCAGTATCGATTGTCGTGCTTGTGCTGCCAACTTTAGGTGACTTTCAACCTAGTTAAAGAAAGCTAAAAAGCAACATATAGAGAGTTGCTCCAAGCTAAAAATTTTTTTATGATGGGTGCTTATTACAGAAGTACTGTATAATTAAGTTGTACATAAAAATTAAAAAAACTGTATTTTGTACATACGAAACGTCGTCATGATTTATCATTAAGCTGTACATATATTTTTCTTAGAGTAAAATAAGCGTAAAAGCAGGCACAATTCTCGCTGCGCGCTTAGTTTAAAATTTCTCACGAGAAAAGAGCTGTTTCGGCATCACTGCATTAGTGGCAGACCGATAAAGCGCCATTTATCGGTAAGCTGTCGACAAGACATGTATTCGAGTCAATGTCAAAAACTCTAGCAAAATAAAGAGAATTTAATTAATTTAACTGGTATTATAAGTGTAAATAAATTCCAGGACTTAAAGTTGGTCAAGGTACATTTTTTTATTTATTTTTTTGTCGGAGTACCCGCAGTATTAAATCGCCGACTGCCATAGTGGTAAGAAGAAGCACGAGTTTTGCATTTAACAACAAAACGAAATGAAATTGCGCTAAGAGTTTCAAACAAAAAATGTCGGAGGAAACGAAAAGTGAAACAAGTGCAGCGGCCGTCGCCAGTTCGAAGCTAACAAATGCACAAAGGGCACGCATCGAACGGAATCAGGCAAAGGCGCAAAAATTGAGGGAGGCCAAACTGGTGGCGCATCCATACAAAAACATTGCCAAGTGAGTATAATTAAATATAAACAGAGCTCGCAAATAACTCGCAACACATTATTCCAATGCGATCAGCTCAATGACAAAACAGAATCAAAAAAAAAAACATAAAGCGCTCATGTTATTAATATCAAATGTTATAATATAGCGCAAATGATGCCAGTGCCGAAAATCTTTTATTTCCTGCTGCATCCACACTTCGGCCCAAAAGCTTGTGGTATCCTTTAAATTGGACCACTTAATAAGGTGAACGTTCGAGTATTGGAACAGAATCTCTTTAATATTGGTTGATTCCACCTTGAAGTGCTCGATTATGTGCACAATTTCCAAAAAAAGCTATAATCCCCGATAGCCGCTATTTTACAATTTATCCCGCAATTGCCAATAGCAATCCGCTAGATCTAGCGGGGAAATATCTAGACACGAGCAAAAAGGAACCGACAAAATCGGTTTTGGTCTGAGCGCAACATCTGTTGAGCGAAAACAGAATAGTGTTGAGAGTTGTTTGCTAGCTCTGATTAAAAATAAATGAAATCAAAAATATAATTAATTAATGTGTGTTTGTTTTTTAGTGCCACCGCCAGCGAGGAACGTCCAGTGGGTCAAGAAGGCAATGCAGTTATTAAAGTGCAGGGCACTAAATACATTGACAGTGGCGGCGGCTTTCTATTGGAGCAGCCAGTGTTGCCAGCGGGCGACAACAAGGTGGCAACGAGCGAAACAGCGACGGTCATCATTGAGGACGCCATTGCCATACCGGTGGTGTATGAGGAGTGCTTGGAGTGCGGCGATCAATATGCGGACTCGTATCTCTTTACCAATTTCGGTCACTCCGTTTGCGACAAGTGTCGGGATAACGAGGAGCGACATTCTTTGATTACACGCACCGAGGCGAAGGCCGAGTATTTGCTCAAGGATTGTGATTTTGATAAGCGTGAGCCCATTTTACGCTACATTAGTCGCAAGAATCCGCACAATGTGCGCTGGGGCGAAATGAAGTTGTATCTGCACCAGCAGGTCCTCCAACGGGCCATGGAGGTCTGGGGCAGCGAGGAGGAGCTGACGCGTCAGCACGAGCTGCGCGAGGATAAACGCGAGGTGGGCAAGGCCCGCAAGTACAACAAACAGATGAAACAGCTGCGCATGGAGGTCAGAAGCAGTCTCTTCACAAAGAAAACTCATGCCGTGCATGAGCATGAATTCGGTCCGGACACGTACAACGAGGATGAGGACAACTACACGCATTCCTGCACCACGTGTCCCTATACCGAAACATATGAAAAGATGTGAATTGCGAAGTTTATACGACAGCTAAAGCACAGTTTAAGCTAAGTTGCACTACATATTATGTTTAACCAGATTAAGGTAAAATTAGTTTGTCCCTATAGCGAATCATTTAAAAAGATGTGAATTTCGAAGTTTATACAACAGTTAAAGCATGATTTAAATTAAATTAAGTATTAAGGCAGTTAAACCAGATTAAAAAAAAGCTTTGTCCCTATACCGAAACATAAGAAAATATGTGTTTATACGACAGTTAAAGTAAGGTTTAAATTAAATTGAGTTAAGTTGCATTGTTATACCATCAGTTTTATATGGCAGTTAAGCCCGATTTAAGCAATATCAGAATGTCTCACATGTCCCAATACCGAAACAAATGTAAAACATGGAAATTGCCTAGTTTATACGACAGTTAAAACACAGTTTAATTTAAATAAAGTTGCACTGCAAATACCACCATGTTTATAAGATAGTTAAACCAGATTTAAGTAAAATCAGTAAATCCGATATGTCCCTAAAGCGAGTTGCCAAGTTTATACGACAGTTAAAGCTCGTTTTAAATTAATTTAACTTAAAAAGCAGTTAAAGCACAAATAAAGAGTTTTTCCCAAATTCCGAAACACAAAAATAAAATTGAAATTGCCGAGTTCATACGACAGTTAAATTAAGTTGCACCACACAATGCTTATGAGACATTTAAGCCAAATTTAAGCAATTTCGGTTTGCCTCACAATCTCCCTATTCTGGAAAATATATAAAAAAAAAATGTGAACTGCAAAGCTTATACGGCAGCTAAAGACAGTATAAATTATTATTTTATGGCAGCTAAATCAGATTTTTACCTAAGTTAGTTTGTCCCTATGCCCAAAAATATAGAAACATGTGAACTAAGAATTGTTAACACATATAAAGACAGTTTAAATTAAATCGAGTACTAAGTGTTTTAAGTTTATAAGGCAGCTAAGCCTGATTTTTTTGTTTATCACTGCCACTTAATTAAATGTTCTATTTATAAAAATAATTTTGCATATCACAGAATTAAATACATATATTTAAAAAAAAAAATTTTAAATAAACAGTTCATTTCCATTCAAAACTTTTGTTAGTCCAAGTAATTATAATGGATTATGAAACTCAGTTTTAGCTGTTTTAAACGCTTTGCAAATTCTAATTTATTATATTAAGTTAAAAATCGAAGAAAATTTGCTTTACATGTCAAACTGCAGCCAAAATAAAGCTTATATAATATCAAGAAACACATGTCAACCAGTTTAACTACAACTGCCAACAATTGTGTGTCTTGAAATATTAAAATATTCAAAATTAAAATCAATAATAATTTCTGCTGCAAAAAACTCGCAAAAGTGCATTTTGAATCAAAGCGCCAATTAATCGATAAACGCAATACGCATTTGCCATTCGCAACGAAAGAGGGTTTGTGTCCGCAAAATGTTATCGCGCAGTGTTATCGCTAAAACGAACGCCAAGTCCAAGAAGGAGAAGAAGAAGCAGAAGAAGGAGAAGAAGAAGCAGCAGCAACAGCAGCCGCAGCAGCAGCAGCAGCAACAAATACAAATACCACAAGAAACCACAATAAACAATAACAAAAGGTGCTCAAACAACAACAGCAACAACATGGAGGAGCCATCACCATCGGATGATGAGAACTTTGAGCCGACGCCGAAGAAGATCAAACGGGATTGGCTGAACAGCTATTGCTATTCGAACAAGGTCATGGGCATGATGAAGAAAATGGGTTACGAGGACGACAAAGGTCTCGGCAAGAGCAATCAAGGTCGTTTGGAGCCCGTCATTGCCGTGCAACAGGATGGCCGACGTGGTTTTGGTCTCAAATTGGATACGGTGCATTGGTCGGCGGGTAAATGGGATCCCAGTTGTGAGGATTTGAAAATTGTCGAGCCCGTTGTTTGGATTGGCAACAACAACAGTGAGAATTGCAGTGCCTATAGCTTGGAGCAGCTAATGGGACACATTGTCCAGGGATCACGCAAACTCAGCTTGGACGATGAGACCCAGTATTGTGATCCAGAGATTCTGCATTGCATTTTGAATGCCAAGACCGTATTTGATGATCTGAACGATACGGAAATGCGACGTGCCCGTTCCCGTTGCAATCCCTTTGAGACCATCAGGAGCTCCATCTTCTTGAATCGGGCGGCCGTGAAGATGGCCAACATCGATGCCATGTGCGAGCATATGTTCACGGAGCCACGTGATCCGCTGGGCCAATCTCTGATTGGACCGAACGAATTGCTTTACTTTGCGGACATGTGTGCGGGTTTGTTGATCTATTTACCTAATCCATTTACTTGATTTGAGTTTATTTCATTTGGACTCCTAGTCATCAGTAGTCACTATTAGAAATATCGATTCAAAAAACTTACAATTAATGCGAATTAACAATTTTAATTTTATTTATCTATTGTACTACTTAAATTATTATTACTACAGTTTATTATTACTATACTTTTTTTTTTATAATTATTTCTGTATTTATAGTTTCTTTTATATATTTATTTATTTTTATTTTTTTTTTATTATCATCGATTCTCAAATATTATCAATATATTAAACAATTTACAAAAGAAATATTAAAAATTAAACATAAACAATTTTAGCTTCAATTTTAAGATAAATTTTGATTTTAGTTTACAAATTATATAAATCATATTATTATTAAATTTCTTTTTATTTTTTTTTAATGTTCTTTAATTTTTATTTTATTTTATTTGGATTCCTAGTCAGTAACTAGTCTCTATTAGAAATATCGATTCAAAAAATTTACAATTAATGAGAATTAACAATTTCAATTATTTTTATCTAATTTCTTTTTTTTTTTTATTATTTTTTCTGTTTTTATAGTTTCTTTTATATATTTAATTTATTTTTTTTTATCTATTTCTATTATATTTCCATTATCATAGATTCTCAAATATTATCAATATATTAAACAATTTACAAAAGAAATATTAAAAATTTAACAAACAATTTTAGCTTCAATTTTAAGATAAATTTTGATTTTAGTTTACAAATTATATTATTTATAAATCATATTATTATTAAATTCCTTTTTATTTTTTTTCTAGTTTTTTAATTTTTATTTTATTTTATTTGGATTCCTAGTCAGTAACTAGTCTCTATTAGAAATATCGATTCAAAAAACTTACAATTAATGAGAATTAACAATTTTAATTTTTTTTTTTCTTTTCTTTTTTTAATTTTTCTGTGTTTATAGTTTCTTTTATCTATTAATTTATATTTTATTATTATTATCGATTCTCAAATATTATCAATATATTAAACAATTTACAAAAGAAATATTAAAAATTAAACATAAACAATTTTAGCTTCAATTTTAAGATACATTTTGATTTTAGTTTACAAAATATAATATGTATAAATTATTTATCTATTAAAATATTTTTGTTTATTTTTATTTTATTTTATTTTATAAACATTGATTTCAAATTATTATTAAGCTTTAAGTAATTCACATTTAAAAAAAATCAAAACAAATAGTAATTAATTAACATTTACAATTTTACTTTGGTTTAAGATACTTATGTTGATATTTACAATATTTATTAGTTTAATGATCTATTGTGGTTTTTGAATTATACATTATATTATTACTGTTTTTTTTTTCCATTATTTTTATATTATTTTCATATTATTTTTGTATTTTTTTTTATTTTTATATTCAATTTTTTTTTTTTAATATCGATTTTTAAATATTATTAAGATTAAACAATTTATAATTTATTCAAAGGAAAATAAATAGTAATAAATTACCATAGACAATTTAAGCTTTAGTTTTAATTATTTTAATGATCTATAGATCATTTTCGGATTTATTTTTTTAACTTTTTTTTTATTTTTAATTTTTTTTTTTTTAACGTCGATTTTAAAATGTTATTAAGATAAATAAATGTACAATTATTAAGACAAAAAGAAATAGTATTAAATTTACATTTACAATTTTACTTTGGTTTAAAATATATTTAAATTTACAATATTTATTTTTTTTATTGATCTATTGTGAGACTCGTATTATAATTCTATTATTATTGCCTTTTTTTATTTATTAATATTATTATTATATTATTTTTGTATCTTTTCAACTTTTATGTATTGAATTTCTAATTTTTTTTTTAAAATATCGATTTGAAAATATTAAGATTAAACAGTTCGCAATTAATAAGAACAAAAGAAACATGTAGTAATAAATTACCATACACATTTTAAGTTTTAGTCTTAAGATTAGTTTTAATGTAAATTTACAATTTAAGTTATTGAAATAATTTAATTTTAATTTGATCAATTTGAATCATTTCAATGATCTTTTGTGGTACATGAATTATAAAGTATATAATTACTATTTTTATTATTATTGTTTTTTTAATATTATTTTTGTAGTCTTTTTTTAATTTTATAATCAAATTTTATTGTATTTTTTTACTTATTTAGGTTACTTGTATTATAAATTATATTATTATTAATATTATTAGTACATATTATTTTTTTTTATTATTTTCTTATTTTTTAATTTTTGTATTTAATTTTATTATAATTTTATCAATTATAAAGTATATAATTACTATTTATTATTATTATTGTTATTGTTTTTATATTTTTGTATTTTTTTTTTAATTTTTTTTCAAGTTTTACATTATATCATTATTATTATTATTATTATTTTATTTTTTTATTCTCTTTTTTTTTAATTTTATATTTAATTTTATAAATTTTTTATTTTTTGTTTTTATTTTATTCAATTTTAATTGGGTTATAAATAATTATTTTTTTTTTAATTTTTATATTTAATTTTCATTTTATTTTAATTTTATCAATTTTAATAATTTTAATGATCTATTGTGATGTGTGAATTATTAATTATATTATAATTATTGTTACTATTATTATTATTATTTGTATATTATATTTATATTTGTTTTAATTTTTATTTTATTTTTTTTACTTGTATTATAAATTATATTATTAAAAAAGTTTATTAATATTTTTTTAGACCCCGTACTTTAAAAAAGTAAAGGGGTCTATTAACTTTGTCACAAAAAAAAATGTGCGTAACAGGCAGAAGGAGGCGTGGCAGACCCCATAAAGTATATATATTCTTAATCAGCATCAACAGCCGAGTCGATATAGCCATGTCCGTCTGTCCGTCTGTCCGTCCGTCCGTCTGTAAGAGCGCCTAGATCTCAGAGACTATAAGAGCTAGAGACTCCAAACTTGGTATGTAGGTTCGTCTATATTGCAAGCAGATCGAGTTTGCTTTAGATTTTGGATCGGACCACTATATCATATAGCTCCCATAGGAACAATCAGTTGAAAATCAAGTCTTAGTATGGAAAACTTTTTTGCTGTTTGAGATATTTCAACCAAACTAACAGAATATGCATAAAAGATGGTCCCATACATACTGACCAAATTTGGTTGGAATCGAATTACTATATCATATGGCTGCCAAAGGAACGATCAGTTGAAAATCAAGTCTTAGTATGAAAATCTTTTTGTTGTTTGAGATATCTTTATAATAAGTACGGGGTCTCCGACAGTCGAGTACCGCTCGACTAGTTTATATTATTTTCGTATTTTTTTTAAGTGTCATATTTTATTTTCATTAATGATCAATTGTACGTGAATTAGAAATTATACTATTATTATTATTTTTATTTATTTGTATATATAATTTTATTTTATATTTTGTTGATTTCTATTTTATTTTTATTTATATTTTATGTGTCTCTCAAAATTTGCTCATTGTTGTTACCTCTCTCTTTTACTCATTCACTCACTCTAACTCTCTCTCTCTCTCTCTTTCTCTGTCTGTTTGCAGGACCTGGTGGCTTCTCGGAGTACGTGCTCTACCGCAAGTCGTGGGAGGCCAAGGGATTCGGTTTCACATTGCGCGGCGCCAACGATTTCAAGCTGGACAAATTCTTTGCCGCGTCGCCGGAATCGTTTGACGCCTTCTACGGGGACAAGGACGATGGCAACATATTCGACGAGGAGAATCAGGACTCGCTGAACGAATATATACGCAAGCATACGCCCGAGGGTGTACACTTTGCCATGGCCGATGGCGGCTTCTCCGTGGAGGGACAGGAGAACATCCAAGAGATACTCTCCAAGCAATTGTATCTCTGCCAGTTTCTGACCGCCCTCAAGATACTGCGCATCAACGGCAGCTTCGTTTGCAAGTTGTTTGATCTGTTTACGCCATTCAGCGTGGGTTTGGTTTACCTGATGTACAAGTGCTTCCATCAGATTGCCATCATCAAGCCAAATAGCAGCCGTCCAGCGAATTCGGAGCGTTATATTGTGTGCAAGAATAAATTGCCGGATACAAAGGCCGTGATTGACTATCTGAATGCCATCAATCGTTTGCTCAACGAGGAGCAACAGGACGAGGATGTTCTGGAGATTTTCAATCGCGATCAAATGCATTTGGATGAAGCCTTCATCAGCTATATCATCGAATCGAACAATACGATTGGCAATCAACAGATTATTGGCTTGCACAAGATCGCTGCATTCGCCCAGAATCTGGATCTGAAGGAGCTGCGCCAGTCGGAGGTGCGACAGGAATGCCTCAAGGCCTGGGGCTTGCCGGATAAGTTGCGCCAGGCGCCCGAGGTGAAGACCACGGAACGTCTGCTCGATGAACTGCTAAGGGATTGGTCCAAGAATCGCGATTGGTTAAATGGACCAGCTGCGGAACTATATGGTCTAATGCATCTGCACAATAGCATACTCAATGTGGATGATTGGCATTTTATGCCCGTGGGCAGAGGCGAAACAAATATCAATGGTTGCACCATCTTTCTATGCAAATCCCGCGGGAATCTGTTGCGCTACACGGAGCACAAGAAGTGGGAGCTGGTCGAGACCAATTTCAATGTCCAGCCACGTTCGATATTCTTTGGCGAGATCATGTTCGAGTTCAGTGGCCAGGGACGCACCTCGCAATGCGTTTCGGCGCTGCACATCATGGATGCCATTTGCCTGGGCGGCATTGATATACGTCGCCGGCCGTTCCTCGAGCGCGTGGCCATGTGCGCCAAGTACGCCAGCAGCTTGAACAAGCCGCACAAGCTGGAGCGTCAATGCGGCGCCATTCGATGCCGCCCCATCTTCAGATTGCGTGACATGGGACGTTTCTTCAATGAGATGCGCCAATATGTTTTGAAGGACAATTCGCAGCGTTATGGCTATGTGCTCGACGATCAAAAGTTCTTTGTGCCGGGCGGGATTATATTATTCTGCGAGATGACCATGAACTTTGTCACGGCCTTTTCGCGCTCACGACAACAGATTTATTACTATAATACGAGCACCAAGGAATCGTTGTTCAAGGAACAAATTGAACCGCGCAAGTTCAACGAGATCTTTGCCTCGTTCCGTCATTGCTATTCGCGTCGTTTGTTATGGAAATGGACGAGCACGTTGCAGGTGGACGAGCAGGCCACCGAGGAGAATCCAAAGATATTATATCGCAGCCATTTCGAGCACTTTATACACAGAAAACTGACTAATCATTAGAGAGCGAGACACATATTCTAGAATTTAAGTCAATTTTAAAACAAAACTGTCAAACTGCTGGACAGAAACGGTTCGCAACGTTTCGACGCAGTATAAAGAAAGCCCATCCTATATTTAAACAACTTGATATATAAGCTATATATATATATATACTAATAATTTGCATGAATCGTATTTAGACAATTCTAGAATTCTATCTAAATTAAGCTACAAAACACCACACAATTTACACAATTTAAGCTAAATTTCGTTTATTGTTCATTGTTTTTAGAATTTTTTACTGCGTCGATTCGTTTAACCAAATCAATGTTAAAAATAAATCGATTATGATAAAAAACAAGTTGTATGTTTCAAATTGAATCCTTGAAACCTTTAGCCACATCATCCTATGACTTTTATTGTTATTCTTTTTATAAAAGCTTGTTTTTGAACATCATTTAATTTTCACACATTTTTTTAAAACTTAACTGAAAAAAAAAACACGTAAAATAATTATAGTATTCTGTTGTTTAAGCTGTACAAATTTCATAAATTTCATAAATTGTTTAAGCTTTATGTAAGAATTAAAAAGAAAAGTTACTTTTACTGAATGTAATTTTCCGAATTGAAAATTTAAAACGATTTTTGTGCAAAAAACGTGTTTTTTTTAAGAAAAATGAGTGAAAAATCTATTTGATTCAATCTCAGAATCTTCAAATCGCAAGCTGTAGATATTGTCTGTGGATCTGCAAATTATCTTTTATTAATTTTAATTTTACTGAATCTATGAACAAGAAATCGAATCGAAGCTTATTTAATATAGAATAATAAGCAGGGATCGTAACGACTGTAAGTTTAATGAAAAAAATGATGAAATAAGTGTTATTTCCTGATTTATATTAAAAAAATTGAAAAGTATTTTTTAAAAGGGTATATTATATTCGTTGAAATTGTATGTAACAGGGAGAAGGAAGCATCTTCGACCCTATAAAGTATATAACTTCGTGATCAGTAACAAGGCAACCAAATTTGGCACACAGACTTCTATAAATCCCACGCAGATCAAGTTTGCTTCAAATATTTGCCACGCCCCTTCCCGCGAAAGGCCACCACACGCTCAGTTTTCGAGATATTACGATTTTTTTACTAATTAACATTAACTACTATTATAACCTATCATCCTACTAAATCGTAACAAGATCGGACAAATAGATAGTTGGTAATGGCTGATTCAAGTTTTTAAGCAATGCAAGTGCCTAAAAGCATGCAATAAAAAATTATTTACATTTATTTAAATAAGTAACGTCCATTCAATAGTCGGTAGCTCGACTATAGCCTTTCCCACTTGTTAAATTTTATAATCTTTCAGTTTTTTTTTTAAATCATAATTTAACTACAAATTTAAAATAGGGTTTTTTTTTAATTTTTATAATGAAAAATTAGTTTTTATTATAAAAGTTGAAAAATAAAAATTAAATGTAAATATCAATTCTTATTTTTCAATGTTAAATAATAACTTTGATTTTAAATTTGTATTATTTATAAAAATTAAAAATAAGACTTTAATGATGATTTTTAAAGAAAAATTGAAAAATAACATTTATTTTTAAATTTTTATACTAAAAAATTGAAAAATCACTTATTATCCAGTTTCTCATAACTCTTATTTGCAATCCTTGAAAAAACTTTGTATATATAACTTAATATGTATAGACTGTTCGGTCTGTCAGCTTTGGTGGATGTGGGAAAGTCTCTTTCTTTTTCAAGCACTTCTAGATACATAAATTCGAATCTCAAAGTTTAGTTAGGCAAATTTGATGATCACCTACACTTCATTGCCTTTCTATTGATGATTTGAAAACAGAAGATCCATATTCAGATTGATAACAAAAGTGATAAATTATTTGGAAGCCAACCATTATACATGAATAGGTTACCAAGCGGTTATGTCGGTTTGAATATTTTGGATTTCGCTTATGGTTTCAGTCACGGTTACCAGTTTGAATCGGCTTGTCATCCCTGGTATTAATCATTAATAAAACAAGCGAAACAGTCGAGAGCACACGACAGTAATATACCCTGGATCTAGGCCCCGGCACGCCGAAGATTTGATGCCAATGCAATTCTCATACTATTCCTTAATTATTCACCTAACGTTTCTGTGGCAGCTACATATCGATCATTTACTAAAAGAGTGACGTACATATGTAAGTCGAAAAACACGATTTTTGAGTTAATATTGCAGAAATGTTCGCAATGTGACAATCTATGTTGTGTAAATTTCATCACCCTATCTTTAAAACCGAGAGTGTGAGAAGAGAATATGTCGTTTTTTCATTTTAAACGATTCGACTTTATTTACTCAAAAGAACGATATATCTCAGTTGCAATGCAATCGTTGACTGGCAAAGATTCTTTATGTTTCATAAAGCTCAGTTGTTTTTTTTCTCAAATTTACAAGTTTGGCCGCGTTTTAAAAAACACAGGCGGCACTTGAAAACTTTAAATGCGTTTATCTCGAAACGCCATTTTTTGAGATATGTCACTCTTCTAGTAAATGAGCGATATATGATACAAATGAGTGATTTGAACCAATTTACCCGATATCTTAAATTTTTTAAAATTAATAAAAAGTAAAGATTATTTAAAAAACGAAAAAAATTTGTTCACCAAATCAGGAATCGAACCCTCGACCTCTACTGCACGGGCGCGTATCTCTAGCATTAGACAGACAATTCAAATAAATGAAAAGTATTAAATAATTACAAATCATTTGCGTCGACCGGTCCGTGGATTTGAACCCCGATCTCCCGTTTCGCTTGCCGAGCACCCTTATCACTTCCACCACTCCGCCACTTGGTCTGATGCTGGCAAACTCGATACACATTCTCGATGTAAATTCTGGCGGAGTAAATTTAAAATGAATTAATTGACCATTAATTCTATTTATAGAATTGCCATTAAAAGACCTTTGACAAATTTGTTAATATCTTCACTAATTATGGCCCAATCGTGTTAAAAGTTGGTGATTAGTTTCTGGGTATGATCCTACACAAACTTATTATACACCCAGGGTATAAAAATATTAAAAATGCATTATTTTTTTTTTTTCGATTTTTATAAACTACAAATACTTTATTTATATGATAAATTGTATAGTCTGCAAATAGGCAAACTAAAATAGAAAGTGTAAATGTAATCAACACAGGCGAAAACTGCAGCAAGGCTTAAGTTAAACTTTAATGTTAACTGGCATCATTTCATCATTATCATCATCATCGTTATCGTCATTACATCCATTCAAATATTTAATTAATTTAATTATAAACATATATAACTCTCTCTTTTCATTATCAATATTGTTATTTTCTTCGTTCTTTAATTGAAGATATCATTAATACAATTTTAAAAAAAAAAGTTCACAAAATTCTGAATACACAAAATACAAATCAATAAAATTCTGAATATTTTTGAACAGATTGGAGGACTGGCTTAAGCCGGATCTTTTCTAGACATAACATATAATTTTTTTGTTTTTGTTGTTTTTTTGATACAATTTGCACATAGAACATATAGAATTATGTATGTAGATGCGTAGGTTTAGTTTTCATTATGAAAGAGCACTTTATCAGACTAAAAGAAATAAAGTTAAAACCTTGAACCGATTATGGAAATGGACATTTAAGAAACAAACAGTAAAAACATATTTTTTAACATAGTTCAATTTGGGAATTTTTACATTTTATAGTCGTATTTGTTTTTGTTTTTAGTTTTTTGTTTATGTTTTATAAGCATTGAACGAACGAACTCGCTTAAATCTTATGGAGCATCCAACTTGGATCATTTATCTCATATTGTTGTAGGTTTTTATTTTGGGGAGACGGATACTTTGTGTGTTTTTAGGCTGTTTGGCGTTTGTCCTTTAATCCTTGTTTTGTTGTTGTTTGTTGCTGTTGTTGCTTGTTGTTCATTTGTTCTGCGCCGCATAAATCTCCTCAATCTTTTTCCTGCGCTTGGTCAACAACGGATTGTTGGACTTGTCCAGCGCCTTTATTTGCATCTGCAAATGATTATAAATTATAAATAAAATATAGATTACGGTTGCGGTTAAGCTAGAATTTTGGTTTCAACCGGGTATCGGCTACGTATTGGTAACCGGCTAAATGTTTATTTCGGTTTCGAAATATCAGTATGACATTGACATAAAACAAACATTGTTATTTAATATATACAAAATAAATGTTTTTTTTTTCAAAAAAGATTTTTCAATTCAATGGGATTTATATTCAAATTAAATATAGAAATTCAAAATTTGTTTAAAAAACGACGAGTTGAAATTGAATTTCAAGATTGGTTGAAACGAAACTAACCGTTTAGCATGAATCGGTTACTAAACGGTTATTTCAGTTTGAATAATTTCGGTTTTTCTTATGAAGTTAAATTAAAAAACTTTTGATTCGGTTACGATTTCAGTTACGGTTACCCATTTCAATCGGTTTAAACCGGTTAACGGTTAGGGTTTTAATCAGGGACCGTAACGAATATAGTTTTTAAAATACAAATTATTAAATTAAAGTTATTTGTAGATTTTTAACAAAACAAATTAATTGAAAACATTTGTTTTTCGATTTAAATAAAAAAGTTATAAAAGTAATAATTTAATTTAAATTGTAATTTCAATTTGTATAGTAAAAATATTCAGGGGTGCCACAGAAATCGCTTTCGCTTGAATTTCACTTAAATTTCATACAAATTCCAGTGAAATTCAAGCGAAAGCGATTTCTGTGGCACCCCTGATTAAAAAAACTTCTATCTTTAACTAAATTGAAAAATACCTTTTATTTTTAATTAAATTTAAATAGAAATTGAAATTAAAAGCTTAATCAGTTGCTCATAACTCTTATTTGCGATGCCTGGCTTTAATTCCTGACTATTATTATTATCAGGGGTGCCACAGAAATCGCTTTCGCTTGAATTTCACATCAATTTCATTTCGCTGTGCCGCAGGTCAATTCGCAGATTAATTTTGTGCGTAACGAACTAGCGCTAAATCCGCTGGCGTCCGATGCTGCCACCTAGTCCGATTTACATTTTCGAAATCAGGGCCAGCGATTTTTTAGTCAGAATTCGAAGTAAGGTTTGTTAAAAAATATATATGGAACCACTTCAGTTTTCTTTAAACTAAGCATTAAAAGAATAGCTCTTTTGAGGTAAAAAAAACTTTAAATTATTGTGCAATTAGTGAAAACATTTGTCACGAAGAGTTGCCAGACTAATGGCAGACAATTGCTAGAGTTGTCGAGTAACTTTTATTTTCTCGCGCCAGTTACTTTTACATTTTCTTCAGCTAAACAAAATCAATTATTACATAAATAAATAAAATTATATGAATTAAATAAGAACAAAATTAAAAGCTTATTGTTCTGCAATGATAAACTTGAAAAAGTTACTTATCAAACCCTTGGGTAATTCAATCTGAGAAGGTGTCAACCCTTAGCAGCCTAGTTCGAAAAGGTTGTTGAAAATGCCAACAAAAAATTAAATCTCTCGAAGTTCTGAGGCACCTCGGAAATGCTTTCTGCGGAATTCCATTTCGCTTGCGATTTCTATGGCACCCCTTTATATAAATATATTTTTTACCTGATCGTAATCGACACGCATTGTGGCCAGCGATCGTGTCATTTCCTCCTGGACCTCGGGCCAGGTCTCCTCGCCCTCCTTGAGCATGCGTCCGGTGCAGAGCGGCGTCTGTGGCACCGCATGGAACTGTGCGATCCACTTGTTGCGCAGCACATCCTCGATATGCAATCGCTTGCTGGGATCCACATTCAGCATGCCCTTGATTAAATCCTTGGCCGCCTGACTCACATTCGTCCACTCGGGATCGGGAAAATCATATTGTCCCGTCCGGATGCGTTTCTTCATGCCCGGCGATATGGCCAGTCCGTTGTTGCTGTAGAACGGCGGAAAGCCGCACATTATGATGTACATGACCACGCCCAGCGACCAGATGTCACAGCTTTTGTCGTACTTCTGAGGACCGAGCACCTCGGGCGCTACAACAATCGAAAGTAAATCAATTAAACATTAATTAGTCATGCGATTTTCAATTAATTCAAACTTGTTAACGTTTATTATTTGTAATTAAAAGATGTTTTCAAAAAAAGGACCGCAAGCAAACTTCAAAAACATTTTGTAACATTTTTTTGTTTTTTAAAATAGAAAGCAAATTTCAAATGAGTTTTCAGAATAAAAAATCGGACAGCAAGCAAACTTAATTAAATTTTTTAACATTTTTGAATATGAAACATTCAAAATTAAATTAAAAAAAACAAAATATTTTTCAAATAGAAAGCAAATTTTAAATGAATTTTCAGAATTAAAATTTAGCAAACTAACTTGTTAAAATATTCAAATTTTAGTTTTCAATTGATTAAAATTTAAAAAACAAAAAAAAAAAAAAATGTAAATATAAAAGCCAATTTCAAATAAGTTTTTCGAACGAAAATCGGACAGCAAACTAATGTGAAAAAATATTAAATTTTTTGTTATAAATTGATTAAAATAATGAAATTTGATTTGAATTTTTTTCTTTTAAATAAAGGCGAATTTGAAATTTTTTTTTTTACTTTTTTTGACAAATTTTCAATTAATCAGGGGTGCCGCCAAACTCGCTTTCGCTTGAACTTCACTTAAATTTTTATGAAATTTAAGTGAAATTTGTATGAAATTTATATGAAATTGAAGTGAAATTCAAGCGAAAGCGATTTCTGTGGCACCCCTGAATATTCGCAAAAATGTCACCACGCACAGTGGGTTCTAAAACTGTGTACAAAATTAATATTTTAAAAATTAATTTTTTAATTTTTTTTCAGAATAAAAATCTGACATTTTTCAACAAAATTTAAAATAATTTTTTAAGTTCAAATGACTAAAAGGCCCACTGTGCGAGGTGGTTCTATAAAAATTATTAAACATTAAATTTTAAAAAATATTTTAAATTTGTTTTTAGAAAAAAAAAATCTCAAATTTTTCAACAAAATATTGAAAGTGCGAGAGGGGGGCGGGGGGAAGGGGAGAGACAGTGGGAGTGGGTGTGAGAGTGACAATGAGTGGAAATGGGTAACTGACCGACATAGTAGGGCGTATAGCAGGGCGTCTGTAGGGTATCATTGGTGAATGTCTCCTTGGCGAAACCGAAATCCGTCAGCTTCAATATCGCATTTGGCTGCTTTGTCGTATAGAGCAAATTCTCTGGCTTTAAATCGCGATGCGCGATATCGCGACTGTGCAGATAATGGATGGCCGCGCATATCTCGTGCATTATCTGTGCCGCCTCCCGTTCCGTGAACGCCCCGTCCGCCTTGTCCTGTATGCGCTGGAACAGCTCGCCACCTTCCATGCTGCCAAAGAAATGATATACACAAATGTTAAGATGGAAAATCAATCAATTTAAAATAATTATATACTTTGCATTCATTATCTTGGCCTTTAATGTATAAAACTTATGATTTTTAAACTTTACAAATTAACTTAAAAAAGAAAGGTTTATATGTTCAAGTCCATTTAGAAAAGAAATTTTAAAATAAGCCATAAAATTAACTTATATAAGCTAAACTAAAAATCATTAGCTTAATATATTAAAGAATTTGATAATGAAGACAATTAAATTAATTTATACAATAAAATGAAAGTAATTGTCATCATTACCTAAGTGTAACATATAAATTAACTCAACTGCCTTCATTAACTTAATTTAAATATATAAAACTACTCATTTTTGAATTTAACATATTATTAAAGTTAATTCAATTTCTAATTTTAATCTTTTTTATTTATAATTGAACTTTAACATATAAATCATTTCTTAAGTTAGGTAAATAAACAAATAATTGCGCTTTTTCAAGAATTTCTTTGTTTTTCTCAATTTATATGTGAAATCTAAAAGTCACTGCCGCATTTTTATCTCTACAATAAGAAATCGTAATGTAATTTTGAAACAATAGCGAAATTGCGCTGACAAGTGGACAGCACCGCAACAACAAGTTGGCAGCGCTCATGTAAGAAGTGGCAGCACTGCAAAAATTTAACATGCATGGGAAAAAAAACGAGTTTAGCATTTCAAATGCAGCTAAAAGTGAGAAACTTAACAGAATACACAATTAAAAAAAAAATTGAAATAAAAGCTTAACATATTAAAAGTGAATATTTAGCCTTTGAAATAAAATAATAAAGTAAATGTAAAAATTGAAATAAATAATACTATCAGTTTGATTGGAAAGCATTAAAATAATGAAAAATTAGAAAATCGGTTGTCTATTAACGTAAGATCTCTTCTGATTAAAGTTGTCTACAAGCACAAGTCAACAATTTAGAGACGCACCATTCCATCACGACGAGTAGACACTTGCGACCACTGTAGGTGTTCTCATAGACATCGACGATGTTGACAATATGCCTGCATCCGCTGACCCGCCAGTGTAAATCGACCTCACGTCTCGCCTTCTCATTGTCCAGCAGCACTTTGAGTGCATAATTCTGTTTGGTGCGTCGATTGGTGCACTGCACCACTTTACCATTGATGCCCAGTCCCAGCACAGTGTCCGATATTTCATAGTCGTCCACGAGGGGCGTCGTCTTCGGTAGCCGTTGATTTTGCAGCGAAAGCATTCTATTTGTATGGGCCGAGCAGTATCTGTTAATTGGGAAATGGAAAAAAGCGAGAGACAGAATTTAGTAATTGTTTATGAAATAATTGTTATAATTGTAACTCTTTTTTATTTTAAAAGTAAATTTAAATGAAAACAAGCTTAAATATAGAATAGCTGCAAATTAAGTACAGGGTCTTTTACAGTCGGCTTCTCTTTTTATTGTAATCTTTCCCACTAGTATTTTCCTATTAGAACATATTTATAAAACTGCAATAATTGTGTTTTATCACTGCCAATATTGCCAGATTTTACAAGTAAATATTAATGAAAACAAGCTTAAATATAGAATAACTGCAAATTAAGTACAGGGTCTTTTACAGTCGGCTTCTCTTTTTATTGAAATCTTTCCCACTAGTATTTTCCTATTAGAACATATTTATAAAATTTCCAATATTGCCAGATTTTACAATTAAATATTAATGAAAACAAGCTAAAATATAGAATAGCTTCAAATAACGTACAGGGTCTTTAACAGCGGGTTCTCTTCACTGCAGTATTTTCCTACCAGTATTTTCCTATGCCAACCTATTGTGTTTTATCACTGCCAATATTGCCAGATTGCTGTTTTAATTGCAAATGTCATCTTAGCATAGGATTATAATGAATTTACATTCGTCAATTTGAAGTCAATTTTATTCCAGCAATGACGTCACGTGCGACAATGTTTAATAATTCATTTGTCTCGTTTATACACACACACACACGCAAGCTCACTTTCCTGCCATATAATTTACAAATAAAACAATTCACTTTTTTTGAATTCTTAGTGTTTGTATTTTTATGTGCTCAAAAAGACAACAAAAACAACTTTGTTAACAATATTCAAAAGTTCACACTGTGATCATCTCAATGCCATTTGGAAGATAAACGAGGATGACAAGGGTGGGGGAGGAGAGAAGATGAAAGGGGAGGGGGCAACAGGAGGAGAAAAGTTGCGACACAACGTAACCGAACTTTAAATAATTGAATATATTGCGAGTACACA
Source organism: Drosophila suboccidentalis (assembly GCA_037043435.1). Lineage (NCBI taxonomy): Eukaryota > Metazoa > Arthropoda > Insecta > Diptera > Drosophilidae > Drosophila > Drosophila suboccidentalis. The sequence goes on from JBAMBK010002405.1 coordinate 2,072,537, forward strand.
CAATATGCATTCATCGAGTGATTTACAATGGCATAAATTGACTATCAACTGCCCTAAATTATATGGTGTGTACATATATTTTCCAATATGTAAATTGGGCTTACAGAGATTTCCGTTTTGTTTATGAAATTTTACCTGTGTGTTTGTGTGTGGGTGTGTATGTATGTATATATGCGTGTGCAAAAACAAATTGAGCCGTATGGTCAGCTGGTTTTACCATGCGACTTGTACAGTTAGTAACAATGATAAATCTTGCACTAATTGTTGGGAACAAGAAAAAAAAGACAATAAAACAAACATTACACAATGTTTAACGGGGAGGAGTGCTAACAACAAAAACAAAAATTAAATGCACTTGCAGGCTGGCAACTCTAATTGGACATTGAGCTGCGTTGGCATGCCCACTTTACCCGATGTCACTGGGTATGTGTGTGTATGCGTGCGTATATGTGTGTATTTACCGCTGATGAAATTTTATGTCTATTATTATTTATTTAAATCACATTATGCTTAATCAAACAAAAGGCTGCACGGCTCACACAGATGTGGATAATTCTTGGAATGCCATTGTGGTCACATATAACGACATATTGCACGCACGCACTCGCTAAAGTTACACACACACTCTCGCACACACACACACCTGGCGTGTCAATGCGGCAGCAACATGCGTCATGTTTCCCCAGTTAAATACTGTTTGCTATTTATTTAGTCAAAATAATTTTCACATTGCGCTTATTTTTTGTTTTTTATCAATTCGTCCGAACGCACAATTTTTTTGTTTTTGTTTTTTATTAAACCCTCGTTTGGTTCAATTTTGCCGCTTTGGGCTCAGTTAACGTTTAGATTGAAAATTAGCACTCAATACTGTGTTTCAGTAATGTGTTCTCGTTTTCATTAACATACCTTAAAGTATTTGTTTTTCGGCGTGCTATGTAACAACAACAACAACAAGAAAAAGAAAACAACAATCCGAATTTAATGTTATTATTTCACGAACGCAGCACGCTGCGTGTTCAAGCAAATGCAAAAACAACGACTGAAGATTAACACCTTAAAACCAGTGTGTCCATAGCGTGAAAGCGAATAATTCACAGCACAGGATGGCAGCAGACCAGTGTTGCCAACTCTTCGGGTCATGAAAAAGCCAAAATAGCCTTTGAAAAAAGCTAGAAAAAGCCAGAAAATTTTGTTGGTAGCTAAAAAAAACGCTAGAGTAGTAAAACGATATTTTTATTGATTTCATCCAGTGTTTTTGGGTCCGCACAACAATGCCGCCTCTTGTTGACAGGTTTTCAAAGAAGTTGATGCAATTTGTATTGTATTTTGTATTTTGTTCGTCTGTGCAAAACAAGCTGATGAAGACTTATGCTAGATTTGCAATATTTGCAAAAGCATTTTCCATCATCCTCTGCATCTAAACTTTAGATTCTAAAGCCAGCCAATCTTTAAATGCAGGGTCTTGCATCCAGGCCTAACGCGGTTTTTGCTTATATTTTTTTTTAGACATTTTCACCTTACACTCGCGATCGATTCAAATTGTGAAGTACCTCGTAAGTGATGGTATAAAACTCGATTCAATTGATTTCATAGTTAAAAACGATAAAATTTAATGCTCTTTTGGCTTATCTATGTTTTAAGTGTGGCATCGTATAGCATAAAAATACATGAAGTTACCAGATGTTTTTAAGAAGCTAAAAATATTTTTGAAATAGCTGTAATTCCCGCTACCCGCTATCTTAGAATTTATCCCGCATTTGCTAGTTGCAACCCACTAAATATAATCGGGAAAATAGCTAAATTGACAACACTGCAGCACACACACAGACAAAAGGTTAGCCTTATATGCCAACTATAATAGTCTGGCAGCACTATGTGGCGCGGCATATTTGAATGTTTGCTTATATGCGCTCGTTATCACCACGTCACTAATATTTGGGGTAAATCTAGTAAACTTTACTTGAGCTCATCATTCATATATATTTATGATTGATCTATCGGCTAATCTAAATTTAAACATAAGTAAATATAAGTTGAGGTTTAGTTGATAGGAGAACACGCAATCATTTTTTATCATTGTCTTTAGCAGCATGAAAGGATGTGAATACAAGTCCAACAACGATGGACTATTAACCAAATAGGACGTCATCTTTTTGCTTATATGCTTATCTTAATCTATTCTGTTCATCATCATCATCATTACTGTTGTTGTTGTGCATCTGGACAGCAGGATATGAAAATATGTAATGAAATTTCTAAATTTTGATGATTTTCGTTTTTTAGCTGTTTGAACTTATAGTTTATTGCTAGGCACAAGCAGCAACTATCGGTGTTGTTTCATTCATTATTTTTTCTTAAATCAAATTGAAACTATACTTTAAGCTTACTTTTCAAAGGCGCACAAAACCGATAACTAATTGAAATTTAATTATTCTTTTGTAACCCAAAAAAAAAAAAATTGAAAAGAAAAAAAATTCTAGAATATTTGTATGAACAAAATAATAAAGAGAAATAATGTTACAAGTTACGGGAATTCAAAATATATCAATTGCACACAGTTCTACATGGAATATTATTTTGATCATTTCGAATTTTCCCTAACAAATTTTGAATGCACGCACACATCCACACAACGCAACACACACAACCATACACACACATGCAAACATACGCATACACACACACACATACAGAGCTGAGGTGATTCTGGGTTATTTCGGTATTTTCCATTTTTGATTTTGAATCGTTTGTCTTGAATATTGTTTAATATTATTATATTGTTAGCTCTTGATGTGGTTGTTGTTGTTGCTATTGCTTTTGTTGTTGTTATCGTTGTTGGTGCTATTTGTATAAACGAAGTAGATATTGCTGTGGATCAGGGGTCAGCGGTGAGGAGGGAGAGGGGTGAAAGGTTGCCATCTCAGTCGAGTTTATCAAGTTGGCAATCCGTGGGCAATCCGAGAGTTTTGCGCACCAAACGCTGTGCGATCCGATTGAATTCCTCTCTCCGCTCCCGCCACATAATCGCTGCATCCACATTAGCACCGCTCTCATCGTTTGGTTCTACAATTATAAATAATAATAATATTAATCTTTGGCACAACCAAATTTCAGAGCTATAAGCAGGGACCAAACCATAACCGCAACCAGGACCATAACCGTTAACCGGCTTTAACCGATTGAAATGCGTAACAGCAGTGCTGCCAGATCTGTCCGTTTAGAGGACAGATTTGTATAAATACAAATGTACAGAAAAAAAACTATATCTAAAAAAAAATATGCATGTATGAATCGGTTTCTTAACGGTTATTTCGGCTGGTATAAATTCCGTTTTTCGGTATCAGTAAAATAAAGAAGTTTTGTCTCGGTTGCGTTTACAGTTACGGTTATTAATTTTAATCGGTTAATACCGGGGTTAACGGTTACGGTTATGGTTAGAGACTTGGCTAAATAGAGAAAGAGAGAGACTTACCGGCCAACATGCTGACCACACTCAACAGAATCTTCTCGACACTCTGCACTGGACTCCAACGCTCGGCTGACAGTTCATAGCCCATGGGATCATCGCCGGGGGCATGTAATATTGATATGCAAACGCGGCCATCAGCAAAAATGTTTGGATGAAACATATCACAAGTGAATTTCATTTTTGGTGGACTTAGTGGATAATCGGGTGGAAAAACCAATCGAGCTGGAAAAACGCCGCCCTCAAAGCAAGTGCCTTCGGGTCCACTAAAAAAAACAAAGAGAGAGAGCGAAAATAAAAAAGAGAGTTTAAAATTTATTATATGCTAACATCTTATCATATATGTACTATACGAATATTCAAGTAATGATGATTAGGCATTTGCCAAACTCACGCAATTAGCGCCTCCCATTCAAAGAAATTATCCTCGCTGATTGGTCCAGCTGCAATTCCCTCGGGTGGATCCATTGTTAGCTCTAAAAAATAAAGAAATTAATTACAAAATGGACTTTACCAGCTGACATCGCAGCCCCCTTTACCCCCTATTCCACTCTATTCATTATACATTTTCTCACGCTCATTGAAACCAAAGTTTATAAGGCAGCCAAACCTGATTTAATCGTAAATGATTCGAAATGTCAACACTTGATTTCATTTGAGCTGTCGTGTAAACTTGGTATTTACTTACGTTTGTATTCCGCCATCAGGCGACGCAGCGCCGAGCCAGCCATTGTTGTTGTTGTTGTCCGCTTCAATTGCAGCTGGAGGTCAAGTTAATACGAATGCAGCACCACGTTGGTATTTGCAAGCGTGTGGCATAGACTTGCTAATATGTGTTTTGCTTTATATAAAAAATATAACGTTCAACTTTTAATAATATGTGTTGTTTTTTTTTTTATTTTTATTTTTATTATGTCCGTATGCGTATGTCGATGTCGGCCAGCTTGAAAAAAAAAATGAAACTACGTTTTTCGATAGGGTTGCCAGCCTGTCCGTCTGTTTACAACACACACGTACATATGTTGTATACTTCATATATGTATGCATTCATTTTACAATTGTTGCATGCGTTTCTAATTTTGCTTAATTATTTAGCGTTTACATTGTTATTGTTGATCGCACGCAGTGCATTCGTGTTGTTGCTCAACGCGATTGCTTTGATTTATTTGTCACTTGTCAAGCAGCTGAGCGAATTATTATTGTCTGCATGGGGCAGCACTGGCTTCTATGTTTTGTTGATTAGATCTGGCAGCGTTTGTCATTTATTATTTTCAAAAGAAGAAAATCTGGCAGCGCTCTATATTTATTATTTTTAAACGTAGTGTAAAATATATATTTAAATGTGCATAAAAACGACGAAAGTGATGGAAAAAAAGCTCTTGGTGCTGGGCAGGGCTTGAGCTGCTGGTGCTTCATGCGCAACAATGGCGCAACAATTTTTCAAACTTATTGGCTGCATGTGGCAGCACTGGTTCTTATGTTTGTTGACCAGATCTGGCAGCGCACTATATTTGTTAATTTTTAAACGCAGTGTAAAATATATTTGAATGTGATGAAAATGATGAAAATTAAAGCTCTTGGTGCTGATGCGATCGTTGATTGGCGGGTAAATGAGCCTTGAGCTGCTGCCAGAATTCAACGCGATGCTGCAATAGCGCTGCCTCCATGCGCAACAATGGCGGCAACTTTGCAGCGTCAACGTCGTCCGACCTGCAACCAATGCGGGCATAATCCACGGGATATGCGGATGCGGGCGACCAACTGGGTAAGTTGCTGTCACTGTCACTGTCGCCATTAATGGGATTTGGATTGCTAATAGAAAGTTGATATTTGTATTTGTAGTTGGAATACACACTAATGAATATGATGCTCACCCCGTGCGCGCAAAATTCACCCAGAGGCGTAGCATGAGTTCGCGCAGCTTTAGATCCTGGCGTGTGGGCACGGCGCTGACGAACAGCTCGCGTCCGATGGGAAACAGATATTGCAGCTCCTCGGCATGACAGGCGCCATAGAAATCATTGCGTGCGCCCTTGAATATTTCTGAAAAACTGGCCGCACCTTTATGATCAAAGAGATAGACAAATGTGGGCGCCACCTTTGAATGCTTTGCATGATCCAAACGCATCTGCAGATACTCATCGATGCCAGCAGTAAACCAGCCATCGGAGATTAGCTGTAAGCAGTTCAAAAAAATCACTGTAATTCACGCATTCAAGACAAACTGCGAATGGAATTCTCACATCGGTCAAGTTCTGATGATTGGACTTGTTGTAGTTGTGGCCCGCCTTAAAGTAGAACGACTCGATGTGCTGCGTTATTTGTTGTTGTGCCTGCGGCGTGTGATGATCATAATTGAGCACAACGGGCAGCAGCTGTTTAAACTTTGTCTTAAACTCCGCCATGAGTTGTGGTAAATTCAGCAGCGCCGTCGTCTTCAGCAGTCCCTCCTCGGATGTCACGCCAATCATAAGCGGCAGCTCCTGGCCATGTGGCGACGTCGCCTCACGTGGCAGCAACGTGAGAAAGGCGTCCTTGTGATCGGGCTCAACAACGGGCGGAAAGGGTATCATGGGATCAAAGTCCCAGACCTGTCAAGTGGAATCGAATCTATATAGATGTTGTTTACACACACATTCTTCCCAACACACACTTACAAACATGTTGTAGAGCGTGGCAACAATTTGCTCAGCTGGTTTGGCGCGCAGACACTTCAATTTCGCTGCCCAATCCTCGCCAGCTTCGTGACAGCCCACCAGCTGTGTCAGTTTTGTGGCCCGTTGCGCGGCGACACCTTTGTGCGCTGGCTGCGCCCACGGATTATAATATGTGCCCGACTGGGCAATGCCACGATGGAGCAGGCCACGTGATTGCTCCGATAGCATATGATAGGTGACACTGGCACCTCCGGCACTTTCACCAAACACGGTCACACTGCCGGGATCACCACCAAAGGCGGCGATATTCTGACGCACCCAACGCAACACCTGCAGTTGATCCTTCAGCCCATTGTTGCCGGGACAATCGAGTGTCTCGGTGCTGAGAAAACCAAGTGGACCCAAACGGAAATTGGCTGAAACGAGGATGACATCGTGTTCGAGCAGATAGTCGGGGCCATAGAAGCTGCTGATGCCCGAGCCGCATTGCCAGCCACCGCCATGGAACCAGATCATCACGGGCAGCGACGTTTTGGCGCTCATTGAATCTGGATCTGGTGTATAGACATTCAAGTACAGGCAATCCTCGGATCCCTCAATGATCATGTCGCGTCGATACGGATCCCGTTGCATACAAATGGGCGCATCCTTGACAGCCAGTCGTTCGCCCGCCCAACCGGGCTGCTCCACGGGCGGTCGAAAGCGCAGCTCTCCCAGCGGCGGCAGTGCATAGGGAACGCCCATAAATGCTCTCATATGTCGACCATTAATCGTGGTCCGATGTCGTCCAATTAACCAGCCGCCATGTGGCAACTGCACCTGCATTCCCTCGGAGACACGTGCCTCCGATTCGCTGGCCAGGATTACGAACAGCAACAGCAACAACTCCAATCCCAATCCCAATCCAACACCGAACCGCATTGTCATTGTGTGTCAGGTCTTGAAGTCAAACTGATTTGGCTAAGACGGCGTGCTGCCAGTTTTAAGATTACAACAACTCGACATCATTATGAGCACACTGGTTTTGGACGAACAAAAATCACAAGCAAATACATAAATAAAAAACAATCCTTTACAAAAAGCAATTAGATGGTTAACTCGAAAAAAGTACAACATTATTTTATATTTTATATTTTTAAACAATAATTAATTACAATAGATCAACATTACAGACACTAACAGATGCAACAAATTTCAAGCTTAAAACTCAACTGGTTTTGATTGATGGTATTACCTCAAGTTGTGTGTGGAGAATCCAAAAAAAAAACAACTTTAAGCCGGACAACAACAAACTATTTGAATTATTGACGCTTTAAAAATGCATGGCAGTTTCAACTTAAAATTATAGTAACAAATAAAAAACGGAAATTGATTTTTCCAATGTGTTTTTCTTTTGTGTTTTTAATAATATCAATATCTTCAGAATATTTAGCTTAAATTTGAATATAAATTTGTAATATTACACTTAAAAATAGTGTAATTTGATATTATTTAAATATCAAATGACTGAAATTAACGAAATGTGCTTCAATTGTATTTTTCCGAAAAGTTTACTTTGGTTTTTTCAATTTGGGCTGGTTAAGGTTTTTTTGGAAGGGTTTTTTCCCAAGAAATAATGGAATTTTTGGAGCAATATTAAATTTTTAACTTAATTTGAATATTAAATATAACACTTTAAATTGTGTAATTTTATTTTATTTTAAAATAAAGTGTTAAAAATTAACGAAAAATGTTTAAATTTTATTTTTTCAAAAGTTTGCTCTTGATATTTAATTTTCGGCTGATGAGATTTTTTTTAAGTTGCTTTCAGACGAGCGTTTTTTCACCGACACTTTTTGTCAAAAAACTGTCGGTGTCGTGTGAACAGTCAGAATTTAAAAAGCGTCGGCTTTTCACCGGTGCTCACCGATGAAAATAGAACACGTCCTATAATAGGACTCCCATTTTCATCGGTTTTTTGTTTCGTTCAAATTGAGGCACTTTTGTATGAAACTTTTCAGACTGTGACCAGGTTGTGTGAGAACAAAAACCGATGGTATTTTTGTGTGACAACCGATGCGAATAGTGTGAATGGCAAAATTCACCGACGGTAAAAAAGTGTCGGTGAAAACACGCTCGTTTGAAAGCAACTTTATGGTTTTTTTCCCCAATCCTAGCAAAGAATGTTACTTTTAATTTAAATTTCTAATATTACACTCTAAATTGAGTAATTTGAATTTCATATTAAATTTAAATTTCATATTAAATTTAACAGAAATTGATCACAAAACAATTTAAATTACATTTTTAATATTACACTCAATTGTGTAACTTGAACTTCATATTAAATTAGTCTATTCAAATTTTTGGTTTTTTTTAAGTATTTTTATAATTGGAATACAGTCTAAAAAAATTAAAAATAATTTAAATTTAAATTTTTAATATTACAATATAAAATTAATTTTTTTAAAATTTTTGTAATCTTTTTTTTTTTACTTTTATTATTGCAATACAAATTAAAAAAATTGATTACAAATAAAAATTAATTACAAAAATATATAAATAAATGTTATAAATCATAAAAGTCATCTAATCAATTTGAAGCTGTGCTTGTGAGGCTTGGCACCACTGTACTGTAGCCGGCAGGGAACTCGTTTACATACATACCCGCAACTCGCATGTAGATATTAAAATCACTTGTCCATTAATTAAAAATTCGTTTCATTTTACAAATGTATCTTTTTTTTTTTTTACGATTAACATCAGTTTCTAATTATGTATTTTTCTTTTTCATTTTTTTGAGCTTGACTTGGCACAAATGGCTCTAAATGTAGACATAATTGTTGAGGACGGTGAAATGAAAACCATATCATTTTTATATTCATATTATGCAAGAATCGATGATAGAAATCAATTGAAAGAACTGAAGAAATGTATGAATCGGAGTTTTGAAATATTTATAAATACTCATGGGTTGCTTGACTTAATAATGGGGAATTAAAACAGTGTTCCTGTTTTGAGTTATTTCTTTTGGTTTTTACTTTAATTTCCGCCTGCTTCTTTATATCTTAAGGTTCATTTACTTAATAAAAATAATAAAAAAAAATTAATTGACAATAAAAATGTATTATATTAGTTTAAACTTGATGTGAAAGGCTCTTGAAATATATAACTCATTTTTGAACTGCTTGTGAATTTGACAGATTTAATGAAACTTGTTGAGCATATAAAAAATATCCAAAAATATCCAAAAGTTTGCTGAGTTTGTTCGATTGTTTCTATACCAGCTATAAGAAATACTTTTCCGATATTTTTTAAAACTTGTTGAATATACAAGTTGGATTTTCATATGTCAACAAGTTTCAAATTGTTTCATTTTCTTCTGTTTAAAATTAAAACCATATTGAAAAGATTTTTAATATATATTAATAATTTGAAGTAAACATGTTTATACAAAGTGTAACATTCGCAACAGACAAAAATTAAGATTTTCATTTAACTAGGCAACCTAACATTATTTTTAAAGCTGGATTAATATTTTTGACTTAATTTTTTGTTTATGCAACATTCGCTAAAAAGTGCGAAAATGCACATTAACCTAAAAGTCGACTTCCATTTATTCTAACGTTCGCGACGAAACTTTCAGAGAGCTTAACTTTTTTTTCAAAAACAGTAAGGCTTTTATTTTAAAATAGGCTTAAAAGTACTTCCAAAAAACTGAATTTTCCAGAAAATTGCATTAAAATTTACCAATCTGAATGCGAACTATATCAGTTTTAACATGAAAATATGCGTGCGAATGTATCGTACGCAACGCTGGATTAGCCCATGTGTAAAAGGAATTTAAAGGCAAAAATTTCATTATTATTATTATTTGATTTTTTTAAGATCAACAATACAATATCCATATTTAAAAAGAAATACATTTTTTTTATTGTATTTATTTAAGATTAACAATAAAATATCCGTATCTTAATTATACTTACTAATAATACTGCAGTAATCAAATTTTTAATTTTATTTATTTTTCATTATAATCAGGTTTTTTTTTTTTTTTTTTTTAATTTGCCACGTTAGTTATTAGTTTGGTTCCACTGTGCGACATAACTGAATCAGTCATGTTTTGAATCTGTGCCGAATGACCAGCAAATTATTCATTTTTTGTTGGTGATTAGACCAAGTGTAGCTGCTTTCAATATTTGGTTAATTATTGCTACAAGCCATGCTGTGCACTTAACGTGTCGAAGCTGTTGACGTCTTGTCAATGTGGTCGAAATGGCCAAAACATCATCAGCATCGGTTTTGGCCTTCAGCTCGATTTGAGTTTGAGTCTAAGTTTCGGTTTTTAGACCCCGTACTTCAAAAAAGTACAGGGGTCTATTAACTTTGTCACAAAAAAAGGTGTGTAACAGGCAGAAGGAGGCGTGGCAGACCCCATAAAGTATATATATTCTTGATCAGCATCAACAGCCGAGTCGATATAGCCATGTCTGTCTGTCCGTGTAAGCGCCTAGATCTCAGAGACTATAAGGGCTAAAGACTCCAAACTTGGTATGTAGGTTTGTCTACATTGAAGGAAGAAAGAGTTTGTTTTAGATTTAAATCGGACCACTATATCATTTAGCTGCCATTGGAACGATCAGTCGAAAATCAAGTCTCAGTATGAAAAACTTTTTTGTTGGTTGAGACATCTGAACCAAATCGACAGAGTATGCATATAAGATGGTCCGATACATCCTGATCAAATTTGGTTGACATCGGACCACTATATCATATAGCTGCCATAGGAACGATTGATCGTACATTTAGTACATAACTATCAGGGGTGCCACAGAAATCGCTTTCGCTTGAATTTCACATCAATTTCATTTCGCTGTGCCACAGGTCAATTCGCAGAATAATTTAGTGCGTAACGAACTAGCCACCTAATCCGATTTAGATTTTCGAAGTCAGGGCCAGCGATGCCACATTTTTTTTGTCAGAGTTCGAAGTAAGGTATTAAAAAAAAAAATATATGGAACCACTTTAGTTTTCTTTAAATTAGGCTTTTAAAAAATAGCTCTTTTGAGGTAAATCAAGTTTTACCGAAAAAAACCTTTAACTTATTGTGCAATTTGTGAAAACATTTGTCACGAAGAGTTGCCAGACTAATGGCAGACAACTGCTGGAGTTGTCGAGTAACTTTTATTTTCTCGCGCCAGTTACTTTTAAATTATTTTCAGCTAAACAAAATCAATTATGACATAAATAAATTAAATTATATTTATTAAAAAAGAACAAAATTAAAAGCTTATTGTTTTGCAATGATAAACTTGAAAAAGTTGCTAATCAAACCCTTGGGTAAATTAATCTGAGACGGTGTCAACCCTTAGCAGCCTAGTTCGAAAGCCTAGTAAAAAAAATGAAATCTCTCGAAGTTCTGTGGCACCTCGGAAATTTCTGTGCGGAATTGCGTTCTGCGGAATTCTATTTCGCTTGCGATTTTTATGGCACCAATGTATATTAATATTTGTAGCGATTTATATTATTTTATTTTAAGCAGTGTTTGCTTTTCCATAGTAAGTACGGGGTCTCCGACAGTCGAGTATGCCATCCACTAGTTTTACTTGATTTTGACTAGTTTTTCGTTTTTTTTTTTTTCAATTTCAATTTCAATTTAACTTGGAATGTTATCGTTTTAATAAACTTATTTCATTAGCAGGCCAAATATGCCTCATATGAATGTTGCATGCAACAAATATTTCATTGAAGCCCCAAAACAAAATCAAATAAAAATTAAAATTAAATAATAAATTCACTTTTTTTTTTGGCTTCGAAACTTGAAAGTTGACGCAACTGAAAGAGAAAAAAAATAAAAAATAAAATGATTAAAAAATTACGCATTGAGACTGAGCAAGTTCTGTTTTGGGTATGCGCGACTGATGAAATACCCTGTGAGGAAAAAATATTTTCAGTTTTTTGTATATGCATAAATTATAACATTATATTATTATTAAACATCATAGATAAATAGGATAAATCTGATTAATCTGTCGATTATAAATAAATTGTAAAATTTCTTAAATAGTTTAAATTGTATTATATTGATAGGTTATTTTTCCTGTTTTCTTTATATATATACATTTATATTTTAAATTTTGTATCCCTGCAATTCAGATTTTGTGATTTGGCGGGAAATAAAGTCAGATTTAGCGAGAAAAGCCAGATTTGGCGGGAAAAGCTAAATTTAGCAAAATAGTCGAGATTTGGAAAGAAGAGCTAATCCGTGAGTATCATTCCAAATGTAAATTTGTATCCGATTGTTCCTATGACAGCTATATGATATAGTAATCCGATTGTTTCAAACTTGCTCAGAATGTAAGAGACAGTCCCTAACCTACAATCTGTGAGTTTGGTTGATATATCTTAAGAAACAAAAAAGTTTTTCATACTAAGCAATTCTCTCAGCCACGATAAAATTATTGTTGTGAAAATTTCAGCTTTCTAACTTTAACCGTCTGGTAAGTCAGGACAAAGAGTTTTATGTATGTATATAAATCAAGTGCACCTGTTTCAACCACGAATATACATTTGTATACCTTTTGAGCTTTGAAGTACAGGGTATCAAATACTGAAGCGCACTTAAAAAATGCCTTTGCATGCCAAAAAATGCCGACGAGCTTAATAAGCGCAGCCTCTGAGGCCTTTGAAGTTGACTTCACTTGATGACTGAGACACAGAGAGAGAGAGAGAGAGCGAAAGAGAGAGAAAGAAAGAGAGAGACAGAGTGAGATGAAGAGAAAGACAGGTATAAGAAGGAATAGAGAGTGATTGCTTTAATTTTTGCTATTTTTAATACCCGTCCCTTAAAAAATAAGTAATTAACATTTTCTATTTCTATAAGCTATCATCCCACTTAATCGCAACAAGATTGAACAAATAGAAAGGTTGTAATGGCTGTTTTAATTTTTAAAGCAATACAAGTGCCTAAAAGTATGCAATATTTTTTTTTAGAACTATTTAAATAAGTAACGGGTATTGTACAGTCAAGAACTCGACTATAGCCTTTTCTGCTGGTTTAATTTGTATAACTCACCTGCCGCGCATCTTTTTTTTTTTTTTTAGCTTTTTGCAAGTTTTACTAATATGCGACAAACAAGCAAACAAATTTGCCCCGCAACCAGCGAACTCACACCCACTGTCCACATTGACTGTTGTCCACTTATGACAAATGTTCCTGTCTAGGCCGCAGATTTATTTAGTTGGAATCACTTTTAATCCACTTGAGTGGCCATTTGTCAAATAACCAAAGAAAAAACAATGCACAAAATGACATTGGTCATTCGGAAAAGTGCTTGGATATTACATACTATAGAATTGATGTCTCCATACGTAGTTTACTCACAAACTTACGGCAATGTATTACATTTATTATTAAAAAAAAGCAAGCGGAATGGGCTAAAGTCGAGCAACCGACTATACTTACTTAAGGGGTAAAAATATGTATTCGATTTTTTTTTTTGCATATTTTTATAGCTTGGATATTTGAGAATATCGTTTGAAAAGGGTTTTTTGAAATTTGAAATACTTTAGGAGATATAGCCGTTTTTGTCCAGCAATGCTTTCGCCAAAATGCATCAAAATGCTTTGATGCAAAAAAATAACTTCAAACCGATTTTTCATTTTTCAATGGCCGCCATTTTGTAAAAAAAAATCGCAAAATTATGACTGAAGTAGGGACCAGAATTACATCTGTACTGAATCTAAGGCCGTTTAATTTTTCCATTTCTGATGATCCGAAGTGGAGTTATCCGTGTCGCAGACAGCATACCTTTTTTTTCTACGTCCAACTTTGAAGGCCGAAAACTTTTTGAACAGCCCTCGTACAAAGTAAAAAAAATATTTTATTTAATTCAATATGTTCTTGATACAATAAAAAAAACAGAACTTCAATAACTATTTCCGTTTTCAAATACGATTTTTTTTTAAAAAAGGTCCAAAAACAACCTTCCAACCAGAAATACCCCCTTAAATATACACAAAATATTTGTTATTGCATACTTTTAGGCACTGAAATTGCTTAAAAACTTAAATCAGCCATTACCACTTTTCTATGCGTCCGATCTTGTTGAGATTTGGTAGGATAATAGCTAATTATAGTAGTTAACGCTAATTAGCAAAACAATTTTAATATCTTAAAAACTGTTCTTGTGGTTTTCGCGACTTTTTTTTAAATTTCTTGGCCTTGAGCTTTAAAATAGTTAAAAATAGTTGAAGATTGTGAGATTTAAATTGTTTTCTTTTTAAAAACTTTAAACATCAATAAAGCATAATTGAATTTAACACAAAAAGTATTAAATTTTAGAAAAAAAGCTGAAAAATACTTGTAATTTTTAAATGAAATGAAAATTGTAAAAGGGAAATCTGGTGTGAAAGGTATGAAAAGGTCAACTTAAAGGAAAGGCCTTAAAGATATTATTATTGTAGTCTTACAAATATTTATTTACATATATTTTGCTAAGATTATGCAGGCTTTTGCACTTTAAAAAAAGGGGGAAACCAAAACCAAAACGAACCAAACAAAATACTGAACATGGTCCAAAACCAACAAAACCTTCCTTCCCAATTGACACAACCCTTTTGGCCAGAAAGGAAACTCAAACCCCCACCAACCCCCCCTTAAAAAAAGCCAAAATGAGAATGAAAATGATTTATTGAAGGTGAAATATTTATTGTTTTTTACACACACAAATTCTCGCTTTTAAGCAATTTTTCTGTTTTTTGGAAAATCAACAAAAGGCCGCGGCGGCATCTTTTGAATTTTTGTTTCTTAACCCGTTCCCTCAAAAAACAAAAAAAAAAAGTGAAAATAATTATTAGCAAAAACAAAGGAAAACAACAAAAAGCAGATGCTTAGAAATATGCGGGAATCCCCCTGCCCTTGTTTTTTTTGTACTTACAAAAAGCAAAGCAACCCCCATTCCCATTCCCAAAGTATTTATTTATTTATTCAGCGTTTTGGGTCAATTCCTCTGGTTTCATTTAATTAAAAAGAAAAACGCGGCTCGCTCGCGACGCATAATAAAAAATATCCACATGCATGTCTGTCCCTTTGGCTCTTTGGCTTTTTGGCTGACTGCCAGCATTTGGATTGGGATTGCGATGGGGATTGAGATTGGGCTGAGTATTTACTTAGGATCAGGTGGTGAGTCAAAAAAAAAAAAAAAAACACAACAATGCAAAGAAGCCGCTTGCCGCCGCCGCCGCCGAAGCCCAAATTTCAATTTCGCGGTTACTGCATATTTTCCCAGCCTTTGGACCTTTCCTACACACCCGCATACCCAGCAGGAAATTTGATACCACTGGGTATGCTAGACGTTTATTGGGAACATAACTTGTAGATTGAAGTTCTATGGAAAAAATTAGTAAATTATTTGCCGATTTTTTAGAAAAACAAATTTAAGAGTAAATTATATTTGCAATTTTTGTTAAAAAAAGAAATGAAAATAATATTTATTTTTAAATTTTTATTTAAAAGTTATACCATGAGTATTTTTAGCTAATTTAAAAAAAAAAATTTAAAATAAAACTTATTTTTGAGTTTTTTATTAAAAATAAAATTTTTTTTTAGAATTTGTATTATAAAAATTAAAAATAAAACTTACTTTTTATTATAAAAATTAAAAAATCTATATTTGTTTTTTATTTCTCGATTTCCTTTACATTAAGCTTTCAGTTTACTTTTCGTTCTAATTCTCATTTCACCTCTCACTTTGTGACCATTATTTTGCTTCTCACTTTACTTCTCACTTTACTTCTCACTTTACTCTATTTTTTGACCTACATTAGTTCCTTTTCATTTCCTTTTAAGCTTAACTTCTCGCACTTGTTGTCACTTTGCTTCTCTTTTTTTAAATACTTTTTTTTGGACTTGCTTTTTTTTTTACTTTTTTAGCCTTAAAATGTCTTTTTTTTTAATTTTTCTTAGCTTTTGCTTCTCGCATTGCTTCATCTTCATTATTTTCTCACTCATTATTCACTTTACTTCTTGAACTCCTGATTTGCTTCTCACTTCGTTTACTTTACTTTACCCCTTGCACTCTTTGGCACTTTGCTTCTCCATTTGTTTCTTCCTTTACTTCTCACTTTGATTCACATTTAACTTAATTTTCCAGCTTTGCTTTTCACTGTATTTGTCAATTTGATTATCACTTAATTTAATTTAAATTTGTTGCTTCTTCATTATAAGTTTGCTTCTTTCACTTCTTTTTTGTCAGTTGACTTTTCTCATAATTTAGTTTTTCCTAATTTTCTTACTTTGTATTATTATTTGCTTCTTTTATTGCTTCTCACTTTACTTCTCACTTTACTTCTCACTTTACTCTATTTTTTGACCTACATTAGTTCCTTTTCATTTCCTTTTAAGCTTAACTTCTCGCACTTGTTCTCACTTTGCTTCTCTTATTTTTAATACTTTTTTTTGGGCTTGCTTCTCACTCTTTATTCACTTTACTTCTCGAATTATTGATTTGCTTCTCACTTCGTTTACTTTAGTTTACCACTCGCACTGTTCGGCACTTTGTTTCTTCATTTGCTTCTTCCATTACTTCTCGCTTTGATTCACATTCTTTTTTGTCAGTTGACTTTTCTCAGAATTTAGTTTTTCCTAATTTTCTTACTTAATTTGTATTATTTGCTTATTTTTTTGCTTCTCACTTTACTTCTCACTTTACTCTATTTTTTGACCTACATTAGTTGCTTTTCATTTCCTTTTAAGCTTAACTTCTCGCACTTGTTCTCACTTTGCTTCTCTTATTTTTAATACTTTTTTTTGGGCTTGCTTCTCACTTTACTTCTCGAACTCTCGATTTGCTTCTCACTTCGTTTACTTTACTTTACCACTCGCACTCTTTGGCACCTTGTTTCTCCATTTGCTTCTTCCATTACTTCTCACTTTGATTCCCTTTTTTTTTATTTTTCTGCTTTGCTTTTCATTTTACTTGTCAATTTGATTATCACTTAATTTAATTTGAATTTGTTGCTTCTTTATTATAATTTTGCTTCTTTCACTTCTTTTTTGTCAGTTGACTTTTCTCATAATTCAGTTTTTCTTAATTTTCTTACTTAGTTTGTACTTAGTTTTGAATAATAGAGAAGTTAATTAAAATAAAATGCAGAATGTGAAGCAATAAAAGAAGCAAATACTTTCATTGCTTCACATTCTGCATTTTATTTTAATTAACTTCTCTATTATTCGTTTGCTTCTTACTATTTACAGAATTTTACAACTACCTATCTGACTTGTCACATGAATATTCACCAGGTTTTTCGGCTATTTAGCTTTTTTTTATTTTTTTTATTTTTTAGCCTTTTTTCTTAGCTTTTTCTACTCACACTGCTTCATCTTCATTATTTTCTACGCTTAACTTCTCTTTTCGCGTTTGTTTTCTTGTTTGCTTTCGTTGCATTTTACAGGGTATCTGTAGAGTTGGTATTGTTAAGTTTATTGGCTTATTACTTGTTTGGCTTGAACGTTTTAAGGTCTCATAGAGGGGGCGTGTGGGCGCAAAGTGGGCGGGGCAATGCCAATGTCAATGGAATTTAAACGAAATTCTGTAAAAGATCCCAAATGCAAAGCGAAACAACTTTAAAAGGCCCAAAAAACGCAGCGGCTTAAGCGATAATTGGCCACTAGAAAATGTCGATGAGAATATCAGAATATGAAGGACATGAGCAAGAGAGGGAGAAGGAATGGAGAGAGAGTGAAAGAGTGAGAGAGAAGCGAATGTTGGAATTGCAAATGTAAATTGCCAATGTCCGGGCCGGGCTTAGATTCCTAAGCCATGGCCAAAAGTTTGTGTCTCATATTTTTATATTTTTTTTTGCGGTGGTGAATTTTTGGATTGAACGACACACAGAAATTGATATGCAGCAGCTGTTGCGTATTTAAGTAGGCTAAGAAGCCAAAAGCAGCCTGCACTTTGGGCCCATCATAGTAATAATAATAAAAACATCTATCTGTGTATCTGTGTATCTATCCCATGTAGATACATAGATATGCCAAAAGGCCAATGAGGGAGATTAGTTGGCTTGATTGGACACGATGTGATTAAGTTGTCGTCAGGCTTTCGTCGTTGCCTTTTTGATGCGAGCACGTCGCGACACGTTGTGACAGGAACGAACAGGAGCGAGCAACACGTACATACAATACATAGTACTCTCGAAAGAAGAAGATGGGGAATTCCCCGGAATACAAAATAAGACGAGACGAGTGCGAATTGCGTTCGCCCCGTAAATTAACCCATTACGCAGGCCATTAACAATCCCAGCCGACTGTCAATGCATGTGCGCTTTACCTAATTAGTTGTGACAGCTGTTAACACACGCACACACACGCACACACACACACACACACACACACACATACACACACAGACAGTCGCAGACTCTGTTGCTTTTATTTAGTTAAAAGCTGCTGTCAAACTTAGTTATTCAGCACGATTTACTACAAAATCGAATACAATACACACACACTCACACACTCACACACACACCGCTTTAACCCTTAACAGCCCAGTCCTGACTTTAGGCGGAATCTCTATTAAAACTACTTGAATTACTATATTTTATAATTATCAAAAATTTGTAATACAGTCGAACTTCTCTAACTCGAACTTCCCTAACTCGAACTTCCCTAACTCGAATTTTCTCTAACTCGAACAAAATCGAGTGGCAATAGCGTTTACTGAGTAAATTTCATACAATTCTGCTTCCCTAACTCGAACTTCCCTAACTCGAATTTCTCCTTAACTCGAACAAAAATATTGGCCCGTGCTTCTGTAAGTCGAATTTTTCGGGAAAGTCCCAAATAAAGTCTGAATTTTTTTTCGTTTCTGTTATATGCTTTTGTTAACGGCTCGATTGGTGATGTAATATTGATGTACATTAACATATGGTGATGGTATAGTTATGATAGAATATTGCATCAAAAATTACTTAAGCTTGTGAAATTGCTTTAGGAAAGATGTACTTCTCTGTCAGCGCATCTGTGCAAGATTATTTACCATGGCACCAGCAAGTGTATTAAAAGGTTTATCTCTTTAAGAAATCTTTAAAATTGTTTGTTAAAAAATTCAAAAGTAGACCAAAAAAATTAAAGTGCCTGAAAAATATGGTATCTCATCGAAAACAGTTTTCATTATATTAAAATTTTCTCGGATAATGGTGATTCGAGTTAGGGAAGTTCGACTGTATGTATATTGTTAATTTTGTTAATTGGTTTACAGAACTAATTAAATAACTTAGTTTTATATCAGCCAGTATTTTTTTTAACTATGTACTTTATTTGTCTAAAATAACTCACTTTCATTCATTTTGGGGCATCAAACTTCCTAAAAGTAGTCCATGATATTTCTTATTTAATATATGGGCTAATCCTGAGTTGCGGACGTTACATTTAAATACATTTAATAAAAGTCTTACTGTGTTTAAAAAAAAATTAGGCTTGCTGAAAGTTCCGTTGCGGCCGTTACAAAGAATGGAAGTCGATTTGAGGTTAACGTACATTTGCACATATATTAGCGAATTTTGCATAATAAACAAAAAATATCCAAATACACAAAATTTAGTGGAATATATGACCATATCAATCCAGCATCAAAAATAAAGATAAGTAGTCCGTTAATTAAAATTCTTAGTTTTTGTCTGTTGCGGACGTTACACTTTTTACACACAACCTTTTTTTTAAATTATTAATATATATAAAGTATCTTTTCGATACAGTTTTCATCTTAAATAAAAGAAAATGAAGCAAAGTTTAAGATGAGCTAAGCGCTATACACTCAGACGACCGTTTCGCCAACTTTTTTGGCCATTGAAAATACCCTTTTTTTTACAAGAATTATTGAAATTAAGAGGCAAAAAGAGGAATTAATTGATAAGGCTCGGCCATGAGCAACCAAACCACCGTAAAACCTTTTTGATTTTGTAATTTGAAGCCTGAAAAAATTGTCTATTATAACAAAAAACAAGTATTATTAAAAAAGATGCAAATTTTTGACAACTTTCAGTTTTTGCCCTTGGTTTAAAAATTTTCGGATAAGCCCATATTTAATAAAAAAGTATTCAAATTGTAAAAGATCAGTGTGTTTTATAATGCCATCAGAAAAGTCGTCGCCTTTTTAGCCTAAAAATGATTTTTTTTCTGTCCTACACAGTACTCGTAAAAGAAAGCCATTCTAAAATCAAGTTTAAAATACTTAATTTAAGCATGAATTTTTTTAAGTATGTATTCAGGATTATGCTGTATAATTAAGTCTGTATCAGGATTAAAATGGAAAAATAAGCCCATAAATCAATATGTTGTAATTGATAAAGCGACTTAACAATTAAAAATGCATGAATAAAAGGATAAAACAAGATTAAATAGGTATTTTGTTTCGAAACGGGGACGTTGTAAAATTTAACCGCAAATCGCAGTTTCAACACGGACAGATCTGTCCGCAAAAAGGACAAGCTGACAGCATTTGCCTCAATCTCGCCACGTTTATCGTTAATTTAATGAAATATCGCCATATTGATACACAATATTTGTAGGCAATTCTTTTTCCGCTAAAATGTACGCACATTAAAGCCGTCGACGAGGCTGGCTGAATTGGCTGTGCGCATCTTGGCCAAAACAATCGGCCTAAAGTTGGCCTTTTGTTAGGCCTCTGCACAGAGGAATATGCGGGGTGGGGGGAACATTTTGAATGCCATTTTTTTGTACTTATTTTTTTTTTTGATTCTTTAGCTGGTTTTGTGCTTATGCCATTTCAAGTCAAGTGCAGCTGCCGTGGCTCATGGGCCAATGCATTCGAATGCCTGGCATTTGCCTTCAACAACAACAATAACAACAACAGCAGCAGCAGCAGCAGCAACAACAACAATGAGAAGAAGAAGAGTAGGAAGAGGAGGAAGAGAAAACTGAGGAAGCTGAGCCATATGGCTGGCAAGGCCACGCCCTGTTGACTGCCCAACAAGGCGCTAACAATCAAGTGAGCCACAATTGGCTCTCTCTCTCTCTCGCTCTGCCCCCTTCTTCTTTCGCTCTCTCTCTCTCTATACGCTGCACCGCAGAGGCGTAGTGGAAGCAGGAAAGGGAAAGAAATGTGGTTTTGGTTGTTACACTTTTTTTTGGGGGGGTTATACACGGAGAAAAAAATAAAAAAAATCCTAGATTCCGGAATAAAATCAATCCGATGCGTTGTCAGCAGGAAAATAAACTGAAACAAATATCGCTTCCGGTACGGCCCTAAAGACGGCTCTAACTCGATTTTTTTTTTAACAGTAACGGTACGCGCCGGTACAGAAAATACAGTTTAAAATTTTGTTTAAATCGAGATAAATCTTAAGTAAATTTTAATATCGGTTCCGGTACGGCCCGAAAGACAGTTCTAACTCGATTTTTAACTTTCAGTTGCATTAACAGTAACGGTACGCACCGGTACAAAAATACAATAAAAATTTTGTGAGTAACCGCTACAATGTAGTGCCGATACTACCGAAACCGTACCGTAAAAACACTTCGAATTTGGAAGTTTTAAAAAAAATGTTTTTTTCGGTACCAGTTCCGGTACTACATTTGAAATTTATGACGGTTTTGGGTACGGTTTGAGTCCCTAATTGTCAGCAGCTCGTTAATTCCTGATTTTTTGAAGCCAAGTACAAAATACAGTTGAACTTCCATAACTCGAACTTCTATAACTCGAGTTTCTCTCTAACTCAAACTAAATGAGTGGCAGTAAAACCAAAAAACTTAAGAAAAAGAACTCTATAAGTCGAATATCTTCATATCTCGAACCTTTTCTTTGGATAATGGTGATTCGAGTTAGGGAAGTTCGACTGTAATTGATTCAAGTACGATTTTTAAATCCTTCTTTGCAAATATTTTGACTATCTGAAGCTCTAAAGGTATTTTTTTCAGTGAAATCAAATTTTTGTTGACTATTTTAATGCTGAGTGGCTGCCATTTTATCCACATATTTCATTTATTTCACAATAAATTAAGATACATGCTAGTGCCATAAATTTTTCAACTTAGAATCTTAGAATAATTTTTTTTTTCTGTGTAGGCGTGCAACGATTTGAATTCCGTCATTTTTGATTTGTAAATCAACAAATATAAAAAACTTTCTACTTTAATTTTTATCAACATTCAAAATTTGTTGTCAGATAGACCGAATTATTTTTTATAGACATTGTCTTCTTTACAAAAATGGATATACCACATGAACTCAAGCGTTGCAAGGCCTGCACCGATTTAACTGAGGTAAAATTCCAGCTGAAAATTCTTCAAAAGCTTCTCAACTAATTCAATTTTAAATGCAAACTTAGCGTCGCTTAGCTGATCAATTGGACGATTTGCGTATTCAAACTAAAAGGAAGCTATCCGAAATGGGAGTTATGCATATCGATGGTAAATCACCCGAGACGAGCTATTCGGAATCGGTTAAGCGATTGCGACAGGCGCTCTCAAACTATGTAAAGCTGGAAGATGATTCTCAGACTCAGACTCTACTCGAAAAAGCGCCAGATATTTCCGCTAAACCAAATAAACACTCTAATGGAAATCCTTACATCCGGACTCGATTGTTTTTTGACTAGCGATGATCTGGATTAAATGAATACAACTTTACGATAATTGAGCTGCTTCAAGGATATCGTACATCTGATATAATACATGGAAGGAACTTGCTCAACGCGTCTTGAGACACATCCTTTTTTTTTCAAAACAGGCTCATTATTATGTCTGATTAAATTTTAGAAGAATTTCATAATAAAATTCTATCTTCTAAATACATTTCTATAATTTCTCACGGATTCCTCAAGGGTTTCTCATGATTTTCTAATGGATTCTTCACAGATTCCTCATGGATACCTCACAAATTCCTTACGGATGTCTCATGAATTCCTCACGAATTACTTGTGGATTCCTTACAGATTCCTCAAGAATTTCTAACGAATTCCTCATGAATTCCTCATAGATTCCTCACGGATTCCCCAAGACTTCCTCAAGTCTTCCTTACAGATTCCTTACGGATTCCCCACGGATTCCTTACGGATTCTTTATGGATTCCTTACGGATTCTTTATGGATTCCTTACGGATTCCCTACGGATTCCTTACGGATTTTTTATGGATTCCTTACGGATTCTTTATGGATTCCTTACGGATTCCTTACGGATTCCTCACGGATTCCTTACGCATTCCTCACGGATTCCTTACGGATTCCTCACGGATTCTTCACGGATTTATCACGGATTCCTTACGGATTCCTTACGGATTCCTTACGGATTCCTTACGCATTCCTCACGGATTCCTTACGCATTCCTCACGGATTCCTTACGGATTCCTCACGGATTCTTCACGGATTTATCACGGATTCCTCATGGATACATCACGGACTCCTCACGGATTCTTCATGGATTCCTAAGATTTACTTTCCGAATTAAGTGCATTGTAAGTCTATTATTTTGTAAAGCTTATCCATCCATTAAACCAGACTTTCTTAGATTATTTTTTACTCTCTCGGTTGAGTTCCCTTTAGGCTCGCTCTAAAAGTAATTAACAACCGAGAAGAATATCACAAGAAATAACCCAGCAGTTATTCTTTGTAATAAACTTGAGTAGTTTAATCGTTCTAAGGTGAATGAGTTTCTGCTTTGTCTAGAATTATGTAGACCGGCATTCAAAGTATTCTTCAAGTTGTCCAAATGTCTTAAGTGCACAATGTGACGACAACTTGAGATTTTCCCGAATTTCCCTTCCCCTATCCCTTCTCCCTGGACACACATACAAATGAAACAATGTGGTAACAGGGCGTGCGAATATTTCAACGTGACGCTGCGTGATTCTTATACCCTAACTCTGGGTATTTATATTATCTTGGTAAAAGTGTAACTTTTGGGAAGAACAACCAATTTGTAAACCTATTTTTATACCCGTTACTTAAAAAATAAGTAAAAGGGGATAGGTAGCATCTACGACCCTATAAAGTATATATATTCGTGATCAGCATCAACGCCGTCGTCCGCCGTCTGTCCGTCCGTCCGTGTGAGCGCCTAGATCTCAGAGACTATAAGAGCTAGAGCAAACAAATTTGGCACACAGACTTCTATAAACTCCACGCAGATCAAGTTTGTTTGAAATTTTTGCCACGCCCTTTGCCGCCTCCGAAAATCACGAAAAGCCACCACACGAACAGTTTTCAAGATATTAGAATTTTTTTTACCAATTATAATTAACTTCTACTATTACCTATCATCCTACTAAATCGTAACAAGATCGGACAAATAGAAAGATGGTATTGGCTGTTTTAAGTTTCAAGCAATGCAAGTGCCTAAAAGCATGCAATAAAAAATATTTGAAATTTATTTAAACTAGTAACGGGTATCCTAAAGTCGGGAGCTCGACTATAGCCTATTCCGCTTGTTTAAAATTGCAGCTAAAAACCAGGGATTTAAACCGTAAGTATAACCGTAACCGTTAACAGGTATTAATCGATTGAAACTAGTAACCGCAACTGAAACCGCTACAAAATTTCTTTATTTTACCAATACAGATAACGAAAAACAGAATTTATTTCAACCGAAATAATTGTTTGGTAACCGATTCATGCATAACGGTTAGTTTCGGTTCGGTGGAGCATAAAATTTAATTACATTTTTAAGGTGTAATCCTGGTTTTTATAAAACTTGATTTTAAATTTTACTTCTGCCCTA
Source organism: Drosophila suboccidentalis (assembly GCA_037043435.1). Classification (NCBI taxonomy): domain Eukaryota; kingdom Metazoa; phylum Arthropoda; class Insecta; order Diptera; family Drosophilidae; genus Drosophila; species Drosophila suboccidentalis. Next base: position 2,097,378 of record JBAMBK010002405.1, read on the forward strand.
ATTTTGTTTCAAGATCTTAATAAAAAGATGTTAATTTTTGAAATTTTTGAATATTTGTTTTCAAAATTACATATGTATCTATAAAACTTTTTAAAATTGTTTTGTAAACCGAATCGAAACCGAAACACACAAAAAACAGCTAACCGTTACGCAACCGATTCATAAGAATTTTCATTAACCTAAATGCGAACGTAACCGAAACCGTAACTGTTACCGATAGTCTTTTTGGTTTGATACCCTGTAAGAAAGTGTATCTAATGTTTGTTATATTCTTTGTTTTTTTCTTCATTTGTACTTTTTTTTTTAATGTTTTTGCTTATTTTTATTTTTTTGCGCTGTTTTTTTTTGCCATTCACACTTGAGCGAAGGGTGCGAATTTTGTCACTCCGTTAACGTCAAGGCCATGAATACATCAGCTGAAGATGTCGCGGATGCCAATGTGCCACTGAATGGAGGTGGAGGGGAGACTGTGTGTGTTGTGGGCGTGGCAGGGGGCAGGTGGCAGGAGGCGGGCTGGGAAAGGGGGCATGGAATGAACAGTTGAATGCCTGTTTTGGCTGTTTTGCGGACTGCCGCGACTTGTTGTTGTTGTTCTCGTTGTTGTTGTTGTCAGCATTTGAACCCAAAAATATTTCACACCTATGTGTGTGTGTGGCAAGTGGCAAGTGGCAGTTGCCGCTGCTCGTTTGGCTGTCACTTTGGCTGCTCGTTGAAATTCATTACGCAAAGCGGCTGCCAGGAAGCAGCATCTAAAGCAGCAGCAGCCATCTACACTGAGAGAAACAAACAGAACGAATCGTTTTTTCCGTTTCCTTCTAGAATTTTTTTTAAAAAAATTGGTCGATTAATTTTCAAACTTCAAGAGCGAAACGTTCTTGAAAGCATAACTGACAGTTAAACAGTCAAAAATTTTGGGCAAAATTTCAAAATCATAAAATATATATCGAGCCCTATTTGCGACAATAACGTATGCGCCATTTTCCGAAATTTTTTTTTTAATGCAAATGTGTTCATTAATATTAATAGTATCTACACTCAAAATATTAAACTTTAATTGTTTATATTTCCGGAGATATTGGCCTGTCAACTATAACGTAAGCGACATATGACACGAAGAAATCAACTTAACGAAACCTAAAAACCTTTCTCCTGTAAAATTGCGTTTTGGCGCATACGTTATTGTCGCAAATAGGGCTCGATATATTAAATCAAGCTAAATCCTGAACAAAAAAAATCGTTCATTACGTTAGGAGCTCTGCTTTGACTTACAAAACAAAGCTCTTAAATCTAGATCTTTAATTCTTACACCTTTTAAGCGTTCGCTTGCTTAGAATTCCCAACTGGTTCTGGCTAGTCGGCTATGAGGAACAGTTGGACGGGTACTGCGAAGTTAAGACCGTATAAAACAGGATATTTCAGGATATTTTAAGTTATATTTGAAACATAAAAGTTCTTAATAGAGAAACTATTCTTTCCTTAATTAAGATCATCTAACAGTCAATTTAAGCTAATTCCGTATTATATTAAGCACACACAATTCTCAATTCAATCCTGAAATATGCTTGACTTATCAGAACGCTCTTGATATTTAGAATTCCAAGAATAAGAGCGTTCTTGGAATTCTGATAACATCATATACTCGTATCATAATTCAATTTCATTATTAAATTTAGAATTTCATACTTGGATTACAAATTTTCAAAATTATTAAAGTTTTGAAACCGGAAATTCTTGATGCCAGGCCGAAAGTACTTGATTGTTTCTCTCAGTGTAGTTGCTGTGGCAAGCAGCGTTGAATAGACAGAGAGAAGCGACAATGCCAGGCCGTAACGTGACAAACGTAACGGAAGACGGCACAGACACACAATGGATAAAGAGCAGAAGGAGTGCAAACGGAGAGGAAGGGGAGGAAGATGATAGGGTGTGGGGGGGGGGGGGGGAGGGGGTGTAGTGGCAGTTACAGCCAACAGCCAACAGCCAAGTGACAGTGGCATGTCTAAATGTCGACGACAGGCCATTTTCTATAACTTATCTGATTTTAATTGCTTCAAACATGTGCGTGCACAAACTGCACATCATTGTCTCTCAGTGTCTCTCTCTCTCTGTGTGTGTATATGTGTATATGTATACACTCAGAAAAATATTCACTTACAAATTCTAGTTATTCCAGATTATTATTGTTAAATTAAATTACCATTAAAATAAGTAGTTAAAAACAAACTTTAAATATTAAATTACACTAAAAAAAAACATTTAATTAATCAAAAAATAAACTCTTGTAATCAAGTTATTGGAGGCGAAGAAATTTATTAACCATACACTGAGACAAATATGCCATTATAATATTCAATATGCCCGTACTTGAATTTATTACGTTTTGTTCGTACAATTTTAAGAATGTTGTGAATAAACGAATAAACGAATAAACGACAATTCGATAACTGTGCAAGCGATTTTTAAATACTTTGACTCGATACTTTTTTATTGCCGATACATATATCGATAGTTAGATTTTTATTTTAACAACTTTAACATTTTGATTGAAAACTCGTTTCATAATTTGAACTTATATCAAAATACAAAATAGTTATCGAATAATCGATATCTGCGTAAGCGTTTTTTAAATATAAATACTTTAACTCGTAATTATATCGACAATTTGATTTTTGTTTTGACAATTTTAACATTTTGACTGAAGACTCGTTTCATAATTAAGATTTACGTCACTAGTCAAAACATATAAGACCAAGCCATAAGACCATATTATTTCTGATATTGGTTGTTTTTACTTTTTTTTTAGGTACTTAAGACTTGTCTTAAAATTCAAAATATTTGTGTAAAAATATTTTAAAGCTAGAAACAAGTTGATTTTGGTTGAAGCTCAAAAGATTTTCGTGTACTTAAAAAAGGCTTGATTCGATCTATTACAGACTTAAATTAATTCCAAAACGTACTTAAAAAAAAAAATCTATTCCAGAAAAATCGTTTTTTTATAAATATTTTTACAGACTTAAAAAAAAAAACTAATCTTTTCCAGGCAAATCGTATTTGAAGATTTTCGGGTTTGCAAAAAGCGAACTTGAAATAAGATTTAAGTTCTCAGTTTTGGAAATTCCGAACTCGGACAGCTTTTGAGATCGTTTAATATGGATAGCTTGATTAATTTTGCCGAGTGTATATATGTATATATGTCTGTGTGTGTGTGTCTAGCGCATCCTTTTGACATCCTTTTTTGGCGCTGTCAACATTATTTCACGTCTCGCAAGTCGCATTCGCCGCTTTCCAGACAAGCTGATGACCCCTGCCCCTGCCCCCAACCCCCTCTTTTGTCTCCTTCCCTCTTCCAGCCACTGTCCAAACTACAACACGTAGCATGTCCCATGTCCCATGTGTGTCTCCAGCTTCTTTCTCTCTTCAATTCTCTCTCTTTGTCTCTTTGTCTCTCTGTCGCTTTTTGTGTGTTTATCTCGCCAGCGAGTTGCGTCTTTTTATGAGCTTTGTCGGGCTTTGATGTTAATTACCCTGTAAAACAACGACGACGACGACGCTACCCCCACCCCCTTCTCCCTCACTCCCCCTCCCCCGGCTCATCATCCCCCTCCGGCTACTCTACCCCCAAACCCAAAGGCTCAGCAAAGATAGTCAAATATATGTGGAAGCCTTCTAGTTAATAGTGTGCTCGACCTTAAGATACCCAGGCGGAGTAAAAAAAAAAAATAGTTATATAAAATTAACTAACAAAACTATTGGACAAGCTTTGAAAAAATGCAGTTTCTTATTTAAAGTTATTTAATCATAAGAGTTGTCAATAATTTTTTGGTAGGAACAAAAATTGGCAAAATTTTTGAAAAATTTCAGTTCTGAATCTACAATTATAGAATAATCAGGAGCATCATAGAAATTTCTTTAGAAAATCCCTGATAATTGAGCAGTTTAAAATTGGGAACTAATTTTTTTTTTTAAATTTTATACTTATTGATGATATTTTCTTAGTAAATTCATTTATTTTAAGCACTTGAAATTTTTCTTTTATTGTGCTAAAAAAAGCTTTTAAAATTGTAATTAACATTCAAGATTAATAATTACATATATAATAATTTAATAAAAAATTAATATTTTATTACCTAAAACAAATTTGTTAAGTTAATACAAATTGTAGCCCTTAAAACGCTGTCGTCATTAAAATTTTCGATTTTAGGTAAGATTTTCGGGAACATTCAAAATTTCAAAACAATCATAATCCGTGTATGGTTTACATTAATTAACATTTTAATTTTAAAAACTCATGTATAGTTTTAGTATATTTAATTTTCTAAATTTCAATTTATTTTTTAAAATTTTAACTTGTATATTTGTTGTATCATATTTTGTGTTATTTGTGATAAAAAAAATATAAAAGTAATTATTCAGGCCTGTTCCGAATTTCACTTTCGATAAGATTTGTCGGAATTGAATTTCTTTGACCAGCTCTAATACCGTTTCGGCTTTATTCAGCGGATTGATATCACTTTGAGTTGATGAGTTAAAGTCCGATTAAGCGAAAATCGATAATTTTTAAACACTTAAGGCCTGTCTCCAGCACCGCGAAATTTTTATGCTAGGAATTTGCTATTTATTTCGTGTGTGTGGAACATAAATAAAACAGTGTGCCCATCTACATAAAACGAGTGACGATGTAGCCAAAACGTACATGGTCACTCTGTCGAATCAGCTCTGATTTGTAAACAGCGCCAATTTTGAAAGTTCAACTAATTAAAAAAAAAGGAAAAAATTAACTCAGACGATGAAGTAATTGTGTTGGTGGCGGCATATATTGTTGCAAAAACAGTTTCATATCACTTTTTGGTTTTGCGCACAGTTTTTTCTTCAATTTTTTCAATCGACACTCGCGAAATAATTGTCGACGATATATTCCTGAGCTGTGCATCAGCTGTTCTCTCAGTCCACACAAGCTGTCGATAGGTCTATTATCGATATTTATTTGTGGATTTCGTTCAAGTTGCTGGATACTCAAGCAACGAAATCGAAAACGAAAAGTTTCTGCCTCAGTTTTTTTTATATGAAGTTTGGCCGAAATTTTTATTTTCCGCGGTGGTGGATACCCGGCTTTAGTCTAAAATTAAAGTGAATAAATGAATATCACCACTAAGCAAATAACCTATAGAACACCCATCCTATACAACTGAAATGTCACAGAAAAGATGCTTGCGAAGCGTCCACAGCGAGGTAATACCGATCTGGCAACATTGTTATAGTGAAATTTATAAAAATTAAGGGTGTTGTTTTGAATAAAATAATGTGGGTTAAAAGTTTTAAGGGTAGAGGGTATTTCATATTTCACATGTTTTAGTTTCGCAAGCAACGGCCTCAAAAATAAAATCGCTTCTCTTATAAATTCCACTATAACAATGTTGCCAGATCGGTAACACTTCGCTGTGGACGCTTCGCAAGCATTTTTTCTGTGACATTTCAGTTGTATAGGATGGGTTCTCTATAGGTTATTTGCTTAGTGATATCACTAAATGCTTAAAAGCTAAAAGTGAAAACCGGAACAGGCCTGATTAATGTTGATTTTTATAATCTTCATCAAAAATAATGAGTAAATTTTTCAATTTTTATTTTTTTCAGTTTTTTATAAGAGTTATTCAAGACTTTTTTGAATGTAAGTCGTTAAATTTTGTGCATTTTAGGGTGGACAACGAACTATTATGCCTGTTACATGTATTGGCATAAATTTATAATAGCCGTTTCTGGCTAATTTTCAAATGGGCGCAGGGTATAAAAAGCCAAAAAAAAAAAACCACCCAAACCATTGGAGCACAAATGCCTGACGCTTGGTAAACAAAACAGAAGTCGAGAGCGTTCTATGTGTGTGTGTGTGTATGTGTGTGTGTGTGTGTTTGCTGTGTGTGTGTGTGTGTATAGCGCGGTGGCCGAGATTATCTCCAAGGACCTATAAATCCAGTCATTAAAGTCAAAGTCACAAGACGTTGCCGGCGTTATCAGCGTCGGGAGTCGCAGCGTTGCCACTTGGGCTCACTCACGACGCTGTGCGTCTCATAATAAAATTAAGCTAAAATACACACAGACACACACACACACACAGACACACACATAGTGTCTAGTTGTTGGTTTCGGTTTTAATCTTAATTTTTAGCTTCATTTTTATTGCACGCATGTAGTTGGCACTCAATGCTCTTGTCTGTTGTCTGCTCAAGAGTTGCCAGATGTTTTCGGGCATACATATGTGCAAATTAGCTTGCCATCTCCCTCTATACTCTAACTGTCTACCCTTTTCTCTATCTAACGCGCAGACATATGTAAAGAATTTGCTTAAAGTTGAAAATTAAATTATTGAATGTTAAAAGGCAATGAAAAAAAGTCTAAATTTGGGAATAGAGGTTAAAAATTAACTTTATATTTACAGTAAATTTATTTATCGTTTATATATGGTTTTTTAAATTATTTATTTATTTAATGTCAACTAAGTTCAGTTAATCAAAATAAAAGTAAAACTTAAATTTTAGCTGAAAGGATAAAAAAACTAAATTACAAATTAAGAATTTTGTTTAACGTCATGTTTAATATGGACAGCGTTGCCAGCTGATCATTAAATGACCACCAATTTGCCAAATCACTGCGGATGACAGTCCGCTCTAGTGACGAAAGCAGCACGAAGGGTGCGAAAGGAAAATTTGGAAATGGAAAATTTGCTATGACTATCTAGATAGAAGCTACAGATATGATCTTTATATCGTTGGTAGATATTTTGAAGGGCTCTTAGGCATACCTTCAAAATTTCTTTTTAAAGTACAGATGTAGATAAAAATCTACAGGTGAAATAAGGTATTTTTTCACACATTTTGGCGGTTTTTGAGTAAACGCACTTACCGTTTTTTTTCAAATTTTTTTTTTAAATAATATATATGTAAAACTTTGTATTATTCGTCACAAAGTTGGATACCAGAAATTTTGGGGCATGAAAATGTTTTTGTCACTAGAGTTTTACCTCGTAAAGAGGTTTTTTTTTATAAGTAGAAATATACACATTCAGGGACTTAAATTTGTATGAAATTTACGTCAAATTCAAACGAAAGAGACTTCTGTGGCACCCCTCATTATTTGTTATTAAAAAAAAAACCTGTTTCGGTGTAAATAAAATGTACTTTAACAAGCTCATGAGTTAAAGTGACAACAAGTTAATTTTTCCTGTAAATTTGAAGCAAATTCAAGCACTTTTTATGGCAATTGCCTTAAATTTATATAAGAAAAAACGAATTATTTGGCCTGACAATCAGTTGGACATGTGCAATATCTTTGTGAAATAAATCAGCTGCAAATCAAGTTGTCAGCAGGAAGAAGTTAATATATAAGGTCTGAAATTTAAGTAACTTTGCTTTCACATTTATTTTGTGTGTGTTTTTTATTTGATTGCTGATCTTTGGCACTTCGATTATGTCAGTTACAATCGCTGCCTTAAGCCAAAATTTGTTGAAGGGCCAATCGAGGGCAATTGGCAGCTGGAGAATGGAGACGGGAGAAGAGAGAGCAAGTGAGAAAGTGGACTTAAGAAATCCACTTAACCCACACGTTGAGCCACCGTTCAATATCAACGGACTCTATTCAAAATGCTTAGAAATGCGCTTAACATTCGAATGTGTGTTGCAAATAAATCTCCATATGCGAATTGACATCTCCCATCTCCCATCTCCAATTTTATATCCCCATCTCCATCTCCCGTTTCCATTGGCATCCAAGTTCTACACCCTGCGGGAATGCCAACCTGCCACGTGGTGGCAACTTTGGCGTCACCCTTGGCGTCTACAGCAGTGTTGCCGTATCTGCAGATGGTCAGAAAATGGCTAAATTCAAGAAATAGCTGAAAATTTAGCTTGAAATGGGTTTGAACTCTTTTAAAAAGACTTGAGAGCATTGGAAAGCTGTCATTAGTTTTGTTAATAAAAGTTGGCAAGCACTTTTACTTAATTTTACGTTTATTAAAAAACTTTTATACTTAACAAAAAGTCCAGACTTTAATGTGCAATTTTTATATTATAATAAATTAATAAAGAAAATACTTTATATAAATTCCATTTTGATTTTTGGAAATTTTCGTATGCTTTTCAACATTTTTTAAAATTCTCAAAATGTTCTATGTTACGTGTATTTTAAGGAATATAATTGAGTGAATAATAAACTAATTAAGAAAATATTTTATATAAATGTTTTTTTTTTAATTTTTTGACATTGTTTTTATTTTTTGAAAGAATCTTTTTAAATTTTTAAAACGGTCTTTGCTTCTTTGCTATCTTTAAAATAAAACTTAAAATTTGTTACTAAGTTTTATTTTAAAGATATAGAAAAAAGTTGAATTTATTTGAAATTTTCTTGTTTCATACTCCCAACATTTGAAACTCCTTAAAATTCATTAATAATCCGAATATTGTTATAAAGAGTACTACAAAATTATTACTTGTTTTATAAGTAAAGAAAAAAGCTTTCGCTTAAAATGAATTTATTTTTTATATAAAGAATAGTTGTAGATATTTATTATTTTTAGACTGATTTTGTTTTAGTAGGTATGATTTTGGTTTTGAAATTGTTTTCAAAAAAGCTTTCACAGTTAGCTTTATCTTTATCTTTATATTAATTTAAAGTTCTCTAAAAAAATAGCTAAAATTTGTCGAGAAAAGGTTAAAAGGTTAAGTTAGTTAAATCCTTAACTTTATATTTATTGAAAGCAGTGTCCAAAAACAGCTAAAATCTGTCGAGAAAAGGCTAAGCTAGCTATATCTTTAACTTTATATTCATTGAAAGCAGTGTCCAAAAATAGCTAAAATCTGTCGAGAAAAGGCTAAGTTAGCTACATCTTTAACTTTATATTTATTGAAAGCAGTGTCCAAAAATAGCTAAAATCTGTTGGGAAAAGGCTAAGTTAGCTACATCTTTAACTTTATATTTATTGAAAGCAGTGTCCAAAAAAAGCTAAAATCTGTCGAGAAAAGGCTAAGTTAGCTACATCTTTAACTTTATATTTATTGAAAGCAGTGTCCAAAAATGGCTAAAATCTGTTGGGAAAAGGCTAAAACTGCAGCACTTGGCAGCATGTTTCTTTTTTTTTTTAGTTTTTTTTGAGCAAAATTGTAAGATTTTAGCTGTAGCTGTAGCTGTCGCTTAAAAGCCATAAATAACTCATGGCTTGTTGCCTATTTCGGCTGCTGTCGATAGTTATCGAATATGTACTGCCCCCCCTTCCTCTACCCAACCCCCCTTTGTGCCCACACCACTGTACAATGCTTGGTCAGCAGCTGCCAAAAGTCACAGCGAAAGTTTTTGTTGTCTTCTGTGTCTTTTATACCAAAAGAAAAAAAAAAAAAAAAAAAAAAAAGTAAAAAATGAAATGCTGCAAGAGAAGGAAAATAGAGAGCAAGGAAAGGGGAGGAAGGAGTGAAAAAGAAGAGAGGAAGAAGGGGCGGGAAGGGGAAGTAGAGCGAGTTGTGATTTGCACTAATTTGGCGAATGTTGTCTGTCAAATTGCCTGCCATGTGTGGGTGTCATTAATGTCAAACCCTCAACCCTCCCCCCTTCCTGCCATGCCTCTGCCTTGCCACACACAAGAGACAGGAGACAAGCGACAAGAGACAAAAGAGAGACACTAAACAGTGAGATACGAAAATATTTTGTCGTTAGACAGTTGCAGACACAGAGACGACTCATTAATGCCACTCATCAAAACTATAACTAATGTTGCAAGTTGCGAGTTAAAAGGGGATGGGGGCAGGGCAACATGTGACGCATATCCTGAATATCCTTATGACTGAGAGACGGAGCAAGAGAAACATGTGTGTGTGTGTGTGTGTGGGGGTGTCATCATCAGGCTGTCGCCCTGTCGAATTTTGTTGCTTTTGTCCTTTGTGCTCGTTGTCCTTTTGCGCGTAAATTGCTGCTAATTTTGTTTATCGCAGGACAATTATCCAAGCGAACGCACTGACAAATGAGCCGACAGCACACACACACACACACGCACACACACACACACACAACACACAGTAATGAAAAAAGTAATAGAAACAAGAGAGGCATTTTGACATTTCAAGCCATTTTTTAATACTAAAATAGTAGCAGAAAACTTGTTTAAATACAATATACAAATTTTACAAGAAATATAAACAAGTGGAAAAGGCTACAGCTGAGCTCCCGACTTTAGGATATCCGTTACTTATTTAAATAAATTTTAAATATTTTTTATTGCATGCTTTTAGGTACTTGCATTGCTTATGAACTTTAATCAGCCATTACCAACTTTCTATTTGTCCGATCTTGTTACGATTTAGTAGGATGATAGGTAATAGTAGAAGTTAATGATAATTGGTAAAAAAAATTATAATATCTTGAAAACTGAGCGTGTGGTGGCTTTTCGCGATTTACGGAGGCGGAAAGGGGCGTGGCAAAAATTTGAAACAAACTTGATCTGCGGGGCGTTTATAGAGAATCTGTGTGCCAAATTTGGTTGCTTTAGCTCTTATTGTCTCTGAGATCTAGGCGCTCACACGGACGGACGGTCGGACAGACGGACAGAAGGACATGGCTAAATCGACTCTGCTGTAGATGCTGATCAAGAATATATATACTTTATAGGGTCGTAGATGCTTCCTTCTCCCTGTTACATGCATTGCAACGAATTCAATAAACCCTTTTACTTATTTTTTAAGTAACGGGTATAATATTAATAATATGTAATATGATAAAAAGCTGTGCATGAATGTCGAAACCCGTTGTTTTGTTAAATTTTGAAACATTGCTAAATAAAATAAATAAAAACAAGCGGGAAGGGCTAAAGTCGAGTTCCGGACTACAGCAAACCCGTTCCTTATTTAAATATACATAAATACTTTTAGGCACTTACATTGCTTAGGAAATTAAAACAGCCATTACTACCGTTTTCTTTGGCCAATCTTGTTGCGTTTAAGTAGAATAATAGCTAATAATAGTAGTTAACGTAAATTACCAAAAAAGTATGCGATTTGATTTAATTACTGTTGTTTTTAATACTTTTTCTGCAAATATTTTGTTTATCGGGGCGCTTTTCAGCAAAATCAAATATATATATTTTTTTTTTTTTTTTTTTTTTTTGTTTTTTTCAAGCTGAGTTTCTGGCATTTTATGCGCATATTGTGTTAATTTAACAATAATAATTCTGAATACAAACTTGAAAAATACATGCTTAAATCAAGAATTTTAAGCTTAAATTTTTAGATTGGATTTTATTAGCTGTGTATTTTACAAAAATTATGAAAATAATGAAAACAAATAAATTTAAAATATTCATCATACATCATATGTGACTGTCCAAGTGTCTGTTTGTCTGTCAATCTGTCCATTTACCTGCCCATCACAAACAGCGGCTTTAAAGCCACTTCAATTTGCCAGCTCGATTTTTTGGCAATGAAATGAAATGAAATCCAACCAAAAAATGAAAAAAACGACACGTTCGCATCTTTATCCAATTATGAATTTTTGTCATTATGCCGAGGCCATGGCAATAGCCAGCTCGTCTTCTCCCTCTGCCCTCTCCCCTTCCCCTCTCCCCTTCTTCATCCCTCTACCTCTGCCTCCTCCCACTTCCTCTTATGACCATGTTTGTTGGCGACAAAAAACGAACGCAGAAATCTCATTATGATTTCATTTCGTTCAAATGAAGCGCTCGTGCTGGGACAAAGCTACCTATGGCTGCACTATGGGACAACACACCCATATTTTTTGGCTAAAAATTTTCATAATTTATTTTTTGAAATTTGTTTGATCATCGAAATCTGCAGTTCAAATCAAAAGCAGGCAATCATTATAAGTTATATTTAATAAATTACATTATAATAATTTTATGATAATTTTTGTATGGATTTGAGCAATTTGATAAAAATCTGACTTTATTTGAGTGAAGAAAAAAATCACTAGTTATCAGTATCTAAGATTTAAATCTATTTATTTTTTTTGTCAAAATATAAATTACTTTTAATTTATGATTTATGGGAAGGTTTTTTTCCCCAATATTGTTGAAAGTTCTGCGATTTTGAAGCGACTTATATTTTTTTAATAGAAAATTTAAGTTGAAAAGTACAATTTTAAAAATTTCTTATATTCAGTCTTTTGTTAATAAATCATATTGACTTAAAATCAAATACTAAAAATACAAAGTTTTTAAATTATTGAATAAGTTAATAAATTTATCTTAAATAAATATAAAAAATGCATAATAAAGTTTGCAACTCCAAAATTTAAAGGCTGTTCAAAATCACAAATCACAAAATATGTTATAATAACTTAAAACCAAGTCAAGCTCATTTTTTTTTATTCTAAATTCCGAGATACATAAATACAATATAATAACAAAGAATTAAAAAAAAAAAAAATCGACAAAGGTCTAACTAAATTGAATAACAAAATTCAGACTTAATATTTTTTAATTTATTTATTGTTCATGCCAAAAAATTTGATTGTTTCAGAGTCGTAGAAAAAAAGGGTATAAAAGGTTAATTATTATTTTATAAATTTTTTATTTAGATCGAAAAATTAGAGTTTTCCTTTAATTTTGTTTATAAAAATCAAAAAAAATAACGTTTATTTAATAATTTATATTTTAAAAATTATAATCGTTACGGTCCCTGGTCCTTAGTCCTTAGCTTGATGATCACAATTTTTCTGCAAAATATGAAGTTTTTATCCCATAGTGCGCTCTCCAGCTGTTGTTGCTACTGCCCAGGGGAGGTGTGGATAGGGGGAGGGGGAGGGGGGGGCGGGAGGACAACTTGTCGCATGTGTTGTCCAGCATTTGGCGTTGGCTTCTTTGTTGTCCTGCAATTGGCGCTGCAACGAAAACCAAAAAAAAAAAAAAAAGAAAATATATAAAATAAAACTTGACTTTGACTCCGCAGCCTGTCTCCATCTGCTTCTACTTGCTGTCCTCTCTCTCCCCCTCTCTCTCTCTCTCTCTCTCTCGCTATCTCTAGTGTCCCGTTTTGGTGTCCCGTTGTCCCGTTTGGAAAGTCCTGGCGACTCCTGGCGCTGCCGTGGACAACGGATAAGGCGATAAATTTATTTTAAAATAAAATTTACTTTCCCACTGCTGCTGCTCGTTTCTTATACCCTAGCATTGCCTGTGACACACGGGGTATGCTCAATTCAATTTTTTGTAATGCTAAAAAAAATGTTGTCTAGCCTCAAATTTCATGAAAAACAATTGAAAAGTTAATTATTTCGAGTACAAATAACTAAAATTATTTGAATTTACTTTAAGTTTTCGGATTTACAGTTGTGATCATAAAGAAATATAGGAAAACATCATGTCTAAACATTATCATAATGAATTTATAATGTTTTTTATTTTATCTGTGACTATTATGAAAGCAATTTGAGCTACATTTTATTGTCAGTTTTTGATCCAAAGAAAAGATCTTTCCAATACAAATTTTCGTATATATTTTAATTTTATTATTTTTTGGATTTTTTTGAAAATTTGATTTGAAGTATTTTTAAAATGAACTAAGATCTAAATGAATACAGTTGGTAGCGCTTCTTCTAACAGGCACTGTAAGTGTTATATGCATTTAATTTAAAATATAGACTTAACAAATATTTTTGTAAATTGATTAAAACATAACTAAATATTAGAAACTGCAATATAATCAATAAATTTTCATTTATTTTTATATGCTTTTTATTTTAAATTACGGCTATAGAAATATTTTTCATTTATTTTTCTATTGTTTCAAAAATGATTAAACATTAAAAAATTTGATTATAATAATTGCATTTTAATTTCATTTATTATTCATTTATAACTTTATCAATAAATATGAAATATAGAAATTATTTTTATTTTTAAGTTAAGGCTACGCATTAAAACTTATTGCTGATTTTAAAATCTCTTTATACTATAAATACCATAAAATCGAACAGATTTAGTGAAAATCTAACTACTATATCTTAAGGTTGCCGTCAGCACGATTTTGTAAAAATTTAATTTTTGCTTGAAAAACTATCGGGGGTGCCACAGAAATCGCGTTCGCTTGAATTTCACTTAAATTTCATACAAATTCCAGTGAAATTAAGGCGAAAGCGATTTTTGTGGCACCCCCGTATAACATTTATTTGTTGAGACTTTTTTGATCATTTCATATTTTATTGAGGTTATTAAACTTTTCTGATTTTCAAAATTGACTTTAAAATAATATTTTTTCAAAATTACTTAATTTTTAACTAAGACTACTATTTAGCAATGTTTCCAAATTGAATAGGACAATGGCGTTCTAAATTCATGTTCAACTTTTTATCATACTTATTTTTTAATAATTGGTTTAAATTGTCAAAATTATTATTAATTTATTTATTTTTAAATTAATTTGTATTATTTTTTATTATATTATTTAATTTTGTAATATATTTTTATTTTTTTTTCGGGGGTGCCACAGAATTCGCGTTCGCTTGAATTTCACTGAAATTTGTATGAAATTTAAGTGAAATTCAAGCGAACGCGAATTCTGTGGCACCCCGAAAAAAAAATAAAAATATATTACAAAATTAAATAATATAATAAAAAATAATACAAATTAATTTAAAAATAAATAAATTAATAATAAGCGAAAGCGATTTCTGTGGCACCCCTGATTATGTTTTTCTTATTTTAGTTATTTTCATTTTTCCAGTTTGGCTAATTACAGGGTATCCTTGCTGTCGACTCACTTGATTATACGGCTAAATTTCTTTTGCTTTTTTATTTTGATATTTATTTATTTTTTTTCATTCTGTTTTTTTTTTGTTATATTTTCTTCTTATTGTTGTTGCTGTTTAATTTTGTTTGCTTTCTGGTCGCTTGTCCTTGTCCTCGTTGTTGTTGTTGTTGTTGAGGGTACTCTTTAAATATGTATTTTTGCCCAGATTGTCGCTGTTGTTGTTGTTGTTGTTGTTGTTGTACCTTGTGCTCACCTTAACGGCTAAAAAATGTGCTGCTGCTTTTGTTATTATTATTGTTGTTGTTGCTGTTGTTGTTGCTTTGTCCTGTCGTATTTAAATTAAAATGTTATTTATGTCAGCTGTTTGATTTCTTAACTTACCAAACCGTCTGTCCGTCCCGGGCCACGCCCCCCCACCTTCCACTCACCCACCACTGCACCGCCCACTTATCTGCTTGCCCTGCGGCACATTATTTTTTCCTCGTTTTTTCCTCCTTTTGCATTTTCCTTTTGTTATTTGGAAAATCGCCAGCAAGAACACAAAATAAGCAGCTTAGTTAGTGTTAAACGGCTGGTACTGATGCGTAAGGACATCAGTCCTTGGAAATGAGGGGAGTAGGGTGGGGGGTGGGATGGGGATGGGGATGGGGGAAGAGAGAGGAGTGGGTAAGGGATGGGGATGGGAGATGGGGGAAAATCAACATATGAAAACACTTACTTGTATTTGTATCTGTATTTGTATTTGTATCTGCATCTGTATCTGTATCTGTATCTGTATCTGTATCTGTATCTGTATCTGTATCTGTATCTGTATCTGTATCTGTATCTGTATCTGTATCTGTATCTGTATCTGTATCTGTATCTGTATCTCTATATGTATCTGTATCTGTATCTGTATCTGTATCTGTATTTTAATTTCTATCTGTATCTGTATCTGTATCTGTATCTGTATCTGTATCTGTATCTGTATCTGTATCTGTATCTGTATCTGTATCTGTATCTGTATCTGTATCTGTATCTGTATCTGTATCTGTATCTGTATCTGTATCTGTATCTGTATCTGTATCTGTATCTGTATCTGTATCTGTATCTGTATCTGTATCTCTATCTGTATCTGTATCTGCTATCTCTATCTGTATCTGTATCTGTATCTGTATCTGTATCTGTATCTGTATCTGTATCTGTATCTGTATCTGTATCTGTATCTGTATCTGTATCTGTATCTGTATCTGTATCTGTATCTGTATCTGTATCTGTATCTCTATCTGTATCTGTATCTGTATCTCTATCTGTATCTGTATCTGTATCTGTATCTGTATCTGTATCTGTATCTGTATCTGTATCTGTATCTGTATCTGTATCTGTATCTGTATCTGTATCTGTATCTGTATCTGTATCTGTATCTGTATCTGTATCTGTATCTGTATCTGTATCTGTATCTGTATCTGTATCTGTATCTGTATCTGTATCTGTATCTGTATCTGTATCTGTATCTGTATCTGTATCTGTATCTGTATCTGTATCTGTATCTGTATCTGTATCTGTATCTGTATCTGTATCTGTATCTGTATCTGTATCTGTATCTGTATCTGTATCTGTATCTGTATCTGTATCTGTATCTGTATCTGTATCTGTATCTGTATCTGTATCTGTATCTGTATCTGTATCTGTATCTGTATCTGTATCTGTATCTGTATCTGTATCTGTATCTGTATCTGTATCTGTATCTGTATCTGTATCTGTATCTGTATCTGTATCTGTATCTGTATCTGTATCTGTATCTGTATCTGTATCGGTATCTGTATCTGTATCTGTATCGGTATCTGTATCTGTATCTGTATCTGTATCTGTATCTGTATCTGTATCTGTATCTGTATCTGTATCTGTATCTGTATCTGTATCTGTATCTGTATCTGTATCTGTATCTGTTTCTGTATCTGTATCTAAATTTCTATCTAAATTTCTATCTATATCTCTATCTTTATCTTTATCTTTATCTTTATCTTTATCTTTATCTGAATCAGTATGTGCATCTGTATCTGTATCTTAATTTCTATCTGTATCTGTATCTCCATCTGTATCACCCTTCATATCACTTTGGGAATTGTAAGATGCTTCATCAAAACTATTATTCGAAATGAAGAAGCTTTTAAATGTTGAATAAAAATACATATTATATATCCAAGATTATGCGTGGCGAAAGTGAAAGAATGTATTATATTTCGATTTTGTTTTCTGAGTATAATTTTAATTTCAAATGTTATCAACGGACATTAGAAAATTAATGAAAAATTATGAATTTGGAACGTTAATAAAAATAAATGAAAGATTGCATAGTATTCTGTATTGGCAGTCATTAAAAACTGTTTTGGAGTGCATTGATTTGAAGATTGGCAGAATTTTACTACTGACAATATATAATAACAGCTATTGAAGTCAAAGGTGTTAACATGTCTTTATAAATCCACATTCTACATTACCAAATTTGGAAGCAAGTTCCAACAGAGTCAGATGAGCACGAAGAAAGATTTCACCAGGTTGCGGCTCCATTGGAGCATTTGTATAGTGTTAAAATGGAGTTTAATAAAGGAAAGCTATGAGTAATAAGAATAATTGTATGCTTAAATACGTTAATCATATTTATATTACATCTTAGATACACTCCTTATGTGTAATATCAAATAGTGTTGATTTAATAATATTGTGAGAATATTTAAAAACAATTTTATTGGACTAATGATGCAGTTCGATTCGTAGGACCCGAATGTAATTGATAAACATTTGAAAAGTTTGCTGAAAAATATAATAAAAAATTGACTGTCTTGAAGAAAAAGATCTTTCCAATAAACATTTTCGTCTCCATTTTAATGTAGTTAATTATTTTTTAGATTTTTTAAAAATGCTATGAATGCTAGTGAAATATTTTTAAAATTAAATAAGATCTAAATGAATACAGTCGGTTGCGCTTCTTCTAACAGGCACTGTAAGTCTTACATGCATTTAATTTAAAATAAAGACTTTAAAAATATTTTTGATTTATTTTTATATTTATAAAAAAATAATTAAATGTAAGAAACTGCAATATAATAAATAAATATCAATTTTTTTTATATGCTTTTCACTTACGGATTTAGAAATATTTTGCATTTTTTTTATATTGATTCAAAATTGATTAAATATTAAGAAACTGTTATGGGCATTTCCAGAAAAAGGTCCACCTTGCCAAAAAACGTAAAATTGATTAAAAACTCACATCTTGTGAAATTTTCTTCCAAAAATGTATTCAAGTTATTTATTTTATCAATATACGCTAGAAGAAATTCAATAGGATGAGCATATAGATTCTACATTGGAATAAATTAACTTTTTCCATATTTTTGCCTATTTTCTTAAAAATTGATTTTTAAAATGGACCGTTTGTATTTTAACGATTACACTTAGTCAGATAGTGAGATTGTAGCATGAACCATTTTAATATATAGAAATATATTGAAAGTTAATTTAAAACAAGTTCTAAGAGTTCTATATATCGGAATATAGAATAAAATTTGATGAACAAACTCTTGGAAAAACTAGGTGGAAATCTTGTCACGTTCGCGATGTCACGTTACAAATTACTAATAAAACTTGTAAAATATATAAAACGGTAGTTACATATCAAAATTATTTCTAAAATGGAAAGCTACATTATTTTATTATGGTTTAAGAGTATTTTCTTCCAAATTACTCGCCACATTTCTCAGAGTTTCGCATTTGTCAAGATGAAGTCAAAAATGACTTCCATTTTTCGTCGCGTTCGCGATGTATTGTTTTCTATAAATAATTAAAAAACGACAAGTCTTCAAAGATTGTCTTTTATCATAAAAATAGTGTTGATAAAATGCATTAAACACGTGAGAAAACAGTTTTGAAAATGTCAATTTCTGCCATTTTTTTTTTTCATTTAAAGACGTACAAATGTCGCGTTCGCGATCCTGGAAATACCCTTATGTAATAATTACATTTTAAGTTTATTTATTTACTTATGGCTAAAAAATAATACAAAATTGATTATCTTGGAGGAAAATTGTGTGTGTGAGTTGTGGAAATTCTTTAAATTTGTATGCTTAGGTGTATGTGTGTATAGGTATGTGTGTGTGTGTGTGTGTGTGTGTGTGTGTGTGTCATATCTATACACATACTCAATGCTTTTATTGCTGGTTGCTTCAAACAATTTTTGCTTTATTTTGTTGCTGTCTATCTTTTTTTTTTTTTTTTTTCTTTTTTTCATTTGTTGTCTTGCTCTGGAGAGGCTTTTGTTGATTTCTGGCTGACTGAGCTTCAGCTTCATTTTCTGCTGTTTTTATATCTTTTATATCCTATTTTATTTTTTCTCTGCTCTCGCAGTTTTTCTTTCATTTTTTGTTGTTTGTTTGTTTGTTTTTTGTTGTGCTCGTCTTGTTGCCATTGTCACTGTTGACTGCGACTGTGGCTGAGACTTGTTTCTGATTGGACACATCACACACACTCGCTCACACACACATGTGACACACACACACACACACACACACACACACACATACATTTATATGACCATTTTGTAGGCTCCACCCATCGCACTGAGAGTTTCGCATTTTCTCTGCTCTTCTCTGCTTTATGTACAACCGAGGTATATAAGCATCCTCCCCCCCACCCCACTCCCTTGTCTTCATCTACACCCACTCAATGGTCATGTGTGTGTATGTTGTGTCTATGCGTGTGCGTGTGTGTGTGTGTGTTTGATTTTGGGGCGCGCCAATAGAACAGATAAATCGATTTCGTTTTGGCTTTCGACTTTGTTGCTGTTGTTGTTGTGTCTGTTTCTGTTTCTCTTGCTCTTGCTCTTGCTCTTTCTCCTCTTTCTCCTCTTCTTCTACTCTTCTTCTCCTACTCCTAGTTGTTGTCCATGTGTGTGTTGCATAACTTTTTTTGCTGCCTGTGCCGGCAAAACGTTTTGGCCATCGCCAAAAAAAAGAGCTGAACTGCAACCTCGTTTTCTCCTCCTTTTCTCCTTTCTCCTTTCTTCTTTCACTCCTCCCCTCTCCGCACCTGTGCCGCTTGCTCTTCTTCTTCTTCTTCGTCTTGGCATTCTATACACCCGCTTTACAGTAATTTGGCATTCCAGAGAACAGTTACAAGTGAAGCACAAACACGAAACTGAAGTTGAAGCTGAAAACTGAAGCTGAAGCTTAATGCGATCAGAGCGTAGCCCTGAATACGAATATACACTGGGAACAATTTAAGCGTTATTAGCAAGTTTAAAAATAAATTGTTTAAATAGTTTTATCGATTTATTTGACCACATTAAATGGCCGTGTTCGCCAGAGCAAATCGACAACAGAATATCGATGCAATTTTTATGATTTTCCTAGTGAACGGCAGTGATGAGCAATCATGATTTCAAATTTTGTGATTATGAAGACTGAAAATGCATCACCAATATAGTACGCTGAAATTCTCCGATTGTGATGCTTTGTTATCGATACAACAAATCGTAATCAACAGAGCACAAGATTTGAAAATAAATAGAACAAAATTAATAAGGAAACCACTTTATTAATATTAATTTGGTCTTCTTAAAAGAAATGCAAAAAAGACGTTGGAATCTGCGTATTTTTAAGGAATATGGTTATCAAAAGTGCTTTAAACTTTCTTATATAAAATATTAAATGCGCATACAATGTTGGTTTAATTTTTGAATAATGAAACATATCATCTATTATTTTAAATCTGGCCTTTCGCTGTGTTCATTCCCATTGCATTAAGTATTTTGCGCCAAGTTTTTTTAAATAAAAAATAAATATTAAAAACTTTGACAAACGAAGAAACGACAACTTTGATTTTGCCTTAAAATTTCATCAAAGCGTTCACCAGAAGTCCATCAGAAATTTTTTGATTTCTGATACATGATTACTGATTGATTAGTTCTGATGAACACGGTCAATAAGTACATCTATCATTGAGATTGAAAAAAACAACATACAGTCGAACTTCCCTAACTCGAACTTCCCTAACTCGAATTTTCTCTAACTCCAACTAAACTGAGCAAATTTCATACATTTCTGCTTCCGTAACTCGAACTTCCATAAGTCGAATTTCTACTTAACTCGAACACAAATATTGGCCCGTGCTTCTGTAAGTCGAATTTTTCGGGAAAATTCCCAGTAAAGTTTGAATTTTTTTCGTTTCTGTTTTATGCTTTTGTTAACGGCTCGTTTGGTGATGTAATATTGATGTTCATTAACATATGGTGATGCAATATGATAGAATATTGCATCAACAATTACATAGGCTGGTGAATTAGATTCAGATTAGAGGTACTTTATGTACTTCTTAGAAAGCGTATCGGCGCAAGATAATTTTAATTATTATATTAAATTGTTAAATATTCAAACTTATTAGTTAAGAAATTCAAAAGTGAACCAAAAAAAATTTAAGTGGATGAAAAATATGGTATCTCAGCGAAAACAGTTTTCATTATTTTAAAAAATGGAAAATTAATTATGATGTCATTTGAATCGGGAACTTCTTCTGGATGCAGCAAAAGAACGAAAAAACCAATTTTTGAGAATATTGACAGGTCTGGAACAAACTGGAAACTGTTTTTGTTGTTGAAAATAACAACAAAAAATTTCAATTTGAAATGTTTTTATGAATGAATGAAATTGTACTTTCTTAAAAAAAAAAAAAAAAAATCATTAACTCAAACTTTTTACTTGGATAATGGGATTCGAGTTAGTGAAGCTCGACTGTAAATAAATGAAAAATAATGTTTAATTACAAAACTATTTTTGGAAATGTCGAATGTCAGCTTTTAAATACGAATTGTTAAATTATATGTATGTGTACATATGTGTACAATACAAATACAATCTGTTTAATATGAACTTCTAAAAACTCAGTGCGTATCCCTGCGATTACACTGAGAACAATTTAAGCGTCAATATGTCAACATGTAAAAGCTACTTAAAACAAAAATGTAATTTCCTTAATATTTGATTGCAACAATTTTTTTGTAAGTCGTCAAAGAACTTTTTAAACAATATACGATTTAATAATAAATTGTTTAAAGTTCAATTTGTTTAATAAGAACACCAAAAAAACCATTTAAACTTGTAGATAAGTAAAATATTTATTCAAAAATATACTTTTAAAAAATTTGCAAAATATATAAAAGTTAAAATTGTGTTATATTTAAATTGCCATTGTAGTAAATTATTTATATTTTATATTTAATTATTTATATTTTATAGCTTCCAATGTGATTTTATTTATTATTAATGTGATTTATTTATAAATTATAGACCTGTAGCTACCAAATTAAAATGTTATGTTCCGAAACTTGTCTCTTAAATTAATGCATGCCAATAATACAGTTGACACGCAATTTCTTTGAGTGTAATAGTTGTCTTTCAATGTATTTTCATATGATTTAATACATTTATTTATTTATTTGTTATCTTAAGCTCGGAAATCGAACTTTTAGTCAGCTCTGCCAATACTTATTGCCTTAACTATAACAATTTAAACAAAATTTCTTTAAGTGTATGCTTCAATGCTTTTTTTTTATGATTTCTTTGGTTAAATATTTAAATTAAAAGCTAAAGCTAACATTAAAATGAGTTTTTTTTTTTTCTTGTTTGACAAGTAACAGGCGATTTCTCGCAGTGTAGTGCGAGGCCGCATTGTAGGCAGCTGTAGCCGATAATACCAGCAGAAAAACTTCAAAAGAGCACGAAAATGATTTCATTACCAGACACGTTCGGCGTTCCGAGCATCACGTGGCATCAGCTGACGACGCCTTCAAAGTGGGCGTGGCAGGGGCAGGGGTTGAGGCATCGAGGGGACAGAAGCAGCTGTAAAGTGTGTGCGAAAACTCTTAAGAGCCAGTGTCACGTACGCAGCGCCGCACGAAGCGTTTTTATTAAGCTGCAAGTGGGAAAATGAACGAAGAAAGGAAGGGAAGGAGAGTGTATAAGGAGAGGGGGGGGGGGGGGTTAAAGGTAGCGGCATTGATTACCAATTCAGCGGTCATCTAATCACGACCGGGCTAAGTCCAAGAACGTGCCACATCGGGACAGGCTAACGAAATCCGTCAGCTAATTAAAACACACTAAAGACAGCAGCGTCTCTTTCTCCCTCTCCCTCTCTCTCTCCCTCCCTCTCACTCACTCACTCCTTCTCCTTCTCCCCCTCTCTCACCACACTCACTTCCAGTTCACTATGGATTATTTGATCAGTGTATTTTATTGGCATGAACATTTAAACGGGACTTAAAACCGTAAACACACCCATAACCGTAACCGTTAACCGGTCTTAACCGCTTGAAATTGTTAAGCGTAACTAAAAACTTAACTAAAACAAAAGTTATTTTTATTATACCGTTACCGTAAAACCAAATTTATTTCAACCGAATTAACCGTTTAGTAACCGATTCATGCATAACGGTTAATATCGGTTACAAATTATGAATGAGTTACGTTCAAAAACAACAATCTATAAACAGCAATTCGAATTGTACTTATAAAATTCAACAATTTTCAAAGAAAATCAGATAAGAAATGCAAATTTGCAATGTCTGTTAAGTGTTCAAGTTGTTACCATGTACAAAAACCACAACATACAAGCAGCAATTATCTATAAATACAAAGTACAAACTTAAACACTCCACAAACACACTTGACACTGCTAATTTTAATTTATTATACGATTTCCTTTGATATTTATTAACTTTAAAATGCACTCTGCACAAATTTGCACTTAACAGCTGTTATTTCAACTTGAACAGCTGCTAAGTATCTTAGCATTAGCATTAGACTGTTATGTTAACATCACTGGCATGCAGCATAACAATTTGCTGTACAATCAGCTCATAAGATCTGTTTTTTTTTTCTTTTTCTTTTATTTATTATGATAATTTGGTTGGTTAACTTAATAAATAGAAGAACAATTCAGTTTTAATCTTATGCTAGTCTCTGATCGAGCTCTCGGGCAATAATCAATCTTATGTGAAATGTTTCTTTTAAACAAAAATAGTTTAATTATGTACTAATAACTAAGTATAGTGGCGAGAAATTAAATCGCAAGAAAAAAGTTAACAAAAAATTTGCATAGGTAGAGAGTGTAAATTTAAGATACAAATTAGAAAAAGGGGAAAAAAAAGGGAAAGGTAAAGAAGGGCTGGGAAGGGTAAGAGGGACAGGACAACAGGGTTATTCAGTCTGAGACCGAACATCAATATTATTAAGCCACCAGAAATTCTTTCTTGTTGCTGTTTGAGCTTTTTGATCTCTGTTTGATACCGAGGTATCAAATCTTTTGTTTTCTACAGTCAATGTATTTGATTGTACCTACCTCATAAGATATGTAAATTTGAAACAAATTTCCATAATATTCAAAACAAAGATCAACATATTGCTCATTTACTAGAAGAGTGACATAAGTCGAAAAACACGAACAAATGTTCGCAATGTGACAATCTATGTTGTGTACAAATTTCAATCGCAATTGCAATCGTTGACTAGAAAAGATTCTTTATGTTTCATAAAGCTCAGTTGTTTTTTCACTTGTAAACACAGGCGACACTTGAAAACTTTAAATGCGTTTATCTCGAAACGCCAATTTTTGAGATATCTCACTCTTCATGTAAATGAGCGATATGTATAAATTGGGAATAAAAATCCAATTTAGTTTTAAAAAACGATGATTACACCTTAACAACAGAAATAAATTGAACGTTACGCATGAAACTGTTACTAAACGGTTATTACGGTTCCAATAAATTCGGTTTTTCGGTATCGGTATCAATATAATAAAAAGTTTGGTTAAGGTTACGGTTTCAGTTACGGCTACTTATTGCAATCGGTTAGTATCGGTTAAAGGTAACGGTTATGGCTACGGTTTGAATCCCTATTTATAATCAAATTAGTCGGCGGTGCTACAGTCGAGCGGTACTCGACTGTCGGAGACCCCGTACTTATTATACAGATATCTCAAACAACAAAAAGATTTTCATACTAAGACTTGATTTGGACTGATCGTTCCTATGGCAGCTATATGATATAGTAATCCGATTTCAATCAAATTTGGTCGGTATGTATGGGACCATATTTTATACATATTCTGTTAGTTTGGTTGAAATATCTCAAACAGCAAAAAAGTTTTCCATACTAAGACTTGATTTTCAATTGATTGTTCCTATGGCAGCTATATGATATAGTGGTCCGATTTCAATCAAATTTGGTCAGTATGTATGAGACCATCCCATGTGCATATTCTGTCAGTTTATTTCAGTTATCTCAAACAGCAAAAAAGTTTTCCATACTAAGACTTGATTTTCAACTGATTGTTCCTATGGCAGCTATATGATATAGTGGTCCGATCCAAAATCTAAAACAAACTCGATCTGCGTGCAATATAGACGAAACTTCTTACCAAGTTTGGAGTCTCTAGCTCTTATAGTCTCTGAGATCTAGGCGTCAATACAGACGGACAGACGGACATGGCTATATCGACTCGGCTGTTGATGCTGATCAAGAATATATATACTTTATGGGGTCTGCCACGCCTCCTTCTGCCTGTGACGCACATTTTTTTTTGTGACAAAGTTAATAGACCCCTTTACTTTTTTAAAGTACGGGGTCTAAAAAGTGAACTATCAAAAAATAACTAGTAAATATTCGATTTAAAATAATAAATAATAATTTGTAGCTTAGGAGTTGTTAATTAATGCCACGAAAAACTGTTTAAATGCTCCATAGTACACTTGCAGTGTGTGTGTGTGTGTGTGTGCGTGCGTGTGTGTGTGTGTGTGTGTGTGTGTGTGTGTGTGTGTGTGGCATACTTTCTTCAGGCAGCACAGCACAAATTTATGAAGCATCATTTCTGTCTCCCTCCTCTCACTCCCACTCTCACTCCTCCCTGCCCCTGTTGTCAGCCCACACGATATACTCCCCTCTCATCTCCACTCTCCACTCTCTCCCCTCTCCCCAGTAAATGTCGCGACGCTGAGGCTAAGCGACAAATGCGGCGGCAATTTAGTTAATTGCCTGCAATTATCCTAATGAGCGAGTCGCCTGAGCGCCTGAGAATGTCGCTAGCTAAGACTCTCCCCGTCCCCCTCTTTCCTTCTCCCCTCTCTCTCTATCTCTCTCCATGCGCAGCTGACAGTTGTTGTTATTCGCGTATAAATACAAGCATATCCATATATTTCACTTGAAGGGGGAACAACTTATTGTATTTATGACCTGATGGCGTCTGCCAAGGCATTAAACAATTCAACAACTGAGCATCCAACAAAGACAAAGACGGAGATAAAGACGAAGACAAAGACAAGGACAAAGACAACCAACAACTAACTAACTATAATCTATCTATCCATCTATCTTATTATCTATCTAACTATCTATATACCTATCTATATACCTATCTATATATCTATCTATCTGTCTATCTAACTAACTATCTAACTATTTATCTATCTATCTATCAATCCAACTATCTATCTATCTAGCTATCTATCAATCTATCCATCTATCTATCTATCTATCTATCTAGCTATCTATCAATCTACCTTTCTATCTACCTTTCTATCTATCTATCTATCTATCTATCTATCTATCTAACTATCTATCTATCTGTCTATTAGATGGTCTATCTACAGATAGTCTATCTTTTTAAAAATAGCCTCGAGCATTTCAAGTTTTTAAAATACAGTCGAACTTCCCTAACTCGATTCACCATTATCCAAAGAAAAAGTTCGACTTAGGGAGACTTTGAGTTAGGAAATTATTTGTAAAAAGTCTTTTAACAGAAACTACAATTTTATTCATTCATAAAAACATTTCAAATTGCAAACTTTTCTTGTTATTTTCAACAATAAAAATTCCAGTTTGTTCCAGACCTGTCAATATTCCCAAAAATTGGTTTTTTCATTCTTTTGCTGTATCCAGAAGAAGTTCCCGATTCAAATGACATCATAATTAATTTTCCATTTTTTAAAATAATGAAAACTGTTTTCAATGAGATACTTTATTTTTCAGCCACTTAAATTTTTTAGGTCCACTTTTGAATTTCTTAACTAATAAGTTTGAACATTTAATAATTTAATTTAATAATTTAAATAATCTTGCGCTGTTACACTAACAAAGAAGTACATAAAGTACCTCTAATCTGAATCTAATTCACCAGCCTATGTAATTGTTGATGCATTATTCTATCATATACCATCACCATATGTTAATGTACATCAATATTACATCACCAAACGAGCCGGTAACAAAAGCAAAAAACAGAAACGAACTAAAATTCAGACTTTATTTGGGACTTTCCCGAAAAATTCGACTTACAGAAGCACGGGCCAATATTTTTGTTCGAGTTAAGGAGAAATTCGACTTATGGAAGTTCGAGTTACGGAAGCAGAATTGTATGAAATTTGCTCAGTAAACGCTATTGCCACTCGATTTAGTTCGAGTTAGAGACAATTCGAGTTAGGGAAGTTCGACTGTATTTACGTACATAAAAATTAATTTTTGACATGTTTTCTTGACGTTTTGTATCCTCATTTTAAGTTGAAGTTGAAGTTGAAAGCTTGACTAAATGTAATGAAAACGAAGCATCTTGAATTGATTGATTCGGCTCAAATCTAAAAGATCTATAAGTTAAAAAAACTGAATACATACAAAAATCTGAGAACCATATATATTTTTATAAAAACATTGCACTTATATATAAAATTGAGCTTAGATTTTATAAAAAAAAACTGGGAAAATAAGCTAGTTATCATAATAAAAGTGACAATAATAATACATATAGTAATATAAAAAATTGATTGGAATAATAAGTGTCTCAAATATTTGACAATATAATTCTCAATGGAAATAGTCACGGACAAAGAAAATTTGTAATTTTAAAGCAGACATTTTAAATTTTGAACTTTTCTCGTTCTTTTCTATTTTGAAAATATTTTATTTTCACATATTTAATGCTGTCGTATTTTAAAAGTAAAATATATTTTAGAAGAATATTTGTGACTGTCGGAACCGATCATTTTTATCAGTGTATTCTTGAAGATACCATGTCAAGAATCCGATAACAGGGACTTTCCAGAGAATCTTTGATTTTAGCAGCTTTAAAAGATATCGTCAGTGAAATTTCACCAAATTTAATAACAGATTAGTTTAACTTGATCTCTCGATTTGATTATGTTCAAAAATTTCTATCAGCACTTGGATTTTATTTTCATCATTTGCCTTTCTAATTCGAATTTAAAAAAATATTGTTGAGTTGAGAATTATAAATCAATAAAACTAAAATTAATTTCCATGTTGAATAAATAAAATAGAATAAAATTTGATGCTGTTGATGACAAACATATTGCGATAGTGTAATTATGTTTACCCAAAAAAGGGGATGGGGTTTAGTTTATTACAGTTGCCCCTTCCCCTCTCTTTCTCTTTCTCACTCTCTCTCTCTCTCTCTTACACACAGCATGGGGCAATAGTTGCCAATCGAAGTTGAAAGTTGCGCGGTGAATGCAATTTAGGCAAATTTGATGATGTTTCAAAGAGACAACACACACACACACATAAATAAACACACACCACACACACGCATATATCTAACCAC
This sequence comes from Drosophila suboccidentalis, assembly GCA_037043435.1. Classification (NCBI taxonomy): domain Eukaryota; kingdom Metazoa; phylum Arthropoda; class Insecta; order Diptera; family Drosophilidae; genus Drosophila; species Drosophila suboccidentalis. The sequence goes on from JBAMBK010002405.1 coordinate 2,125,751, forward strand.
ACTCGTATGTGGCATGTGGCAAGTGCCGTTAGTCAAATTGTGAGCCAAGTCCTGAGCTGTCTCAGTTTCTGTTGCTGTTGCTGTTGCTGTCGTGTCTTGAGCTGTTCCGGCCCAAATGACATGCCATTTAATGTTAAACTTTAATGTTTTCTTGTAAGTGAAGTCATAATTTTCTCAAAGCGGCGACACACGACAGACTGCGACAGAGCGATAGGTGGAGGGAGGGAGCGAGAGGGAGCTATAACTGGAACTGGAGCAGCAGTTGGCGATGGCGATGGCGATGTACGAGCTTTAGTTGCAGCACAGGTGGCATTATTATTTACGCACTCCCAACCCAACCACCCAAGCACCCTAACCAACGCACAGTGGCACAAATCGTCCAAATTTATGGCAAAATATTAGAAGAAAACAAGCGGAACAGTCGAGTGCACTCGACAGTAATATGCCCTGGGCCTAGGAATCGGCATGCCCAAGATTTGATGCCCATGAAATTTTCATACTATATAAATGGGTGATTTTTAAAAACCTGAAAATTAAATATTTATTAAAAGTAAAAACACTTTTAAATACGAAAAAAATTCGTTGACCAGATCAGGATTTGAACCCACGCCCCACGCGCACGGGCGTGTGTCTCTAGCATTAGCAAAAAGTGCCTTTTTCGACATTTTCAAAAAATTATAAAAAATACTAGCCAAGAGATATTTGAAACAATTTGTTTGCAGTTACTATTTAAATTGTTTAAAGAAACTTTCTACATCAAAACATTTTTTTTTAAAAATCAAGGAAAAAGTTGAAAAAGTTGACGTTCACAAAAATTCGAAAATTTCAATGGATATCTAATGGGTTAAAAAACGTATTGCATTATTCGAAAGAAATTCAAAAGACCTTTCCAAACATTACATGAAGTTAGTTCAAAATTTGGCTAGAACTATCTTTAAAAAAAAATTAAATCAAAGTTACTTTAAATACTTAAAAACAATGTTTGGTATAAATAACAAAAATATTTACATCTGAATTTTTATGTAAGAATCATGCAATAAATTCAATTTTTTTTTTGATTTTATATTAGAAATATTAATAAAATAAACGAAAATTTCCAAAAAAAAAAAGCATAATTAAAAAAATTGAAATTTTACTTTTTAAGTAAAAATCAAAGAAAAATTCAAATTTTCAAGTTTTAATATAAGTATTATTTATATTACTTAATTATTAATGTTACCAACAAAAGTAAAATCTTTTTTCGAAATATAAAAGAACCCAAAAATATCTAAAGTTACTTTAAATACTTAAAAACAATGTTTGGTATAAATAACAAAAATATTTAAATCTGAATTTGTATGTAAGAATCATGCAATAAATTCAGTTTTTTTTAAGATCTTATACTAGCAAAATTATTAAAAAAATACCAAAAATTAGCGCAAGTTTAAAAAATCACGAATTTAACCAAAAATTCGAAAATTCGAAAATCAAATGTAACTTTTGTTATATTTTTAGGGCTGTGGATTTGATGCCCATTGTGCAACGTTGTTGTTGCCTCGTACCATACGTTGTTGTTGTAGTTATTTATACTACGTTGTTGTTGTTGTTGTTGTTTGTGGCAAGGCCACGGGACACAAGGCGAAGAAGAAGAAGAAGAAGAAGACACAAGACGGTAACGACCTCATGAAATAATGCGCCAAGTGTCGTTTTTTCAGCCGCTCTCGTTGCCAAAGTGTTTTATGCCATAATATTTATCTACCAAACTCCCCTCGCCCCACTCCCCACTCCCTTCAGTTCAACACCTGTGTGTGTGTGTGTGTGACGATGTTGTGTTCATTATGGAAATCGTGGATTTGCCAAATGTTTGCACGATCATTTGTCATCCTTTTTTACAGTTGACTTTCAGCACGGGGCTTTTGCTTCACTCGGCGCTTTTCACGCATTTGCCAGCGTCTAAATTATTGAAAATTGCGTTGCAACATGAATGATATATAAGCTAAGAGTGGAGAGGGAGGAGGGACGAGTGAAGAGAAAGAGAAGAGAAACAGGAAACAGGACAAAGGACGAAGGAGTCGCTGACAATCACAGACTCAGTTGCTGTCAAAGGACTTTAGCCGCTAAGTGTTGTGGCATGCCTCATGTCCTGGGGATTTTCATGGGGCTAGAGAGGAGGGGGAGTGGCATGTTGCCACATACGATTATCTCTCTCTCTCCCTCTCTCTCTATAGTCGACGTAGACACATTTTGTTTTATGGCCAAAATGCGGCACGGCGACACTTGACGAGCATTAGGTGAATGTGAATGTGAATACGAGTATGAGTGTGAGTGTGTGAATGTGTATGTGTATGAGTGCAATGAATGTGCAATCGAGTGATTGATCGATCATTCACAGCTGGGAATTGAATACATTTACAAACACCAGACAGCAAATCTATATGTACATTGTACATACACGAAAAAAAAATCCGGATATTTAGCCCGAATTCAATCCGAAACGATGTCAGAAGTGGGGTAATCTCGGATTTTCTTAAACCAAGTATGAAATACTTGATTTTTTCAATCCCGAATTCAATCCTGAAATTCTTAAATTCAGGCTAAAAAAAAAATATTAATTTTAATGTTTTTCGTTACATTTAAACTTTTTATTAAATTTTTTTTTTTAGATTTTTTTTTTTTAAATGATTTTTTTTAAACATTTTTTTTTTTTAATATTATATTTTCTTTTAAGGTTTTTTTTTTTGCGTTTTTAAATTTTTTTTTTTTAATATTCTTTTTTAAGATTTTTTTTTTAAAGCTTTTAAATTTTTTTTTTTCTATATTTTTTTATAGATACTTTTTTAAATTTGTTTTTTTAAAATTATTTAATTTTTTTTTTTTAATTGACGGGGGGAATCGAACCCAGATTTTTTTCAAACCAGAGTCGACGACTCTAACCATTGAGCCACGGGACTGATTGAAATGAGAGAGGCCGAGAGAGAATTTTCTCTCGCGCTCAGCAAATGTGTATTTTCCCATTTTAATCCCGATACAGGCTTAATTATTCAGCTTAATCCTGAAAACATACTTAAAAAATGCGGGCTTAAATCAAGTATTTTAGGCTTGATTTTAGAATGGCATTTTTTTTTCTGTGTATATACATATATTTACATATATATTTTTTGTCCTCTCAACAATTCAATTTTTGCATTTAATTTTTGCAATTTTTTTATTAAGCAGTTAATCTAATAAAATACATGAAAAAAATAAACTAATTTATTTAAAAGTAAATATTTATTAAATTTAAAGCATAATCCTTTAGCGAACTTTTCATTTTATTCATTTCTCTTTTTTTAAGAGAACTTTAAGTTTATGAATTAAAAGAATCATCATATTATCTTAGTTTAAGAAACGGAATTCTATTAATTTACAGTGTAGTTCCTTAACCCATTAAATGCTGCCCATAGAAGACCTAGAAGTTGATAGAAACAAAAAATTTTATTTTTTCCATTTCCATACATTTTTTAGCTTTTTTCGTCAACACTTTCTATGCAGACAAAAAAACATAGATATTTACCTGTAAAAAACTACAGGTATACAGGTATACATATACATACATATTTTATAAGCTATTCCATTTTCAAAAATGCCTTATCTAGCCTGAAATAAGCTAATTTGGCAACACTGGTTGCAATTAGAGAGAGTTTGTTGTAGTGACGTCATGCGGCGGAGTTTAGTGGAAGCTAAGAGCGCAGTGCAGTTAGTGTCCACATGTGGAGCCTATGTGCGAGTGTGTGAGTGAAACGAAAGCTGAGAGCAAAATGGAGAGCGGGATCGAATTGGTGTGAATGCAACAGTGATATTTAGTCTGTGTATGTGTGCTGCAATCGTAATAAAAGGCTCAGATCGAGTGCGAGAGAGAGAGAGAGAGAGCAGTGCTGTGAGTGTTTCTATGATTGCAAACAAGTGCGATTGAGAAACACAGCAAGCTGTATAGAAATATTGGCTTTTTCTGAAGGCTTATCAACCTTTCCGTGTAAAGTATTTTGGATACCATTCTAGATCGCATTTGGAAATAGTTTTTCCTAATTTATGATTCCTATTTATTTCTTCCCAATTTTGGATATATTTTTGGAACGTCATTTTATGGACACTTACTACAGACAACACGAACAATACCAACAGCACAGATCTACCAACATAATGTATAAGCCACACCGATCCCTATTCAATATAATTTGTATTAAAAAAGTTAAATTTAAAAAAACTTGAGCCTCTTGAACTTCAACCAAAATATTTGCACGATTTATGAGCTGCTTGCTTAACAGCTGTTAACTTAACATCAGAATGCAATGTTCACATTTGTGGTATGCAACATTACAGTTCAATGTATTCCTAATAGGAATGTAAAAAAAGGGCAAGTGTTATCTATGCATCTAAGACTTAGATTCTAAGTGCAAGTCAATTGAAAGTGTAACAAATAATGTAGTTTCTAGAGTACAGTCGAACTTCCCTAGCTCGAACTTCCCTAACTCGAATTTTCTCTAACTCGAACAAAATCGAGTGGCAATAGCGTTTACTGAGCAAATTTCATACAAATCGCCTTCCCTAACTCGAACTTCCATAAGTCGAATTTCTCCGTAACTCGAACAAAATATTGGCCCGTGTTTCTGTAAGTCGAATTTTTCGGGAAAATCTCCGATAAAGTTGGAATTTTTTTTTCGTTTCTGTTTTATGCTTTTGTTACCGACTTGTTTGGATATGTAATATTGATGTACATTAACATATGGAGATGCAATATGATAAAATATTGCATCAACAATTATTTAGGCTTGTGAAATTGCTATAGGAAAGATGTTCGAAATGTACTTCTTTGTCAGCGCATCAGTGTACTAAAATGTTTAAAAATGTTTAAGGAAATATTCAAACTTATTAGTAGTTAAGGAATTTGAAAGTAGACCAAATAAATTAAAGTTGCTGAAAAATGTGGTATCTCAGCAAAAACATTTTTCATTATATTAAAAAATGAAATATTAATTATGATGACATTTGAATCGGGAACTTCTTCTGGATACAGCAAAAGAACGAAGAAACCAATTTTTGAGAATATTCACAGGTCGTGAACAAACTGGAATCCTTTTTTGTTCAAAATAACAAGGAAAATTTGCAATTTGAAATGTATTTATAATTGAATGCATTTGTAGTTTCTTTTAAAAAACTAAAAAAAAAAATTCCCTAACTCGAAGTCTCCCTAACTCGAACTTTTTTCTTGGATAATGGTGATTCGAGTTAGGGAAGTTCGACTGTATTTAATTATGCTTACTTAACCTGTTTGTTGTCTGTTTTTTGGTTAAGCAACTAGAGCAGCTATCGGCACGGCCCTATCTCGTGCGCATAGGAAATTTTCGTGGCGACTGCGCTGCCGCTCACGTACACTCACGTACACGTCGCGACGCGTCGCTGCTACGACTTGTTTCTGTTACTTCGCTGTTATTCCGCTGTTAGACGAACAAAAATGCACACTAACGCAATGCAAACATATGAATGTGTAGGTGCCGACCACTGAACTAGAGTTAAAGTTATAGTTAAAGTTTAAGGAAATTATCGCTGATGTTTTTGTTTGTTTTTTTTTTTGTTTTTTTTTGTCTTTTTTTTGGTTGGCAACTCGCACGCACTTTACTCTCAAAGTCCTCGGACGCTTGTATTGATTTTTGCGTTAAAACTCCGTTCACGCATTTACCACAACTCCCCTTCCCCCTCCCTACTCCCCCGGTTTCTAGACCCGGAACAACACAGCATTGAGGAACTTTTCAAAAACACAAACACAAAACTTTTGAGGTCTATAAAAGCCGCCGTCGCCGTTGCTGACGCAGAAGTTTCAAAAAACAAAAAAAAAAAAAAAAAAAAAAAAAAAAAAAGTGTTGAAAACTTTTGCGACGCACTAAATGTTATCATTCGTTGTTGTTGTTGTTGTTGTGTCTAAGCCATAGAAGTGAGTACAGAGAGTAAAGTAAGAAAAAAAATAGGCCATGCGGTCGCTGTCGCTGCTGACGTCGCTGCCGGCGTCGACGCAGCACGCAGCACGCAACTCTTTAAAGTGGCCATGGCAGCGACGTCGGCAGCGGCAGCATCAAACGCTGCCACGCCCACTCGCGATATGAAAAAGTTTGCAATTAGGTATTGTCAAAAGTTTGTTGTTGTTGTTGTTGTTGTTTGGAACTTTGGCGACGGAACGGCCTATAAAATAATATGAAGTTTTTGCCCAGCTAAATTCTGTCTAAATATGGGGCAGATGGGGTGGGGGAGAGGAGAGGGGGCCAGAAAATCAGCTGATCAGCGTGAGAGTCACAGCTGAGCGGCAGAAAGAAGAGCAGAGAGAGAGAGAGAGTGGAAGGGCAGGGGCGACGTCTGTTTGGCGAGACGAAACTTTGTCTCGAAACAAAACTTTGCAGCCGGGCCCAAAAGAGAAATGCGAACAACAACAACAACAACAGAAACAACAACAACAACAACAGCAACTTTAACCCTTTTTGTCTGTTAACCTTTTCAGTTGCTTGGTCTTTTTAGACCCCGTACTTTATAAAAGTAAAGGGGTCTATTAACTTTGTCACAAAAAAAAATGTGCGTAACAGGCAGAAGGAGGCGTGGCAGACCCCATAAAGTATATATATTCTTGATCAGCATCAACAGCCGAGTCGATATAGCCATGTCCGTCTGTCCGTCTGTAAGAGCGCCTAGATCTCAGAGACTATAAGAGCTAGAGACTCCAAACTTGGTATGTAGGTTCGTCTATATTGTAAGCAGATCAAGTTTGTTTTAGATTTTGGATCGGACCACTATATCATATAGCTCCCATAGGAACAATCAGTTGAAAATCAAGTCTTAGTATGGAAAACTTTTTTGCTGTTTGAGATATTTCAACCAAACTGACAGAATATGCGTAAAAGATGGTCCCATACATACTGACCAAATTTGATTGAAATCGGATTACTATATCATATAGCTGCCATAGGAACGATCGGTCGAAAATCAAGTCTTAGTATGAAAATCTTTTTGTTGTTTGAGATATCTTTAAAATAAGTACGGGGTCTCCGACAGTCGAGTACCGCTCGACTGTAGCACCGCCGACTAGTTATTATTATTTTTATTCTTTTTTTCAACTACACTTAGTTGACATACGTTCATGGCAAGAATAATAGAAACGATAATTTTTTTTTATTTTTTAAAATTCTTCGGAGAAATTCTAATATCTTTTTTTGTTAATGTTTTTAATTTTAATTAATTTCTTTAGTGTTTTTTGTTATATATACAGTCGAACTTCCTTAACTCGAATTTCCCTAACTCGAATTTTCTCTAACTCAAACTAAATCGAGTGGCAATAGCGTTTACTGAGCAAATTTCATACAATTCTGCTTCCCTAACTCGAACTTCCATAAGTCGAATTTCTCCGTAACTCGAACAAAAATATTGGCCCGTGCTTCTGTAAGTCGAATTTTTCGGGAAAATCCCCAATAAAGTCTGAATTTTTTTTCGTTTCTGTTTTTTGCTTTTGTTAACGGCTCGTTTGGTGATGTAATATTGATGTACATTAACATATCGCTCATTAACATGAAGAGTGACATACATACAGTGCCGGACAAAGAAAACCGGACACCATAAAAGAGTGGTTTTTGGAGTTTTCTTAAAGTTTATATTTTTTTGACCATAGGCAAAACGTAGGTTGGTTAGGGACTGTTCAGATGATAAACAAATTTCCTTAACCCATTGAGTACCGATTGAGATTTTCGAATTTGGAAAAAAGTCTACTTTCGAATATCTTTTCCTAGGGCTCCAACCAAAAAAGTTGGTCAAAAGATTTTTGAAAATTTTTTTTTGCAGTCACTATTAAAATTGCTTAAAGAATATTTTTGCATCCCAACTTTTTTGGTTGGAGCCCTAGGAAAAGATATTCGAAAGTAGACTTTTTTTCAAATTCGAAAATCTCGATCGGTACACAATGGGCTAAGGAAAGTTTTGTACCATCTGAACAGTCCCTAGGCCACCTACGTTTTGCCTATGGTCGAAAAAATATAAACTTTAAGAAAACTCCAAAAACCACTCTTTTATGGTGTCCGGTTTTCTTTGTCCGCTACTGTAAGTCGAAAAACACGATTTTTGAGTTAATGTTGCAGAAATGTTCGCAATGTGACAATCTATGTTGTGTAAACATTTCATCATCCTATCTTTAAAACCGAGAGTGTGAGAAGAGTTTATGTCGTTTTTTCATTTCCAACGATTCGACTTTATTAACTCAAAAGAACGATATATCTCAGTTGACTCAGTTGACAATCGTTGACTGGAAAAGATTCTTCATGTTTCATAAAGCTCAGTTGTGTTTTTCTCAAATTTACAAGATTGGCCGCAGTTCAAAAAACACAGGCGACACTTGAAAACTTTAAATGCGTTTATCTCGAAACGCCATTTTTTGAGATATGTCACTCTTCTAGTAAATGAGCGATATGGTGATGCAATTTGTTAGAATATGGCATCAACAATTACATTGGCTGTTGAATTAGCTTCAGGAAAGACGTAATTTATGTACTTATTTGTCAGCGTATCAGCGCAAGATTATTTAAATTAAATTATAAAATATGCAAATTAGTTAACGAACTCGAAAGTGGACCTAACAAATTGAAGTAAAATTATAATTTAAGTTGTTGTAAATAATAACAGAATAATTAAATAAACAATAAGAAAAAAAAAAAAAAAAACAAATTGAAGTGACTTAAAAATATGGTATCTCATCAAAAACAGTTTTCATTATTTTAAAAAATAGAAAATTAATTATGATGTCATTTGAATCGGGAACTTCTTCTGGATGCAGCAAAAGAGCGAGAAACCCAATTTTTGGGAATATCGCCGTCTTAAACAAACTGGAATCTTGTATTTGTTGAAAATAACACGAAAACTTTGCAATTTGAAATGTTTTTATGAATGAATAAAATTGTAGTTCCTTTCAAAATACTAAAAAAAAATAATTCCCTAACTCGTAGTCTCCCTAAGTCGAACTTTTTCTTTGGATAATGGTGACTCGAGTTAGGGAAGTTCGACTGTATTTTTATTTATTTTTTAACTTCACTTGGTTGACATACGTTGATGGAAAGAACAATAGAAACGATAATTTTTTTTTTTATTTATAAAAATTCTTTGGAGAAATTTCTATTTTAGTTTTTTTGTTAACGTTTTTTTAGTCTTTTTATTTTATATTTTGTTTGATATTATTTATATTGTTTTTCTTTTATTTTTTGTCATGTGCAAGTTTTCGTCAATTTGTTTGCTGTTAGTTTTCTTTTTGTACACTGATTTTTCATTTTTTCTATAATTTATCTATTAAACAAAACAACGGTATTCCAAATTCATGCGCAGCTTTTTATCGTATTAATTAAAAATTGTTTGAATTGTCTAAATGATTCTTTTATTTTGATTTTTTTAGTTTGTTCTTTAATCAGAATCAAATTACCTAATCTATCGGTATTTGAACCTTGTTTCAATTTTATACTACAAGAAAAAAAATTGTTTTTTTTTTTTGACAACTGTTTTTTTATTTTCTTTGATTTTGAAAACTTTTAAAATTGCTGCCTAAAAAGATTGTTCGATTTTCAAGTACTTATTTAAACTATATTAATTATTTCATAATTATTTTGTCTCAAATAAATATAAATGTTTTGAAAATAAACAATTGTTAAAATTTTAAATAGCATTAGAGAAAAAAAAAACTAGAAAAAAAATGCTTATTATAATTATTTTTTTTTAAGTTTTTTATCAGTATAAAAATATTTGTTGCATTTATCAAAACTTTTCTTATGCAATTTGCATGTGATTTTATTTATACATAATTTAAAAACAAATGTTTTCTCATAATTTTTTCATATATTTTGATATTTTTAAAAAGAATAGAAAACAGATTTCTTCAATAAATACGTTAGCTTTAATTATTTATAATTTAAATTAAATTAAATATTTTTAAAACACTTTCAACTTTGTTGCAACGGAATTTCAAGTGAAAAATACTTGAAAATTAATTTTAAGCACAGCGACAAAGTTCAAAGTTCATTGCTCGACTTAGGCGGAAACAAAACTGAAAGAGATGGCAATGGAGAGTGAGCGAGAGAGAGAGACTTGGGCAACTTTGTCAGTTTTCAGTTAGCAATATTTTGGTATGTATAAATTTTGTTGCTTAAAACTGGCATAAGTTTAATTTTTTTACTTCTTTCTCTCTCCCTTCTCCTTTCTCCTTTCTCCAAACAATTCTCAAGTTTGCAGCAAAGTTTTGTTAGTGCTATCTCTTTTGCTCGGTGCCTGAGTAAGTTACTTAGCAAGTTCTGAGAGGGGGGCGTGGCACGCCTTCAAGTTTAGTGGTACGCAAAGTTCGCATTGGCAGTTACTTTTATACTATACATATATTTCTCAGCTTTTCAGCTTTTCCGTTGAGTTTTTCAGTGTCAAGGTCACTCGCAAGTTTCTCTTTCTTCTTCTTCTTCTTCTTCTTCAACTTCTGCTTGTTCTTCTTCGTTCGTTTAATGAGCGCTAAGAACAACAACAACAACAATAAAAGTGTTGAACATATTTTGAAAGTTGCCGCCGATTTGATCGCCAACTTTTCAGTGGCGTCCCTGAAAAAGGGGGTGGTAGATGGGGGCGGGAGGCGGGCAGAGTGTGGTGGAGCGAGGGCGTGCTGTAAGTGGGGGCGTGGCAAGGTTGTCGACACTTTGTGGTCAGCTTTGTGTTTTTGTGTTAGGCTCATTTCAAGTTTGTTCGCTGTTTGTTTTCTATTTATTATTATCATTTATTTATTAATTTTTTTTAATTTCCTTATTTTTTCTTAATATAATTTATTTTTTTATTTAAAAAAAAAAAAAATTAAAAGGTCCACCTTGCCAAAAAACGTAAAATTGATTAAAAACTCAAATCTTGTGAAATTTTCTTCCAAAAATGTATTCAAGTTATTTATTTTATCAATATACGCTGGAAGAAATTCAATAGGATGAACATATAGATTCTACATTGGAATAAATTCACTTTTTCCATATTTTTGCCTATTTTCTTAAAAATTGACTTACAAAATGGACCGTTTGTATTTTAACGATTACACTAAGTCAGGGAGTAAGATTGTAACATGAACCATTTTAATATATAGAAATATATTGAAAGTTTAATTTAAAACAAGTTCTAAGAGCTATATATCGGAATATAGAATAAAATTTGATGAACAAACTCTTGGAAAAACTAGGTGGAAATCTTGTCACGTTCGCGATGTCACGTTACAAATTACTAAGAAAACTTGTAAAATATATAAAACGGTAGTTACATATCAAAATTATTTCTAAAATGGAAAACTGCATTATTTTATTATGGCTTAAGAGTATTTTCTTCCAAATTACTCGCCACATTTCTCAGAGTTTCGCATTTGTCAAGATGAAGTCAAAAATGACTTCCATTTTTCGTCGCGTTCGCGATGCCTTGTTTTCTATAAATAATTAAAAAACGACAAGTCTTCAAAGATTGTCTTTTATCATAAGAATAGTGTTGATAAAATGCATTAAACACGTGAGAAAACATTTTTGAAAATGTCAATTTTTGCCATTTTTTTTTTCATTTAAAGTCGTACAAATGTCGCGTTCGCGATCCTGGAAATACCCATATATATATTTTTTTTATTCTCAATTGAAGTCAAATTTAAGTTGTTTTGCGGCTTGTTTTCAATTTATCAATTTGTTTCTATTTTTTAATGTTTTTTTTTTTTGTTTTTTATAATTTGTTTTTATAATTTTTATTTTTGAATTGTGCAATTTTTTGTTGGTCAAGCTTTAATTTGTTAGTTGCTTAGATATATTAATTATTTCATCATTATTTTGTCTTAAATAAATATCAAAATGTTTTGAAAATTTACAATTGTAAATAACAGAAAAAAAAAACTAGAAAAAAAAGCAAACTATAATTTTTTTTTTTTTTTTTTTAGTATATAAAATATTTGTTGCATTTATCAAAACATTTTTTATGCAATTTTCATATGATTTTATTTATACATAATTTAAAAACAAATGTTTTCTCATAATTTTTTCATATATTTTGATATCTTTAAGTAGAATAGAAAACAGATTTATATTTTTCAATTTTTTTTTTTGCTATTATTTTCTTTTATTTATTTATTTTATTTTTTTTTATATATTTAGTATGTGCCAGTTTTTGTTTGGCAGATTTCAACTTATTTGCTGATTGTTTTATTTTTATTTATTTCTTTTAAGTGCAAGTTATTGTTATTCAATTTTTAGTTTGTCTTCTGTTTGTTTTCTATTTCATTACAATTTTGTATACATATCATTTATTATTTTTGTTTTTATTTTCTCAAGTGCAAAATTTTCAAGCGCAAATTTAAGTTGGTTTTTTTTCTTGGTTTTCTATTTATCAATTTGCTTTTTTTTCTATTTTATTCATTTTATTTAAATTTCTTTTTTTTTATAATATAATTTATTTATTTATTTTTTTTTAAATACATTTTTTTTTATGTTAAGTGCAGGCAAATTTAAGTTGGCTTGCGGTTTGTTTTCTATTTAAATTTTATTAATTTTATTTTTCCATTTTATTATTTATTTTTTTTAATTTTTATTTATTTTATTTTTCTATTTTATTATTTTTTTTTTTGTTTTTTTTATTTTTTTTTTTATGTGGATGATTTCGTTAGGCAAATTTTAATTTGTATGCTGTTTTTTTTAAATCCTAATGGTTTTTTTTTTATTTTAAATTTAGCTTGTTTTCTATTTGTTATTGCTTTCTATTTTTTATTTATTTCATTTAATTTGATATACATACTATACATGTATTTTATTGTAAATTTATTATTTTTTGTTTGTTTTCTGCTGTTTGTTTTCTATTTTTAATGTTTTTTTTTTCTATTGTTTTTTTTTCTTTTTTTTGTTAATTTTCGTTTACTTTCTTTTTGTTATATATTTTTGTACTATTTTTGATTTAACTATTTTTCTGTTGTCGCTGTCAACAAGTTGAGCGGGCGCCACAGCAACAACAACAACAACAACAACAGCAACAACAACATCGACGAGGACAACAACGACGAGGACAACGGCAACATAATCAAGTGGAGATTATGTAATTAGTCTGCAGCTGATTGATGAGTCCTGGCAGCGTATTCTCTCTCTCTCTCTCTCTCTCCCGCTCTCCCTCCCCCTCTCTCTCTTATGCTCTAAGGCAATCAGGCGGCCTGCGATAAAATTTAAATATCTGTACAAAGGCGCAGGACCTTAATACGTGCAACAACAACAACAACAACAACAACCAAGCACTCCCAATCAGTGATGCCAATTTGGCCTTTTTTCGGATAGATTTGTCTGGTTTTTAACTGCTTCAGGCCCGAGAACTCAAACATCTTCCACCCTAAAATCTGGCTTATTTTTTAGATTCAATTAAATTTAATCCAAAAAGGATTTTATGGTGTCAATTTTCGAATTTTTTTTGAAATTGGAAATTATGACATTTTGAAAATTGCTAAAAAGCCACTTTTTGTATGAAAAAGAGGAAAAAGGGGTCAGAATAATAATTTTTGGCAATTTTCAAAAAATCATAAAAAATACTAACAAAAATATTTTGGAAAATTTTTTTTTGAAGTCACTCAATTTTTTTTTTTTTTAAATCGAGGAAAAAGGTTGAAAAAACACTTTTTTTAACACTCAAAATTTTCCATATGTACTTAATGGGTTAAAGAAATTTTTGTATCAGTCGAACGAAATTTAAGTGAATAAAAATGTAATATAAAAAACTTGGCTCAAAACATCTTTATTCAGGTATGCCACAGAAATCACTAGTGAAAGCGAATTCAGAGAAAAGCAATTCCACTTCGAAAATTTCTCCGTGCCACAGAAATTCGGGTGATTTAGGTTTTTAAGCATGTTCATCAACCTTTTCGAACTAGGCTGCTAGGGTTGGCCCCTTCTCAGATTAAATTTCCCAAGGGTTTGTTTAGCAACTTTTTTAAGTTTATCATTGCAGAATATAAAATTTTTATTTTATTTCTTATTTAATTTATATTATTCAATTTATTTATATAATAATTGATATTGTGTCGCTTAAATAAATTTAAAAGTTATTGGCGCGGCAAACAATAAAAGTTACTCGACAACTCTATATTCTAAAATTAGGACAAAAAATGTGACATTATTCTCATGGCATCGGATGCCAGTGAATTGAGCGATGATTTCGTTTCACTCAAAATTGTTCAGGTGATTGGACTGTGGCACGGAGAAATGAAATTGACGTGAAATTCAAGTGGAAGAGATTTCTGTGGCATACCTGATTATACCCAAATTTGACAAATTTATGCTGTATGAAGACATTAATGGCACACTGTATATAAAATACAATTTTTCAATTAAATACTTATGAATATTTTATGTTCTGCAGATTCGTCTAAATTGCCCGGCAAATACCTAAAAATGATAGGCACCATGGCAAAGAAACTGCCGAGGAGAAAATCATTGAAAATGCTTTAAAACTTTTAAATTAATAATATAAAATATAAAGAAAAAAAATATAAAATATAAAAAGCGTTAGGAATGCTTAGAAATAAGTAAATAAATAAATAAATAAATAAAAAAAAAAAAAATAGGAAACAAAATTTGACCTGTGTTTCTGTCTATTTTTTAGATTTTCAGCTTTTATTCCCTATTTTCCTTGGCTGTTTTGTCTTTTTTTCTGGATAATTTTTGGCATCACTGCTGCCAATTGCTCACAGCTGAATAAAAAGCTATCACAGCCACTATACAACCTCTATTTCCCTTCCCCCTTCTCCCTTTCTCTCTTTCCCTGCACTCACCTCTCCTCCCTCCACTCTGCTGAATATGCCAACGTTCATTTTGCGGACGGTAAACAAACAAATAAAAACAAGATTTTCCCTCCTTCCACCTCCGCCTCCTCCTTCCTCCTGCCTCCTTCCTCCTGCCTCCATCTCCATCTCTATCAAAATCCAAATCCAAAGAGGACGTCAGCTCATCAGCAGCCATCAACCACCAAACGGGGCAATGAGTGGCCGTACTGAGGGGCTGTTGGGAGGGGGAACTGATGGGGTCTCAGCTCATCCACTTGTCTGTAAAATGTCACAAAAGGCGGACGGACGGACGGACGATGCTCGAGCTTTGCTCGGGTGCTCGGGCTTTTGTCCGGTCAACTTTATTAAGGATATGCAAATATCCTTAATTCGAAAATGATTTTTAATAGGATCGAATGGAATTAGTTTATTACTTTTAATGAATTTTTTATGTCGCCCGCCAAAGTCGCAAGTTTGAAAGAAGAAGAGGAAGAGTCAGAGGAAGAGGAAGAGAAAGAGGCAGAGAAAGAGGCAGAGGTACAAGGTTGCTTTTGTTGTGCATGAATATAATGGATTTCATTTGGCTAAAGCTCAAGTTGAAGCCGAAGCCGAAGCCGAAGCTGAAAAAGCCAATCACGTGGTTTTAGCCAAGGCCCAAAAGCAAAGTAGAAGCAAGACTAATAGTCTCTCTCTCTCTCTCTCTCTCACTTACACTGATAAAAAAAAATGAACTAAAATCAAGATTTTGGTCTCAGAACTAAGAACTTTGGTCTGAAAATCTTGAAGTAAGAAAACACAACTTGATTCTAAGAACATGTCAATTGAGACCAAGTTCTTATTTTTAAGATCATAAATTCCTATATCCACAAATCTAACTAAAAGAAACTTAAAACTTATTATTTATTTATTTAATTTAATTTTTTTGTATGTTATATGTTCTTATTTATAGACCAAAAACTTTTGAATACTCAAGACAAAAAAAGCTCAAATAAAGATTAAGATTCTTAGCAATTTAAGAAGAATGTCATCTCTGAGAAGCCAGAACCAGTTGTGAATTCTAAGCCTCAAAAATTCAAAAAATTTGAAGATTTTTGTTCTTAATTTAAAAAAAAAAAAGATCTTAGTTTTAAGATTTTTTTTATTTTTATAATAAGAACTTAAGATTTTTAGAATAACATTCTTAGTTTTAGTAATTTGGTCTTAATATGGTCTTATATTAAGAACAAAATATTTAAATTTGAGAATTTTATTCTTATATTAAGAACTTGCGATTTTCAAGATTAATATTCTTGGTTTTAGTAATTTGGTCTCAAAATTTTCTTATTTCAAGAACAAAATATTTAAGATGAATGTTCTTGATTTTAGTAAGTGGTCTTTTTTTCAGTGTACACTCTCTCTCTCTGCCTTCCTTCCTCTCTCTAGGAGTGCGACTAATTTGCTTGCAGATGATTTATTGATTTAAAGAGAGATTCTCCATCTCCGTCTCCATCTCCATCTCCGTCTCCATCTCCGTCTCCATCTCCGTCTCCATCTCCGTCTCAGTAACGCCCAAAGTTCTTTTTGCCCGTCCCGTTTTCAGTTCATGCATTGTTTATTTTGATTTTATTTTCATTTTCATTTTCATTCTTCCTTTGCGGCTAATTGATTTTTGTCCAGCCAGCTAATTTTGGCCCAAAACACTTTTCACCACAGCACTATGGTCAAAAAACCCCGATATTTTGGCATAAACTCTGAATATCAAGTTAGAGACTTGAAATTTGGCATGAACTTTAGTTAGACTGATTTAGAATTTAGAATTTTTGAATTTTTTTTGGATTTGAACCAACAAATTTATAGAAATTCCAAATATATAGCGAGGGGCTTGAAATGTGACACGAAGCTTAGTTATAATATTCAAAAATATATATAATTTTGGTTGTTATTCAATTGGATCTTGTCTTCAAAATAATAAAAATAATTGTTTAAGCTTAACCCTCTAATGCCTTAATTTTCTATCGTGCTGGAAAAATCATTTTAAACTAATTTTTGGTCAAAATGAACGAGTCTGAACTTAGTTTTTTAATCAGTTTACCTTACAGGTTACCTGTTACAGGTAAAAATACGTACCCCGCCTAAAGGCGGCATTTGTTTTTTATTGGATATAAATTTATGAATATATGTATACATATATTATATATGATATTCAATAATTGCTTTGCTTTATAAACATCCTCCACCCACACAATATAGAAATTAAGTTAAAAAACATCGTACGATGAAATCGATAGCTTCAACAAATTTTTCATCCCTTGCAAATACTCACAAAAATGTTTGGCGGGAATGCCCAACCCTGCCTTTAGGCGGGGTTACGCTTAAAGCGATTTTAGTGCGCTTAACTTATATTGTTACATCTATATATTGTTACATCATTTAATAGGTGACTAAATTTCCTATCCGCCAGTATTTTTCTGAACTGTGTACGATAAGATTTACTGCTTATTATCTTTGTCTAAAAATCAGTGTTTGCCAAAATGTATTTAATTGCGCCCAAAACCTGCTTTTTTGACTTTGATGTCATATTTCTGCAAATCGAATTGGACTAAAGTCATTTTTCATATGTAACCACATGCGGGCATATATTAGCAATATATTAATAGTCAAGTTTTGTCAATATATTAATTTTTGTAGTTTTGATGGAGCTTTTTGTTAACCCCGCCTTAAGGCAGGGTTAGGCATCACAGGGTTAAATATAAAGCAATTTATTTTAAACTTTGCATGTTTGCTAATTAGAATAAAGTAGAATTTACAATTTTGTTTGTTTTCAATCATCTGAAT
This sequence comes from Drosophila suboccidentalis, assembly GCA_037043435.1. Lineage (NCBI taxonomy): Eukaryota > Metazoa > Arthropoda > Insecta > Diptera > Drosophilidae > Drosophila > Drosophila suboccidentalis. The sequence goes on from JBAMBK010002405.1 coordinate 2,143,374, forward strand.
CTGAGAAAAATCCGATTGTCGTTTTTCACGAAAAGCAACAAAATCGAACAAAAAGAATTATTAACATCTGATTCTAGATAGTTTAGTTGATAACCTTTATGCAAAACTCTCGTGCAGTTTTTTTGATGTACTAATGTAGAGCTTAACCCATTAAAGGCTGCCTTTAGATCGGCTGGTATGATTTTGACCAAATTTTGAAATGTGTGGCTAGAAGACCATAGAAGTTAAAAGAAAAAAAAAATAGTTTTCTTCGAATTTTATTTTTCCGATTTCCATACATTTTTGGGATTTTTTCGTCAATATTTTCTATGCTGAAAAAAACCTAGATATTCACCTGTAAAAAAACTACAGGTATAACAAGGTTAACTTGTTAACTGTTCAATTTTTATACATATATATTTGTTCTATCTCTAAACTATGAAATAAATTTTGGGTATTTGAATACCCATTAGCTTAAAATGGGTTAACGGAATAGGAACACATTTGTTAGTTTTTAGCTAAAAATACACATAGACAACGCATTGGACTATTGCACAATAAAACACAAATACTAAAAATCTCTACTACTACCGTTTTTTAAATACCTTTATCAACTTTATTCATACACTGCCGTTCAACTGAATAGGTTCATGATTATTGAGGTAGGAATCGGGCTGTAAATCCTAAACCAATATTCCGATTTACATGACATTTTTTTTCTACAATTCTCTAATCTTATATTAATTAGTTGCCAAAGTATGATTTTCATTAACTTAATATTTATTGCCTTTTTATTTTTTCTTCTGAAAGGTTAACAAATTTAATGCTTTATTTTTCGTTCATCTGAATAGGTTTAGTTGAATAAAGTTTCATTTTGTGATGAAATTTTGCGATAAATCAACAAAATTTGTTTGTAAACTTGTAATTTAATATATTTTCTTTATATTGAATAAACAATTATTTAGCAATTTTTATTATGCTTAAGAAACAAACACAATGGGCTCTGAAAGTTGCAATTATTTTTTTCCGCGCTTTTTCAGTTCATGACTTTGTGAGCGCTTATAATATTAAGGGTAGTCCCGAAAAATCTAAAAAAATTATCATTGTTTGCTTTGGAGTTTTTTGATTTGGGAAATAACAAAATTTTTAAGATAAATATTGGAATTTTTTACCATAGTGCACAGCGAGTTTTCCAATTTTTTTTTTGCGGCCTTTTTCAAGTGCGGTAATTAAAAAATTGTCGTAAATCAGCTTCGACGAGCGAACTGGGCCCAAATGTTGCCGCCTTTGAGCCAGGTTGCGTCTTTAAGCAAACATGTTTTTTTCTTTTTTAGGAAATTTAATTAACTTTAAAAGCTTTAAGAGCTGTCAAAATATGTTGACCAATTTGTAGATTGATTGCTTTTTGGGTGCAAACAAAAAGTCAATGGTTTTGCTTTTCTTTTTTCTTTCCTAAGTCTGGGCAATGCTATGAAAATGCTGTAAGAAAGCTGAGTAATAATTGTGTTAAAATTGAGTTGGGTTTTCTTCATAGATTTGATAAGCTTGCATTTAAAAAATAAATTTAATAAAATAAAATTAAAAATTAAAATGAAGTTGGCTTGCAAATCTCAAACATTTATTTAGTTTTTTAATTTATTTTCTTTACACTGCATAATTATAATTACTTATTATAAAATATACATAATTGATTTTTTTCAAATTTTATTATTAATTTACACTGCCTAAAAACAATGGCAAATAAAGCTATAAATAGTAAATTATAGTCTTTAAGTTATACAATTAAGTAAATAGTATTTTGAAAACAATCAAGTAATCAATTGCTAAACTGCAACCATAGGACTTTAAACATATGTTAGAAAATTACTACGCACTTATTGACCTAAAATTAGTGTAATTGTTTTGCATAGACTCGTAAACGATATCGATTTGGACTCTGACTTTCAAATCAGTTTCAATTGTCTCCAATTTAATGCAGTGCCCATTTAAATTGGCCAGAAAAGGATTTTAAATTGGCATTTGAAGGCATTTTAGACCCCATAAAGTATAAGGATATTGTGAAATAATTTTCACACAATTTTCTAATTTTGCAAGAAATTTGAACCTAATTCAAATTGTTCTCTATATGAAGTTTAATAATTTTGTGTATTTTATATTTATTTTATTTTATTTATTTTTGCTTTGCTTTCAGTTCAAAGTTGCTTTCAAGATGTTTTAAGAAATTCGTAGGATATCTGTTAGTCGTGCACTTTTTAGACTCCAGACCGTGCTGACTTGTTTGTGGATTTAACAAAATTCATTTGAAGAAATTAGAAAATTTATTATGCGCAGTCAAAGCCAGCGAAATTTGTCAATTTTGTGCAAAACGTAAAATGTGAAAATGTGAAATGTGGTATGGTATGGTATGGATATGGCTATGAAAATGGTCGTGCTATGAACGTGGTTGGGCCAAAATGTAACCAAGTCGCTTTTGGTCACTAAGTGAGCTCCTTGTTGTTATTATTATTGTTATTGTTGTTGTTGTTATCGTTGTCGTTGTCGTTGTCCGCAAAACCCAAACACGTATTTTCAATTATTTCCGTGCCAACGTCGTCGTCGTTTTCCTTCTTCTTTCAGTTCTTCTCCTTCTTCCCCTTCTTCACCTGCTTCGTCTTATTGAGACAGTGTTGCCAGAATTTCTATGATTCACATAGATAGTTTGAAGAGCCAAAGTAACTTGAAAAAAAGCTTAACAATTCAACATTTTCTTAAAAATCATGAATTTTTATTTGAAAAATGCATCAAAACACAAATAAAAATAAAAAAAAAATAAAAAATTCATAAAAATACTGAAATACCTGTACTTTAGTATTATTGGCCGTGTTCACCAGAACTAATCAATCACTTATCATATATCAGAAGTCAAAAAATTATTGATTTGCTTCTGGTGAACGCTTTGATATTGTTTTGGTTTTTTTTACGAATTTCAATCCGAAAGATTTGACCGAATTTCCCCTAAATTTTCTTTCAAATTTCCTGTCGAATTCCCCACCTATAATGTGTTGTATACTTTTCGGCAGAACAGTGTTGAAAAATGTTCTGAGCAAATCAGAATTTTGTGCCAAAAGAATTTGCGCCTGTTATAATGTGTATTTTATTAATAAAATATTTATTTAATCATAAGTAGAAACATTTTTCATAGGTTAAATCTACTTACGTTAAAAATTTTGTATTTTTGATAGATATTTATAGGTTTGTTTCAGTATTGAGAAATGTCTTTTTCAGAGTTGTCAATTGTTGCACAGTGTTTGTTTACAAAAATAATCTGTTTTTTATTGAATTAATATTGAATTTAAATGATTGAATTTATACAGTGAACCACTAAAGTCTTCATACACCATAATCTTTTACTCACTTAAATTCCGTTCGAATGATACAAAAATTTCTTTAACCCATTAAGTACCCGTGGAAAATATATAATTTTAAAAAGTGTAATTTTCAACTTTTTTTGAAAATTGTTAAAAAAGCCACTTTTTGTATGAAAATTATGAAAAATGGGTTAAGATAGCCATTTTAGCAATTTTCAAAAAATCATAAAAAATACTAGCAAAAATATTTATCAACTTTTTTTCTTGCAGTTACTCTTAGAATTGTTTGAAAAATGTTTCTGCATCAAAATATTTTTTTGAAAAAAACCGAGGAAAAAAGTTGAAAAATAGACTTTTTTAAAAACTCAAAATTTTCTATGGGTTAAAGAATTTTTTGTATCATTCGAACGGAATTTAAGTGAACAAAAGATTAATCTAAAAAACCCGCATCAAAACATCTTTTTTATACGCAAATTTGACAAATTTGTGGTGTATGAAGACATTAGTGACACACTGTATACAGTTCAGATTTCTAGCTTACAATTTTATTATTATTTATTGAAATCTAATGAAATTATAGTAATGAAATTGTAGAAGTTCAAATTTATTTATTTCCCAAAAATAACTAGTTTTAGCTATAAACTAGCTAAAAAAACAACGCTGTGTTGAGGTAGACGTACCGAAAACGAAACCCGAACCTGAACCTCAAACTCGGAACGGGCAAGGAATGTGACAATGTGCAGTTGTTGTCGTTGTTATCGATGAAATATAGAAGCACAAACACAGCTGCAAATTAAAGTGAAATTTCGTATGCATAAGGCATAAGAAACAAAAGCCAACACGCCAATGTCCTGTCCAGGAACAGCACAGGAACATAAAAGTCCTTTTCTTCCTGCTTCGTCTTCGTCTTCTTCTGGTTGGTCGTCATCGTCTTGTCGTCTTGCGCAAAATTTAGTCATTGCAATCTACTTAATCATTTTGGTCAGACTGTGTTGAAGGGGGGCGTTGGGTGTTGGGTTGCTTGGGAGCAGGAGGCGTGGCATTGTGTGCCATTTGTAATTGGTAATGCTCCTCCTGATGGCAGAGTTGGGAAAATTCCTTAATTGTTCCGGTTACCCGCACAATCCATTCTCTGCATTTTACATTTTAACCTCAGAAATCTACCGACCAAGGCAAAAACCAAGTCCAAACCAGGTGCCACTGACACTGCTGACACAACAGGGTGACTACTCCCTTTTCTCCTCCCTTTTCATGCCTCCCGTTTCTCCTTCCTTTTCATGCCGCCCGCTTCGTTTGGCGCTGCCGGTTGCCGGGGCCAAAGGTAAACCACAGAAATACAAATCAAATTTTGTTGTGCGGCTAAAAAGCGTTGCGGCGTCGCCTTCGTCGCCTCGTTTCCATCAACTCCTTCTTCTGCTCGTCCTCGTCCTCGTCCTCATCCTGGTCCATGTCCTCGTTCTCCATGTTGTCCTCGAGTAGTTTCAACTGCGGCTTCGCATACACTCACCAGCGAGTCACAAAACTATGCGAGGCAGCTTAATTGACATTGGGTATGTTATCGATAGCATTTATCGATTAATCAGTGATTAATCGCTTGAATAATTGTGATATTGTTTGAGTTCTTTAATCATTTTATAAATGGATTGCTAATACTGACCCCTATTAATTAGTTACATGTTATCGATAGCATTTATCGATTAATCGAGGATTTTTTTTGCTTGCAGAAATGTGGTGAGTTTTATGTTATGTGCGCTCTTAAGTTATTTAGATAACTTAATGAACAACTGACCTCTTTTAATTAGCTGAATGTTATCGATAGCATTTATCGATTAATCAAAATGTTTTGCTTGCAAAAATGTGAATCATTTTATGGTATGTGAGTTCTTTAGTTATGTAGTTTACCTAGTGCTTAGATTGACCTCTATTATCGATAGCATGTATCGATTAATCGCTTGCTGAAATGTAATTCTTTTTATATGATATGTGAGCTTTTTAGTTATATAATTAACTTAATGCTAAAGACGTCCTCATTTCATGAACTTTATGTTATCGATAGCATTTGTCGATTAATCCAAGTTCTTTGCTTGCAGAAATGTGTTTCTTTTTATGCTATGTAAATTCTTTATACTTAGTGCTAAAACTGTTATAATTCCTAACAATCGATAAACGTAATGTAAAAATTTTTTTCGATGTTTTTCTCAATTTATCGATAGACTGTTAATGTATTAAAATGTATGGGAATGTATATTTGAGAATAAATTAAAAAAAGTTAGTTAATAAGCAAAACTACAGTAGAAAATTATTTTATTTTTTCCCATACTTTTATTTACTTCACGATAAATTGTGGGAAAGTTCTTTAAATTGAAATTTGAGATTAGCCCAAAGAAAAGGTAATTAAGGGGGCATAAGTTGAGTATTAAAAAAAACATTTTTTGGAGAAAATAGACTTTTTTTTTTAGTAACTACTCGATATTTCCAATGAAGGGTATTTCTGAGGCGCATTGAAGTTTCGATAGTTTATCGCTTTATGCAGCCTGCAGCTGCATGTGAGTGTGTACGTACGTGTATGTGTGTGTGCGTGTGTGAGCTAACTAACTGTGCACTGTGGTTGTGTGTAATATTTTGCAAATATGTTTTATGTGCCCACATTTCGAATCCCTATACGAATCTTCTTCTGCAATTTGGTTGTCCTTGTTGCTGTTGCTGTTGTTGTTGCTGCCACGCTTCGCCACCCTGGACCCTTTGGTGCGGGGAGGGGGGGCTGGAGGCAACACCAAAAATTGTGGTGCACAGGTAGACAACGTCGCCAGTCAGATAGTCAGGTAGTCAGATAGTCAGATATTTAGAGGGTAGACATGTCCCAGAGCACAGAGCACTGACAGTAACTGACTAACGCACTGACAGCTGCCACCCGCAGAATCTCCTGCTGCCCGTTTCCACATGTCATGCTGGAAATGGCAATGGAATTGGTAAGGGGCAAGGTAAGGGGATTGAGAATTGGGAATGTGGCATGTGGAAAGAAAACCTCAACCTTAATTGTGCGGCGGCGCATTCGGCGGTTAGTTTTACGCAATTCAATTTTGGGACTGCAAGTGCGAGTTGCCACCTCACACCCTACATCTTCCCTTCCCCTGGGCACTAGCAGTAATCGAAAAGTTTATGCAAAACGACAGCAGGATTTTCAAGGGTGCCGCTTTTAAAGCGACTTTTTAAGCTAGTTTAAAGCTTGGCGCATAATTAAAATCGTTTGCGGCCAGAAGCTGAAGAAAACCGGAGAAGATGAAGGGTTAGAAGAAGGGGTAGAAGAAGAAGAATCGTCCACAATGATTCCTCAATTTTCAGTGTGCTGTGCAATTTTTGCGTAATCGCCGCAGGCAATCCAAAAAATGTTTTGTGCGAGAGAAGAAAAAGGTCAGATAACTGGAAAATATTATTAAAAACGAGGCAAAAGACGTTGAGTCTTGACAAAATGGAGTTGGAGGCTTAAGGGAGTTGAGAGCTGGACAGGATTGGACTGGATTGGACGATTGGATTGGACTGGATTGGACTGGTTAGCTAAGGCGCCAATTTGTTGTTGGGGGCCAAAAAAAGGAAGAAAGGCGGAAAGGCTTAAATCCCTGAGGAGTTTTGTTTGGCGTACACAAAAGAGAAAGCAGTCGCGTCGTCTCGCTCACACCCAGGGCATGAAAAAAGCACTCGAAAAGCGGCAGAATGGGAAGGGGGTAGGCAAAGGGGTTGGGGTTGGGGCTGGGGAATTGGGGAACAAGTCTTTGGCCTATCCACAAATGAATTAAATTTCAGTTTTATTATTAAATTAACTTGGCATGAACACCTAAAGACACAACAACAGTAGCAGCCAAAATTTTAAACCCCTTCTTGAGGTGGGTTGGCAATGGAGGAATGGGAATGGGAGGGAACAGGAAGAGCAGCATGAACAGGAAGCTGGGCCAGCTGGGAAGTTCGCCCGGCCGCTCGAGCCAAAAATGAATTTTGCAGTCATTCCTCAGTCATTCCATCCTTCATCTTCCCCATACACACAGAGAAAAAAGGCGTACTTAAATCATACCTGTTAAATTTATTTTTGGAAATAATCGTAGTGACTATATAACTGTTTAAAAAATATGTGATTATTTAATGATTACAATTACAAAAAATCAAAAATAATCTAAAACTATTACAATTATTCAAAAAAAATCAGAAAATATCAAAAATAGTCAAAAATAATATTTTTAAGTATTCGAACTACATTTGATTTGTTTCTGATTATTTCTGATTAATTTTGAAAAAAAAAATTCGACCAGCACAAAAGCAACTTTAATCAAAAACTTTGGCTACTTTGATTGTGAAAATTTAAAATAATTTGATTTTTACTAAATAGTCAGAAAAAATAATCTAAAAAAAAACAAAACATATATGATGAAATAATCAGAAAAAATTCAAAACTAATCCGAATACTCGAAAAGATTTTTTCTGATTTTCTCTGATTATTTTTGAATAATTGTAATAATTTTAGATCATTTTTGTTTTTTTGTAAACGTAATCATTAAATAATTGGGCAAAAACGAAAACAATCGTAATTTAATTATTTGTTCGACTTTTAAACAAAATAATCAAATTGCTAATGATTATGATTACTAATCATTATTTAACAGGTATGACTTAAATCAAGTTAAAATTGTCCTAGATTCAAGTATTTGCGATACTTCAAAACAAGGTTTAGTTCATGGAATCGAGTAATTAAAAAGTATTAAAGTTCGTTTCGCGAACCGGTTTAATTCAATACAATAAACATATATTTAATTTCCTTAATTTATTTAATCAAATAAATTTCAAAATAAAAATAAAAAATGAAAGTATTGTAAATAATCAAACTAATTTTATAATATAAATATTTATGACATATTAATTAGTATTTTTCATGAAGTTTTAAATCTTTAAAATAATTTATTTTTTTTCTATCTAGCCTTTTATTTCTGTAAGGGATTCGATTTTGGGTTTGGGTCGAGCTTGCGTAGTTCTAAAAACTCGTGTCGAATCGGTTTTGCGCGATGCGGTTTTAAACCGGTTTGCAGCCTTGCTTAATATCCATAATTTAAGAATAACTTAAATTAAGTCTATATTTAACAGAATATGGCCCGTTTTTTCCATGTCTAAATAAAGTGTTTAATAACTATTAAAAAGAGAATTTGACGTAAAATTTTAAGAAATATTTGTTAAATTTGAAACTATTGAAAAACATTTGATTTTATCGAAAAATTTAAGTTCACATCATTTTGATGTGACTTCGATTTAGAAGCATATTCTTATTTTAAGACGCTTTTCTACTCATTTGAAGAATTTAAGGAGCTGTAATCAAGTTTAAATTGTACTTAAATCAAGTACGTTTTGAATATTGTTTGAAATTTGAAATGCTAGAATGTTAACATATCGTACTTGAAATTGAATGGACATATTTTGACCTTAGGAATTTTCAGTTTCAAGTCTCAACTTGCTTTTTTCGCTCTGTGTACCTCTTGCTCCTTTCACATCCTTTAGCGTCCTGCGTCCTGTCCCTGTTTCTGTCTCTGGTCCTGGTCCTTGTCATCCTGAGCAGGACGACGACAACGTCGCTTCGCTCGCTCAGCTGTAAAGTGGAATGAAATGTAAATTTTTAATAAGCGTTTTCGCTAATGGCTATTTAAAACTCCGACCTGCCTCTGTCTTAACCCCCTTAACCCCTTAGCCCCCAAGCCATTCACATGCTTATACATGCTACCCTCCTCCTCCCCATCCTCCTTCTACCCCAAACACTCACTTGTAATATATAAAATCTGAATGTATATCGAGTGATTCGACAGTTGAAAACTGATGAGCTGCTGTTTGAATGCCTTGAGGGGCAGTAGGGGGTTAATAGGGGAGTGCAAGGGAGGTTTATTAACCCTTGCAATCGCACTCTTTCGCCTCTTTCGCCTCCAAAAAAACTATACTGAATTGAAACAACTATTGAAATACTTCAGGCAGATGCGAAAAGACAAAGAAAAGCGAGATTCTAGCGGAAATTCTAGCGGGAATTTAAGATTCTGTAGAATTGTACTTTTGATTACTGTACTTTAATTAGTGCTTATAACATACAAATTAATCAAGCTATGACTTTGAACCATAAGTTTTGTAGTTTTGACATTGGTAGCCGCAAAAGAAACGAAACTTCAAACCGATATAACCGTTTAATAACCGATTCATGTACTTCTAACGGTATAACTCAATATCTAATTAAATTTGATTTTTATTTACAAATTGAATATTGATCTAATTAAAAAAAGGGAAATAATTATTTGAAACACACATTTTTAAAATTTTTGACATTTTTAAAACTATTTTGATTTTCAATCTATATCATAGCGGCCTTTCAAAACCGAAAAATATGTACAAAAGATCGTTAAAAGTTTGGAAATCGTTACCAAAACCAAAATATGAACTGAAGTTTCCAATAAAATATGAATTTTTAAGTTTGAAATAGAAACAAATTTCAAACTTAAAAATTTAAACAGAACTGTACAAAAATGATGATGATGGATGATTGGAAACAGTTTTGGGAATCATGCGAAAAGTATTCCAAAGTTTATTTTTTTCAACAATTCCATTTTCAAATTCAATTCCAATTCCATTTCCATTCACATTTTGCATTTTCCATTTGCCTTTGCTCAATTCGCGTGTTAATTTATAATTTAATGGCCTAACTAATTAATTTTATTCAAAGTGTTGACAAGTGTCGCCTCCAATGAGTTTCACATTTTGGCGCATTTTTCAAAAAACAGCCTTGAATGGGAATGGGGTGGGGGGGGGTGGTAAAATAGGGGTGTACTTGGGCGGTAAAGTCATTTAGTTAAATTTAGTTTTTCAATTTGGTTTCGCAATTTTTGTGACAGGCTCAGCTGGGCACAGGAAAGGAATGGGAATCTAACTGTATCTCTTATATTTGCAAGCTCATTTCAACAGTGGAGGTTGGGGGGTGGAAAGGGGCTTGGGAGTTGGGGGTGGCTGATTTGATGTTGACTTTGCTCTTGGATAATTTTAAATCTTTTGCAACATTTTTCATCATTTATCATTTCATCGAGAGCGGCGAAAAACCAAAGTCAAAATGACTGACAACGAGCGGCTGGTGTCGTGCTTTAAAGGGGTGGGGGTTGTGGTTAGTGGGGGGGTGGGGGTGGGGTGTGAGAAGAGCGATGACTGACGAGATGTTGAGAAGGAGAGGGAGAAACGAGCAACGAGAATTTGACAATTGACGAGTAGAAAACGGCTGGCGATTATATGCAAAAAATAAAAATGTCGCGTATGCTGGAGAGTGTAGAGGGGGGAGAGAAGAAGAGTGTACGAGAGCGAGAGGGTAGACAGACAGGGGAGTGGGGGGAGGAAGTTACGCTCGCTTCACAGCGAGATAAATTACCAAACACTTAAGTTGGATTTTCGAGATTTTTATCGCGGCATGGATTAAGTGACTCAACGTGAATGTTGTTGCTTTGTTGTTGTTATTGTTGTTATTGTTGTTGCTATTGTTGCTTGCCACCTTTTGTGGCAACAACAGGCAGTCAGATGGCAGATGGCCCGGACTCATTTACAGGGCCAAAACACAGTTGTGGAGTGGGCAGCCAAAAAAGTGAAAAATGTGCCAATTCATTTGGTTTAAATTAGCGACCTCCGTTTCATGGGCAAAGCAACAGTTCAAGTTCCGTAACGGATGTTGTTGTTGCTTGTGGCAACAACGGGCGGTCTGATAACTGTGTGTGTGTGTGTGCGAAATATTTTGTTGGTCGGTGTTTCTTTCGTTGATTAATGCGCGCAGATAAGCGCGATAAATTTCATTAAAAATTGCACGGCAATTCATAAAAAGCCATCTGCAAAATGAGTTGCAAATTATTTATGGCTTGTGGTGTGAAGCATGTGCTTAGAGGAAAAGGGAGGGCGATACGAGTGTCAAGCTTTAGTTACCGTTGCATTTTTTGCAGCACAAACAATGTGTGCATTAAATGCACCAATTTAAAGCACACCAACAACAACAACAAAAACCAAAGAGAAAAAAAAAAAGAGCGCACACAAAATAAACTACGTGCACATTGCACAGAGAGAGAGCAAGAGCATGAGAGAGAGTGGAAGCTGCTGCTGCTGCTGCTGCTGCTGCCGACTGCATGCTGAGAGCGTGGCTGTGAGAGTGGGAGGCATGCATACACAGACAAATGTACATTGAGAGAGCGGAGAGCGCCAGTCTCTCCAACTCCTGCTCTCTCGCTCGTTCGTTCGCCTCGGAGTGCAGCTGTTAGAGCTGTTGGACAGTAGTGCCGTCGTCATCCTGCAGTCGTGCAGTCGGACGCTGCGATAGGTGAAGCCAGCAAAAGAAGGCGGGTCCATTGCTACGGCAACCATAAAATGCACAGAAAACAAAACGAAAAAAAAACACACACACGCAGCAGCCGAGCAGCAGCTGCAGCTGCAGCAGCGACGCGACGTCAGCAGCAGTGCAAAACGGGCAGCGACGCGCGACGTCAGCAGCAGAGCTCGAAAAAATACAACAGAGAACAAAAAGAAAAAAAATTATAACGTTGTGCAAATTTACGATGGCGTTGGCTCGTTTTTTTCATTTTCTTTCTTCTTTTTTTTATTTTTAGTCTTTGCTTTTTTTGTTGTGCTCTTTTTGTTTGCCGCCATTTTGTGCGATTAGCGGCGTTAGTCTCATGCTCAATCTCCTCCTGCTCTCTTTCTCTCATGCTGCACCGCTTACACATGGACAGTTATAGTAGTTGCCTGCAATTGCTGCAGACGGTAGACGGATGGAGAGGGGCGGGGCGGGGTTCAGCTTTACCGTTACTCATATGCAACTGGACAATTGATAACAGCGCTCTGCCAGAATGGAATGGAATGGAATGGATTATCAGATCTAATTAGTGTGTAATGGAAATTAAACGAAAATAATGCAAAACGAAACAAAACAAAACGAAAGCACAAAAATTTAATGCATGAGTAATGAAGAATGTGCCGTTATTTATGTTTAAAATGCATAGCTGTGAATTCGACAAATTTCACAATATTTTGCCCAATTTAATTAAGAGACATTTATTTTTGAGACTGGAAAATGAGTAAAAACTTGAAAAGTGTGGAAAATTTGTTTATCTGAAACTTGTCGTTTGATTGTTAATTATGTTTGTTGTTTTTTTCTTTCAATATGCAAACAACAAATGTTTATAAATTTGCATTTTTATTGGAACTAACTAAAAAATTTTATAGCATACTTTTTTGAAAATTTATAGAATAATCCAAATCATGCAGTTTTGTCAAAAAACTATTAAAACTATTATAAGTGCGACAATATAAAATAGTGAAATCGTTCAAGATTTGGATTTGCGATTGTAGTTTGATTGTTGATTATTTATATCTTTTACTACTTGGCACAAATACAGTCGAACTTCCCTAACTCGAATCACCACAATCCAAGAAAAAAGTTCGAGTTAGGGAGACTTCGAGTTAGGGAATTTTATTTTTTTAACTTTTTAAAAGAAACAACAATTTCATTCATTCATAAATACATTAAAAATTGCTAACTTTTCTTGTTATTTTCAACAAAAAAAATTCCAGTTTGTTCACGACCTGTCGATATTCTCAAAAATTGGGTTTATCGTTCTTTTGCTATATCCAGAAGATGTTCCCGATTCAAATGACATAATTAATTTTCCATTTTTTAATATAATGAAAACTGTTTTCGATGAGATACCATATTTTACAGCCACTTCAACTTTTTTTGGTCCACTTTTGAATTTCTTAACGAATAAGTTTAAAGATTTATTAAAGAGATAAACATTTGAGCACGGTAAATAATCTTGAGCTGATCCGCTGACAAATAAGTGCATTACGAACATCTTTCCTAAAGTAATTTCACAAGTCTAAGTAATTGTTGATGCAATTTTCTATCATATTGCATCACCATATGTTCATGTACATCAATATTACATAGCCAAACGAGCCGGTAACAAATAGAAACGAAAACAAATTCAAACTTTATTGGGGATTTTCCCGAAAAATTCGACTTACAGAAGCACGGGCCAATATTTTTGTTCGAGTTAAGGAGAAATTCGACTTATGGAAGTTCGAGTTACGGAAACAGAATTGTATGAAATTTGCTCAGTAAACGCTATTGCCACTCGATTTTGTTCGAGTTAGAGAAAATTCGTGTCAGGGAAGTTCGACTGTGTTTATAAAAATGTAAAAATATTTCAATGAAATTGTTAAGCATTGAAATAACTAACAACATTTGTGCAGTTGCGACAAGAAACTCGAATTTTTTGCCCATTTCGATAAGGAGCCACAATTAATGCAAATCTAATGCAGTTCTTAAATTCTTCGATAAATTTGTAGTGTAAATTGTGTTAAATTTGTATAGGAAACCTTTTTAAAATAATAATCAAAATATTTTTTTTATCAGGATAATAATAAGTCAAAAATGTATGTTAAAATTTGCGTTGGTATTTCAAAAATATTGGTAAATGTGAAAAAAAAAAATATTTATTTTTCATAAAAAATATTTACATTTTATTTAAACAGGTTTTCTGCTACCTTTAGTGGCAACTTAATCTAGTTTTACATTTAAGGGAAGGAATAATTGATCACAGGTAAAAATGAATAAAAAAAAATAAATATATTAAGTATCTTTAAAGTTTTATTTAATAAGCAACTCCACGGAAATAAGTGTAGCATACTTTACAGCGCGACAATAGAAATCTTCTTCTTCTGTTTTTGAAAGCGTGTTTCACACACTTATGTAGATTAGACTTTATTTAGCATAATTTAAATGGCATTTCATGAAGTTCTCTGCTTAAACTTTTGTACCTTAAATTGCTAGCTTTAAAATCAAGAAATTTACTGAATTTATTAAGTTTTGTATTTATTTCCCTTACGCTTCGAAGCTTTGAACTTTAATAGCTTTCAGAAATTGAGCGATTCCCTGGCGAAATAAAAATGGCTTTATTTAAATTTGTGCTGCCAATTGATTTAAAGATTGTTTCTTTTGTCATTTGGGGATGTAAATATGTCGCATTTTGTTTTTAAATTTATTTTATTTTTCTTTTCTTTTGGCTTGTTATGACATAATGAATAATCGAATTCGATTAGGCGAATTGCAGTCGCAGCTTTGTTTCGATTTTTATCGATTGATTTAGCTAATTGCCTCGGACTGCCCTGCGTTTGTGCTGTTCCCCCTTTTGTCTGGCCATCAATGAGCCGCTGTGATTCAAGATTGTGAGAGGAGGAGGAGGAGGAGAAGAAGGAGATGGAGATGGAGGAATAAAGCCAAAGAATGAAGCGGAGGCGCGTAAATCGCGGCAACAATTGCGCTGAGAAGTATGTCATAAATTTGGACGCTTTGCTGGGGACACTACAAAAACAACAACAACAACAAGAAGATGGAGAAGACGGAGAAGAAGGAAACGGCTCAAGCAGCAGGCATTACACAGAGAGAAAAATAACATCCATTCTATTAAATCAGTTTATTTGAATTTATTTGTTTTTTTTCTTATGTAAATTTATTTAAATTTATTTACATTTACTTTTGATTTATTTAAATTTATTGTATTTATTTAATTTTTGTTTTTTTATTTAAATTTATTTTATTTAGTTAAATTGAGTTTATTTATTTAAATTTCTGTTAATTATTTAAATTTAGTTAAATTTAGTTCATATATTAAATTTTCTGTTATTCATTTAAATTGGTTTTATTTATTTAAGTTTAGTTTAATTTATTTTACTGTTTTATTTATTTAAATTTATTGTATTTATTAATTTATTTAAGTTCACAATATTATCAATTTATTTCAATTTATTTATTTATTTTTTTTTGCAAATTTATTTAAATTTATTTACATCAATTTTTGTCTTATTTAAATATATTGTATTTATTTAATTTTTGTTTTTTTATTTAAATTTATTTTACTTAGTTAAATTGAGTGTATTTATTTAAACTTCTGTTATTTATTTAAATTGGCTTTTTTTATTTAAGTTTAGTTTAATTTATTTATTTTATTTTACTGTTTTATTTATTTAAATTTATTGTTTTTATTAATTTATTTAAGTACACAATTTTTTTAAGTACACAGGCAGTACACAGAGAAAAAACATCCATTCTATTCAATCAATTTATTTCAATTTATTTGTTTTTTTATCTTATGTAAATTTATTTAATTTTATTTACATTTACTTTTGATTTGTTCAAATTTATTGTATTTATTTAATTTTTGTTTTTTTTATTTAAATTTATTTTATTTAGTTAAATTGAGTTTATTTATTTAAATTTCTGTTATTTATTTAAATTTAGTTAAATTTATTTATTTTATTTTACTGTTTAATTGTTATTTTTTTTTTTTTTGAATATGAAATAAATACGTAAATATATAAATATAAATTTAAATTTAAGCCAAAAGAATTTTATTTACATATATTTTTGATTTATTTAAATATTGTATTTATTTATTTATTTATTTTTTTTTTAATTTACATATTTTATTCAGCTAAAGTTTGTTTATTTAATAAAATTTCTGTTATTTATTTAAATTTAATTAAATTAAGTTTTTTTATTTATATTTTTTTTATTTAGTTAAATTGAGTTTATTTATTTAAATTTCTGTTATTTATTTAAATTTAGTTTAATTTAATTTATTTTTTTAAATTTCTGTTATTCATTTAAATTGGTTTTATTTATTTAAATTTAGTTAAATTTATTTATTTTATTTTACTGTTTTATTTATTTAAATTTATTGCATTTATTAATTTATTGAAGTTCACAATATTAAATCAATTTATTTCAATTTATTTATTTATTTTTTTTTTTGTAAATTTATTTAAATTTATTTGCATCAATTTTTGTTTTATTTAAATATATTGTTTTTTTATTTAAATTTATTTTACTTAGTTAAATTGAGTGTATTTATTTAAACTTCTGTTATTTATTTAAATTGGCTTTTTTTATTTAAGTTTAGTTTAATTTATTTATTTAATTTTACTGTTTTATTTATTTAAATTTATTGTTTTTATTAATTTATTTAAGTACACAATTTATTTAAGTACACAGGCAGTACACAGAGAAAAAAATGTATTCAATTAAATCAATTTATTTCCATTTATTTGAATATTTTTATGTTAATGTTATTTAAATTTATTTACATACATTTTTGATTTATTTAAATATATTGCATTTATTTAATTTTTGTTTATTTATTTAAATTTCTGTTATTTATTCAAATTTAGTTAAATCTAGTTTATTTAATAAAACTTCTGTTATTTATTTAAATTGGCTTTATTTATTTAAATTTAGTTAAATTTATTTATTTTATTTTAATGTTTTATTTATTGAAATTTATTGCATTTATTACTTTATTTATTGTCAACTAACAGCAGTTGACCAAAAGTACTTTTCAATCTAAGAAAACTAATATTAAATTAAATGAATATGAAATGAAAATGTAAATATATAAATATAAATTGAAATTGAAGCCAAGAGAATAAAAATGGAATTAAAATAATGAATTAATTTAATTCAACACATGCAAATCAAATGATATAAAAAATAGTCAAAAAAAAAAACACAAAAAATTAGATTTCACTGACAAAAACTCTTAAAATTAAGCAAAATATTATAAAAAAGATAAAAAAAGAGAATAACCATTTTAAAATGATATAAAATTTTGTTATTTTGAGCCTCTTTTGAAGATTTACAACGAAGAAATTGAAAAATGGAAATTAAAACAAGTATTTCTTTTGGGATTAATATTAACCTAAGTGACCATAAGGTGTATATATTTTTGATTAGCATCCACAACCGTCCGTCTGTCTGTATGGACACCTGGAGCTCAGAGACTCTAAGAGCTAGAGACTCCAAACTGGTCATGTAGGTTCGTTTGCTTAGCTTAGTTTGGTTCGTTTCTTTTCAATTTTGATCAGGCTCCCTTAATTAAAGTTCTTAAATTTAATGAATTGAAACAACCAACTTGTTTTGTTCAGTGTACGACAACAGTTGGGCCCAGAAAAGAAAAGCAGCTGCGTTGCCGTTGCGACAATTGCTGGCAATTAAAATGTGGCGCATTTGGGAATGCGACCATTTGAGAGAACAGGGAACAGAGAACAACAACAACAACAATGAGCAACAACAACAACAGCCAACAGAAAGTCACGATAAGGAGCAACCAAATGTCCAAAAATATCCTAAAATGTCCTTTGGCAACGACGACTTGCCAACTGAAAACAGAAAACAATTCAGATGCCTTTTGCTTTTGCACCCATCGGTGGTTTTCTTACTCTCCTCCCACCCCTCTTCGCTATTCGCTATTCCCTTCTTCCTCTTTCCTCTTTCTCTTCATTTTCTCCTCCTCTTTCAGTTTGCTGTTCGCTGTCATTGCCATTGTTAATGAGAATTTCTTGTTTTAATGAAAACAAATCATTGAGTGTAAAAGACTTGGATTTTATTTTTCATTTCCGTGATTTTGTTTGTGCATTTAATTAAGAAAATGGAATTAACGCATTTGCCAACCAACCAACCAACCAACCAACCCACCAACCCACCACCCCCTTTCTCTCTCTCTTCTCTCCCCGAGTTTTTCAAAATTTTCTTCTTGTATTTTCATTTTCTTGACTTTTTTTTTTGCTTCGCACTTTTGGCTTTTGTATTATTGTTTTTTGTTTTTTTTTTGTTTTGTTTTTGTTATTGGCGTTAACGCGGGGCGTGTGGCATTGAATACAACAACAACAACAACAACAATTGTGACAACAACAACAACAACAATTGTGACAACAATGAGAACAACTTTTGAGAACTGGATTCGATGTCGCCTTTAAGTTGTGCGGCCTCCGAAAACATTTGGCACTTAAGTAGCTTATGTTATTGATATTTCGATAAGAAACTGAAGAGAAAAACAATAAAGAAAGCAATGGAGAAGCAGATGGAGAAAGGGTGAAAGAGATGGAGAGAGAGAGAGAGATAGAGAGAAGGAGAAAAGAAAGTTAAAGTTGAAATAAAATATAACAATGTTGCTGCTGATTTTACAAGTATTTTTATCATTCTTATTTTGTTTCTATCATTATCGTTTTTTGATTCAAGACATAATTAAGCTGTGTTTGTACTTCAAGGGACATTTGTTATTAAGTATGCTACAATTAATACACTGATAAAAAAAAGAATCTAAAATCAAGATTTTGGTCTCAGAACTAAGAACTTTGGTCTAAAAAATGCGTCGAGAACATGAAAATCTTGAAGTAAGAAAACACATCTTGATTCTAAGAACATTTCAATTAAGACCAAGTTCTCATTTTCAAGATTATAAATTCTTATATTTTCCAAGACCACAAATCTTAGTATAAGAATAAAACTTATTATTATTTTAAGATTATATGTTCTTATTTATAGACCAAAAAGTTTTGAATACT
Organism: Drosophila suboccidentalis; assembly: GCA_037043435.1. Classification (NCBI taxonomy): domain Eukaryota; kingdom Metazoa; phylum Arthropoda; class Insecta; order Diptera; family Drosophilidae; genus Drosophila; species Drosophila suboccidentalis. The sequence continues at coordinate 2,162,135 of JBAMBK010002405.1, forward strand.
CAAGACAAAAAATCTCAAATAAAGATTAAGCTTCTTAACATTTTAATAAGAATGAAGTTAGTTTTAATTAACTTGAGGTCTAGTAATGTCAATATGACACTAAACAACAAACAAAACACTTGCACTTGACACGGTGTATAGCTATTTCAAGAGATGCAATCTCTGTCATCAGCACCGTTTGCTGATTTGAGCAGCAATCCAAGCCTAATGCCATCTTTGAGACGCCAGAACCAGTTGTGAATTATAAGCCTCAACAAGTAACAAAATTTTAAGATTTTTGTTCTTATTTTAAGAGAAAAGATCTGAAGATTTAAGATTTTTATTCTTATATTAAGAACTTAAGATTTTTAGAATAACATTCTTAGTTTTAGTAATTTGGTCTTAAAATATTCTTATTTCAAGAACAAAATATTTAAGATGAATGTTCTTGATTTTAGAAAGTGGTCTTGTTTTTCAGTGTACACTCAGCAGATTCCATACAAATCGATTTAAGCCTTTTTAGCAGCACTTTCAATCATACGATTTGCATAGTTATTTTGTTTTTATACCTTTTTGTGTAACAAAGATTTTCATGACATTGTCAAAGATTGTTAATCGTGTGAATTTAGTACTTAAAAGTAAATCAAATTTAATTTATTACAACATATATTACAGTCGAACTTCCCTAACTGTAATCACCATTATCCAAATAACAGTTAACATGTTACATACATACAGTTTGTCAACTAATTCTTTGCACTCCCTTAAAAATGTAATATTTTGACTTTAAATAGGAAAATAATAGCTTATTATATATATGTATTTGGAAAGGTCATTTAATTTTCGTTCGAATGGTGCAAAAATTTCCTTAACCCATTGAGTACCCATGGAATATTTTGAATTTTTGCAAAAGTCAACTTTTTCAACTTTTTTCCTCGATTTTTCACAAAAAATATTTTGATGCAAAAAAATTCTTGGAGTAACTGCAAAAAAAAATTTTCAAAAATATTTTTGCTAGTATTTTTTATATTATTTCGAAAATCCTAAAAATTACCATTTTAACCCATTTTTCCTAATTTTCATGCAGAAAGTGCCTTTTTTGCAGTTTTCAAAAAATTATAAAAAATACTAGCAAAAATATTTTTGAAAATTTTTACCAAATAGTAAAAAAAACAAAATTATCCAAATAAAAAGCTCGAATTATGGAGACTTTGACGTATTGAATTCTATTTTTTTAATTTAATTAAGTTTATTGCCACTCAATTTAACTAGTTCTAGTTCGAGAAAATTCGAATTATAGAAAATCGAGTTATGGAAGTTCTACTGTACTTAGTTGCACTGCTTAACATAGTTAATAATTGAGCATTGATTATAATGAAAATTCCCTTTAAATATCTAGAAATTACTAGTAATAGTTTTGTAAGATACTGCAAGTCAGTAAAATATATATATATATAATTAGTATTTTTATTTAACTGGCTTTCTGTTACCTTTGGGGCAACTTAATCCAGTTCTAAATTTGTGAAAAACCAACAGGAAAGGTCACATGGACGTTAAATGGGAAATCATTATGTTTGAGCAACAAAAAAAAAAAAAAAAGAATAATCATTATTTCATGAGTTTTATTTTTTGCCTAAAATACTTTAAAACTCAAGTAGTAATTTCTCCACAAGATTTTTTTTTTAAATTGATTATTATGATGGTTTTTCTTGGCTTATTGACTAGGAATATATATAATTTTTGCCGAAATTACAGCTTGAGTTTTATTTTTATCAAAAAATAAAGCTCATGAAATAATGATTATTTTTTAAGTTTTATTTTTTTGCCCAAAAATAATGATTATTGGGTGAAGCAAAGTAAAAAATTAATCATTATTTTGTGAGAAAATCTATGAAACTTGAAATGAATCATCGTTTCAAAATTTATTTAATAACACTTACAATGATTACGGTCCCTGTTTTATTCACATTCGATTGTAATTATTTTTTTTTTTTTTTTTTTTTTTCGTAAAAAATGTGTATATTTTATTTAAACAGGTTTTCTGCTACCTTTAGTGGCAACTTAATCTAGTTTTACATTTAAGGGAAGGAACAATTAATCACAGGTGAAACATATGTACATATATAGAATTATATTATTTACAGTGTATTATTTACAAGTCAATGAAGAAATCTAGTAGGGAGATCCAATGGATGGCTACAATGATTACGGTCCCTGTTTTATTCACATTTGATTGTAATTATTGAAGATGTTTTTTTTTTTATATTTATATTCTAAGAGCAAAGCACAAGATTTCTTGCCCTGCAATGTATGCTATAGTTTTTTTTTTATTGTTTGATTTTGTTATGTATTTATTTATTTATTTATGGATGATCGTTGGCAACTGCAACAATTGAGTTGAGTTGGGTTCTCCCCCGCTCTTGGCCTGGCCAACAGTGCTGGAAGCAGGCCTAAAGGAGGCGAATGCCAAATGGTTTTGTTGTAAAATGAAATTCGCGCATAAAATTTGAGCCGAAGCAGCTGCGACGCAAGTGAATTAATTTGAATTAATTTAAACAGCAGTTGGAGCAGTATAAAGGAAGGAAGGGGGAAGGAGAGGAGAGGGGTGGGGAGAAGGGAAAGTGGAGAGGGGGAATGGTATTTAAGTAACTGCGCCAACACTTGTGCCAAGGCAAACAGAGAACAGAAAACAGTCTGAGATTGAGACTGAGATTGAGACATTACAGCAGATTCCGAAAGTCGCATTTAAAAATGTTTGGTTTTCATTTTGTTTTTTTTTTTGTGCTCTCTGCTTATGTATTTTATTTAGAGTGCAGCTGGCATACACTGGCAACAATTGCCAATTGAAAAGTGACTCCAAATTTGGTAAATGGCAAGTTCAAAATTTGTGAAACGCTTGTCAAACATTTAGTTGGCAATTAATTCATTAGTTATTTAATTTAAATGTATTTTCATTTGATTCATGAGCTTAAAACTTGAATAGAAAAAATTTACTGCATACTTTTGTGCGCTTGTGTAGCTTAAAAGCTTTATAGAGCCATAACTATCGTTGTGTTTATCAGATTTTGATGCAACTTATGAGGAAAGATTACAAATTAAAGTGAAATTTGGAACGCGTTCTGGAAGACTGGAAAATAGTGAGAGGAAAAGCGATAATATGGTATTTATAAATTTATTCAGAGTCGTCTTTAAAGATTCCAGTTATATGGAAAGCTGGAAGTAAGAATAAAATGCGATGAGTGGAAGTAAGAATTGGAATTAAGAACTGGAATTAAAGACTGGAAGTAAAGACTGGAAGTATAGACTGGAAGTAAAGACTGGAAGTAAGGACTGGAAGATTCCAGTTATATGGAAAACTGGATTCAAATCTAGTGACGAAACAAAGAAAAGTTTTAAATGGGGAAACAAAAAAAATATATATATTTTTTAAAATAAATAATGCTCAAAGATTTCATTAGGTTTTTAGCTGCTTTCTAACCACTGTGCAGCACATAATTCAAATGTGGTAATTTGGTTTTCCTTAGCGAGTTTCTTTCTTTCGTGCCACACGAATTGAAGAACATGTGAAGTTTCTCTTGCCACGGGGAAGGGGGCAAGTAGGCAGCACCTGCCCGACGCAATAATTTCAAATTGGCAGCTGACTGTGTGTGCGTATGTGTGCGAGTGTGTGTGTGTGTATAAATTGCATATGTATGAGATTTATGCTATTTAAAATGTTTAAACTGGCGTCGCATTAAAAACGCGTGAAAATTGTTTTGTTTTTATTTTTTTGGCTTTGGCTTTAGACGAAATAAAAATACAAAAAAGAGTGAGAGAAGGAAGAGAGGGAAGAGGCAAATGGAAAAATGTTAATGAATGCGAGAGACGCTGAAGTGGATTTTGGATTTGGAAACGACAAAGCAACAAAAAAAGAGAGAGAGAGAGAGAGAAAAAAAATGAAGGAATCCAAAGTCGGATTTTCACTTTGGCTTTTTAAATGAGTGCCGCATTATAATGCATGAAAAACACACACACACACACATGCACAAAGAGAGGAGAAAGGAGAGTAAGAGGGGAAAGGGGGTGGGGGCATACACACAAACATACAAATGAATGGCTCTAACCACAAACGAGGTTTTCACGCCTGAACATTTTACAACTGCAGGCGGTTTTTCAATTTTTGGTCACAACGAAGGCACAAAAAAGGCACAAAGAACCAGATAGAGAGAGAGAGAGAGTGGGAGTGTGAGAGGGGGGGAGAGGGGCGTGTGTTGAGGGTTAAAGCTTGACCATTTGGCCACACGCTGTGTTGGATGTGTGGCCCAAAATGGAATCCCAAATGTTGAATGTGGCCCCAATCTCAATCTGCAATTGTAAGTGTTACTTAATTTGTGTATGCGCCACTTTTTGTGCCACGCCCCCACACACATGACCAACATGGATTTCGACCGCAAAACAGTGGCGCGCCAACTCCAAAGGGGGGGGTGAGAAGGGGTCAAGGGGGCAAGGGGGGACAGCTTTACATTTTGGCCAGTGCGAAACCAAAGTTAAATGCAGCATAAATAATGTGCGTTTGTGTGTGTTTAACAAAGTGAGAAAGAAACAGCATGACAGAGCCAGAACGAGAAGAACAAGAAGCAGAGTTTAATGGACTGTAGAAAATACCAACCGAAAATACCAGAATTCAGATGAAAAAGGCTCTCTTATTCAAAACACTTACCCAATTTGTTTGTCACTTAACTTACATACAAGTCATGAATATAATATTCCAGTTTTTACCATCAGGCATTAGTTCCAGTTCTTACTTCCAGTCATCACTTTCAGTTCTTACTTTTAGTCTTCACTTCTTACATCCCTTTTTGCTTCCGGATCTTACTTCCAGTCTTCACTTCGAGTCTTCACTTCCAGTCTTCACTTCCAGTTCTTACTTCCAGTCTTCACCTTCAGTTCTTACTGCTAGTCTTCACTTCCAGTTATCACTTTTTGCTTCCGGATCTTAATTCCAGTCTTCACTTCGAGTCTTCACTTCCAGTCTTCACTTCCAGTTCTTACTTCCAGTCTTCACCTTCAGTTCTTACTGCTAGTCTTCACTTCCAGTTCTTACTTTTAGTCATCACTTCCAGTTCTTAATTCCAATTCTTACTTCCACTCATCGCTTTTAATTCTTACTTAAAGTCAAACCTTCTTACTTAGAGTTATCACTTCTTACTTCCAGTCTTCACTTCCAATCATCACTTCCAGTTTTTCCTTGCATACATAATTTCCAGTCATTACTTCCAGTCAGCACTTCCACTCATCACTTCCAGTATTTACTTTCAGTCTTCACTTCTTACTTCCAGTTATCACATCTTACTTCCGGATCTTATTTCCACTCTTCACTTCCAGTTCTTACTTCCAGTCTTCACTTGCAGTTCTTACTTCCAGTTCTCTCTCCCAATCATCACTTCCAGTTCTTCCTTTAAGACATCATTCCCAGTCATCACTTCCAGTCAGCACTTCCAGTCAGCACTTCCAGTCATCTTCTAGTTATCACTTATTTTATTTCCTGGTCACTTTCCATTAGTTATTGAAGTATTTACTTCTAGTTTCCATTTCCAATTTTGATTTTACATGCTTCCATTTTTTCCTTATAGTTTTTTCTTCCAGATTCTATTATCCAACTGTTCTATTCCGATTTAACTGTAAGTTCCACTTTTCAGTTTCTACCACCAGTAATTACTTTCAGTTCTCCTTTCCAGTTCTCCCTTCCAGTCCTCACTTCCAGTTCTCCCTTGAAGTTCCGATCTACGTTTATTTTCTTACTTCTGAGTTTCGCTTTAAAGAAGAGGCTTTAAAAGAGAGAGAGAGAGGCGGCTGCTCTTCATGCAAAATGCAGCTTAAAGTTGAGCGTGTCAAATGGCGAAAGAGAGCGAGGAGAAGAGAGAGGAAGAGAGAAATGCGTTAGCCTTGTCCCTGACCTTGCCCGATTTTGGCAACTGTGGCAAAAGAAAAACGCCAAGGAATCATATGGTTGAAAGGCAGGCAAGGGGGATGGGGGAAGGGGGGGGAAGAAAGAGCAAAAACCCCAAAAACCTAAAACAAAGTTATACTTTACAGACGCTTAACACAGCCAAAAGTGTGTGTGTGTGCGAGCGAGCGAGTGAGAGAGAGAGATAGCATGAACGCCAAAAACTTTACTTTAAAACTTTGTCAGCCGCCGTCGTCGCACCCCTTTCAATAGCCCCCCCCTTCCCCCACTCACTCTCTCTTGCCTACTTTGGCGTTACAAACTAGATCCCTCTTAGCAAAGCGTCTATGCGCTGTCTGTCTCCGTCTCCGTCTGTCCCTGTCCCACACACTGTCTCAAGTCTGTCTGTCTCTGTCCCTGTCTGCGTCTGGTCGCCTTTTTAAGTTTCTTGCCTTGCGCCAACGTTTCGTAGTTAATAATAAAAATTAAAACTTTCGCGCCGGCAAATAATAACAATGAAAAGAGACAGCGCTCTCTCCCGCTCGCTCGCTCGCACGCTTCTTAACAAGCGCTCTCTCGCTCGCGCGCTCAGCCCACTTTCTAACGCTCTCTCAGTTGCGTGCGCTCTCTTTTAAATGTTCGCTCACTTATTTGTTGTTGTGGTTTTTATTTTCGTTTTCGTTTTTGTTGTTGCTCTTGTTGTTTTTTTGCCCCAATTTCGTGGCGAACTTTTGCATATTTCTTAAAGAGTTTTATGTTTTACGCTCTTCTGCTTCTGCTTCTTCTTTTGCTTCTGTTTCTGCTTCTTCTTGTTGATGCTTGTGCTCATAATTAAATGACGACAGGCTGAAAAATGCTTTTGCATATGCATACATACATACATACATATGTAAATATGTTTGTTTGCAAAAGTGCATTGCACTGTCAATCCCCCCCCCCCACACCTCCATCTCCTGCTCTCACGCGACGTTGCTATTTCCGTCCCCCTCTCGCCCGCACGCTGTCAATTCAAATGTCTCGCATGCTTGTGCACATAAATTAACGTGCAAAGCCAAAAGCGTAGCCAAGCATAAACTGCAAGAGGATTTTTAGATACTAACGGCAAGGGGGTCAGGTGGGGGTGGCAGGGGGCGGGGTGCGGAACTAACTGCGGAACTTGCAGCCAAAATGCGCGCTTCCTGCAACGAAAAACGACAACTTCCGCTGCAGTCCGTTACCTTTGCTCCCCCCTCCCCACTATTCGCTTCATCTCCTTCCACAACTGCGCTGCCAGACTGACAGCAACTGACTGACTTTGTGGCAACGCCATGCAACAGGATTCATCTTACCGTTAGTTACGCTGCCTGCTGATCCGTCTGCGCCCATTTGCCGAAAATAACAAAAATAACAAGAGCAACAAAAAAACCAACAACTGGTGTAAAAAGATATTCTCAAGTGAACAACTATAAGATACCCGTTAGTTAATTGACAAACATGTTTTTATAAAATTAAAAAAAAAAAAAAAAATACTGCATACTTTTAGGCGCTTGTGTAGCTTTCAAACTTAAAAAAACCATAACTACCATATTTATCAGATGTTGATGCTATAAAGTAGAAAATATGATTAATATTAATATAACTCCGTCCAACTATAATTCGATCTGAACAATTGTGGGTGTAGTGGAAAAGTTTCTTATTTTGAGATAACATATCAGACAACTAGCCACAAAGAATGCGTTGAGAATCAAAAATTGCTCAGAACAGTGAGATTGTATGAACACTTATTTTTGAAAATTTATTTTAACTTTTGTTCTGTTCTCTAAAATTTAATTTTTTTTGCTTTTAATACAAAAACTCTTGATTTATAAAGTCAATTCCATAGTTAACTTATTAACATAAGGCTGGCTATCTAGGATTTCAAACAGATGATAGATCTATAATTATTAAGAAGAATATATGTATGCTTATCTTCTTTTTTATATAGAAAGTTCTTTGTCCTCACTGTGAATCAACGTGTAGGCCAAACGGGTATGCGTAAAGAGATCAAATTTTCACACAACATATGTACATAGATGAGATAATTTTATCGTGCAAAAAGACGGCGTCTTGCGAAATTCGACCTGTAAGAAGGTCAAAATCGGGGTCAAAGGTCACGGATTGGCTTAGTATGAAAAGTAGTTTGTTTATTAAGATACTGCAACCAAATTAGCAGATTGTATATTTGGGACTGCCTGTTAAATTCTGACCAAATTTGGTAAAAATCGGATTACTATATCCCATAGCTGCCATAGGAACAATCGGATGCAAATTAACCTATAGTATGAGCAACTTTTTTGTTTATTAAAACTCACAGATTGTATGTTTGGAATTGTCTCTTACATCCTGACAAAATTTGGTCAAAGTCTTTATAAGTCTCCCTCTCCGCTCTTATTGGCATTGCAACAAATACAATATACCCTGTGCGTTGCACTGTGTGATTAAGGGGTATCGAAATGCAAACGCGACAACAGTTAGACAATTTTTGGAGGTTCGAGGTTCGAGTCGCGGTGCAAGTTCGCGCACTATGTATGCGCATAATTACCCAATTAAACTAAAATTACGTTGCGTGCTCAGACATGTTAAAAGCCTTTTGGCAGACAGACGGACAGACAGACAGACAGAGAGACAGAGAGAGAGAGACAGACATAGGAAATGCTTTGCTTTTGCCACCTGAACACGATTTTCCTTTTTTACCGCGATTTCTTGAGATTAGCAGCGAAAGGAGAGCGAGAAAACAGAAAATGAGGCAGAGCGGGTAAGGGAAACATTCAGCAGTGCTGCAAGGTTCACACACAGTTCAGAGTTCAGTGTGTGTGTGTGTGTGAAAGGGAAGGGGAAGTTATTGTAGTGCCTGGCTAATAGGCAACATAACTGTAAATAATTGGCACAGCAATCGCAATATCGTTAAAGCAAAATAATTGAGGAGGGTAGTGAAAGGGGAGTGAGGCAAAAGACAGGAAAAGGGCAGCAGGTTATCGAGTAGTTCTACTCGTATGTATGTAACTAAGTATACTTATATCCTCCTTTTGTCTAATTGTTTATTTATGAGTGCTTGAGTGCGTAATAAAATTACAAATATTTGCACACGCAAACTGTTTCTATCTATTTGGGCATGGGTGTGTGTGTGCGTGTGTGTGTGTGTGTGTGTGTGTGTGCGTGTGTGTGTGTGTGTCAAGGGAACAAGCAGTCAGTAATAATAGAATAAAAGAAATAAAGAAGCAACACAGAAAAAATCACTGGACATGTTTTCGTTTTCTGGCTAAAACGAGAAATTGATGCCATTGGGCCAACAAAAGTTGAGTGCGTAACGGTACATAAAGCACGATTACAGGCGGGACAACAACAACAACAACAACAACAACAATAAGAACAACAACCTAAACAACAACAACAACTACTCGAAGCACATGTAACAAGCACATCAAAGCGCATTTGCTTCAATTTACTAAAACACCAAAACAACCTAAAAAAAACCACTAAAAAAGGCAGGCAATTGTCTTCATATAAACGACTATGTAATACCCTGGAAATAAGTGATATATGTGATGTTGCCAAAACATTGGGAAAAAGCAAAAGTATTAATACAAAAAACATAGATTTGAAATTTCTAAAAATTTTACTTTATTTTATTTAAGCAGAGTTGAAAAAAAAATATGGGATTGTACTTGTTATTTGGACTCATTATAAATAGTAATGAGAAAAGAATTTTTTTTTTTAATTTTGGGAACATTATCACAAAGATCTTAAGCACTTAAAACATTAAAGTAGCGACTTATTTTAGTTGATATTCGTTTTTTGAATTTATTATGAAATTTAAAAACTAAAGAAATATGAAAGAATTTTATTTTTGAAATTTATGAAATTTACTACAGCAAATTGACTATCTGAAGATTCCAGAGAGTATAGGAAGGGGTTTAAAAAATACTTTAAATACTTATAAATAGATTTATATACAATTGGACTATGGAAAACTTAAAGATATTTGGTAAGATGTTTCGGAGAAAGCTTTAAAAAACTGATTTAAAGTTTAAAAACCAACTAATTCCTTAACAAATTAACTGCTAAAAACCCCATTTTCAGCTTATAGACAAAATATGAATACGTAGACACAATTTGGATAGTTTTGAGAGTTGAGACGACCCCAAGTCAGAGCTTGTTTACAGGGTGTGCGAACTAAGCGTTGCATATTCGACTGAGGGCGGCATTGTCTGTTGTCTGGACGGTTGTTATCTGTGTGCTGTGAGTGATTCAGGATACAATAATAGAGTGAGTGAATCACTGCCTGGTCAGCACATGGTTGGGGCAGATAGAGGGGGAGGGGCAGGGGGAGAAAGAAGAAAGAAAAAAAACGGCTTATAAATAAATTTGCCTCACTTAAAGTGACCAAATTGTTATCATGATGATATGTGTTAAGATTAAAAGGACTTTCTTGTCGCTGTGAACCCCGCGGGCCAAAGGACCAAACAGACACACACGCACACACACACACACCCCTTGGCTGACAGTTTAGTTCCCTTCGCTGCCCTCTGAATTTGCCCCTGCCCCTTTCCGCAGCTGGGTCAGTTGCCCTGTGTTGAAACAGTCAACCGCAGATTCAGTTGCTTTTATTTTTCTTTCTTTTCCGACTTCCTTTTTCACATGCTGATTTCATCTTTTTGAGAGGGGGGAAGGAATAGACGCAAGTATAAACAAGGATGTAGTCCTTGAGCATTGTTCGGATGGACGGACGGACAGACGGACGGACTTTTACGCTGATTTTTATTTCGCAGCAATAAATTTTTATGCGCCAGCCACTTCATAATTCGCTTAAGCGTAAGACATCGACCAACCACCGCAAGCAGAAGACGTCAACTTATGTATGTAGGTACTAGACAACCACTCCACCACCCAACCACTCCATCACCCAACCACCTTATGTCCCACACACTTCTCCTCCTCCTCCTCCTCCTCCTTCTACTGTCATTGATAACTGTCCTTGTTTTGGGCCAGAAACTCTTACTTAAAATGCAGGCCGCAGGCTGTGGGGCCAAGAAAGCGTAGACGAAACCGTTGGAAATGGAAGTGGAACTGGAAGCGAGAGTTCAATTGGAACTGGAACTGGAAGTGGCACACTTTATCATGGAAATATGCGGGTTTACCAATGCGGTATGGATTCTTTGACGGAAATCCGCACTTTAAACGTCGCCGGAGCAATTGTAGAGAAACTGGAAATGGGACTGGAAGTGTAACTGGAATTGGCACTGGAAATGGCACTGGAAGTTGCATTGTAATTAGCAGTTATATAAAACTTAAGTTGTTTCCAGAACTGTAAACTCTTAACTTTATCTATGTTGAAAGAATTTAACAATGGAATTGGCCTGGAAGTCAAACTGGAACTGGAAGCAAATCAGAAATGCATTTACCTGGGAATGTGGCGTCTTAAGGATGGTAAAAATTTTAATTAAATGCAATTTCCTAAGACTACAAGTGAATTAGACTCGAAGTGATATTGGAAGTTTAACACAATGTGATATTGGAAGTGACATTCGACTTGGAAGGACCACAATTTGGAAAAGGAGTATTCAAGGCGAAGGATTCCTAGCTGAAAACAGTTATGTAAATAACGGCCCAATGAATTTGGGTTAGTAAAAGCTAGACATGGAAGTGCAAATCATAAACCTGGAATTGAAGATGATTGAAATGAAACTGGAAGAGCACTGGAAGCACAACTGCAACTGGCTCTGGAAGTGTCACACTTCAAATTGAAAATATGTGATGATAGCAGGTTTCTTACTTTGGAAGTTGTCCAATGGAAGGGGAACAGCAATTGGAAATTTAACTGGAAAGTGAATTGCAGCTGGAAGTTAAGTGTGACACTTTTAAAACTTTATCACGCAAATATTAAAATAATAAGAACTACAAATAAATTGTTATATTTAATGTGGAATTTAGATGACGTTGCCTGATTGTAGTGTGAATGGAGGGGGGAAATGAGAGGCATTGGACGAGGGGCGGGGGGAAGGGACAGTCTGACAGTCTGGCAGACAGTTTGAACATTTCAACTTTGATTGCTGTAAAAAGCTTTTTAATTGCCCAGCGACTGGGGCGGTAAAACGGAGCTAAAAAATAACGACAACTACAAAAAGCAACAACAACAACAAAAAAAAGGCAGCTGCAAATGTGTGCAAATTTAATTAATTTTCGAAAAAGCAAGATAAACGACATATACACACGTGTGTGTGTGTGTTGTAAATCCTTTTTTACTCAGCATAATTAAAAAATATGAGTAGAGCACAAAATTAAAAATCCTAAATCAAATTTTGTTCGGCTGAAATAAAGGAGTGAGTGTAACAGAATGACATATGTGTGTGTGTGTGTGTGTGTGTGTGTGTAGATGTGTGTGCGGTTGTGCGTGCGTGTGTGTGTGCTGATCTCAAGGGCACAATGTCGTCGGGGTTAAAAATAATTCAAATGCCTTTGCAGCTCATTACGTGAAAAACCCGTAGGTTCGTTTATGCAAACACACACACACACACATACTAGAGAGTGTTGTGCGTGTGTGTGTGTGTGTTTTGTTTGCTTGCCCCCGCCCCCACCCCGCACAAAAAAGTAGCAGGCCGCATTTGAACATTTTCCAATTTTCCAAACCCTTATCATAAATTAAGAAGTGCTCGTCAAAAACTGTCTGCCCCGGGTAAAGGCAATGGGTTAAGGGGCCTGCTGTCAAGGGGTTAAGATGGGGGTGTATGTGCGTGTGTGCGAGTGTGTGTGTGTGTGCTTGTTGTTTGCACACAAAATGAAGATGCGGGCGATGATGATGAATGTGACTCGGAGACTCTGAAGTACAAAAAATTCTCAAAATTCAAAAACCAAAATCAGGCAACAGAAATCCGAAATCAGAAATCAGAGAAGCAGCAGCGTCTTGAGAGAGATGCAAAATGGCCTGGCAAAAGGGGGTTGGGTTAGGTTGGGGGTTGGGTTAGGATATAAGCTAACGGGTTAGCAGACAGGACACTCACGAGCCCGAGCAAAACCTTCTGCTGCTTGTCGCTTATCAAGCGACGCGTCACGAGCTGCGGGTGCGTCTGGGGGTAAGAAGGGGGGGTAGTAGGAGGGCAGCGGGTGCGGTCTAATCAGTAGGCAAGCAAACAGCCGCCACAGTGCCAGAGATAAAGCAACGCACGCACACAACAAGCGCCCACAAAAAGAGTAAATCCTTTTGTCTTTAAAAACAGAAAATGTGCCTTACCGGGGAGGTAACGAATTCAGAGCGTAGGCAGCGCCAATCTGGCAATCTCCCACCCTCCCCTTACCGCCTTTACCCCCTTTACCCCCTTTACCAGTGTTGAGAAAGCTGCTGCCGCTGTGCCTGGCACTCAAGTTCAAGCTCAGGCTGCTGATGGAGTAGTCATTGCTTGACTTAAGGGTAGGGGTATATAGGGGTTGGGAAGGGGGGGGGGGGGCTATAGGGGTGTGGGGGGCTGTGTGTATATTATTTATGAAAATCGTCGACGTTATCGGGCACTCTCAAATATTTACAACCAAAAGCTTACGGTTGCCATAATTAAAATTGTATCCGAAATGTGCTCAGCCTCCTTCTGCCCCCCCTTCGCCTTCAGCCTCCACTCCCCCCCATGAACCCTTTAAGTGCCAAGGGGGAGGGAGAAGTAGACGGGGGAGCTACACACGCTATCAGCAATTCAGCCCAAGGCGTTTCTTTAGCGAAAAGCGGGTGTAGGGTAGGGTAGGGTTGGGGGTGGTAGGGTTGTGGGGTAGCTAGGATAGCTAGGATAGGGGTTGGGTTAGGTAGAAGTAAAAATACGATTTTATGGCTTACTTTTCATAATTTAAATGGCTCGCTGTGTTTCTTGTTAAATGCAAAACGTTTTAGGCAGTGCACAAGCTCTTCAAACTCCCAATTCAGTAAGGGGGGCTAAGGGGCGAAACCCCCTTAGATTCCTCAAAATGCCCACCCCTGTTGTCGTTGCATGCTGTGTTAATCGCCTGGCCAACGAATTGAAGCGCATTTGCCATCAATTCAATTAACCACATGAAAAAGGTAACAGTCTCAAAAAAACAGGATTTGTCAGGACTTTACACAGGTCTCTCAGGACCGTCTTATCTTTGAGATTTGCCACTTAAAAGCGAAATATGCAAATTTACGTGTGGGCAGCTAATTTAAATGCCTTCCACATCATCGAAGGAGGGCAGAAGCGACTTCTGCTGCAAAAGTCGACTATGAAATTCATTATGCAGGTGTCCTGTGTACCATACCTCAAAAAGGATGTGACTGTGGCTATGTGGCAATGTCCTGGCGCAGACTTGACAAGGGTTTTTAATGACAGAATGAAAACGACAACGACAAATACAACTAAAACAACTACGACAACAACGACAACAACGAGGAGGAGGACAACAAAAGTGCAGCTTCCAGGCTCTGACTTTGAAGTTTTCAGGATGTGTGTGTGACCAGGATATGCCATTGGTGTCAACTGTCCAGCTGTCTGACTGGCCTAAAACATCTTGTTCACACTTGTCGGCCAGGCCTTCAAGTTCTCTCTCCTTCCAGGACACTTTTCAGCTAGCAGGTAAGTCGCTTTAGACTCTTGATGAACTGTAGAGTCGTCTCCGTCTCCGTCTCCGTCTCCATCTTCGTCTCTGTTCTCTGTCTGGCTATGTGGCTCTGTGGCTGGCCCCTGGCTGGTAAATTATTTCAGCAGGATGTGACATTACAAGGAAAACAAGCTGCTTTCGAGCTCCTTCTGCTTCCTGCATCCTGCCAGTCCTGTGCGTGTCCAGAGTGTCCAGAGAGTGTTCTCAGCCAGTTGCCGAAAAGTGTCAAACATTCAAAATAGTAAAATCAAGTAACCTTTTGTTTTTCCACTTTACGGCGCAGTTGAGACTGTGGTGCACAGAATCGAGAAGGAGACAAGGACGAGAACGAGGACGAAGAAGGATGAAGGGCTCGTCGTTGTCTACGGTCTGAGTGTTTAGACACTTAAGGTAAACTTTTGAGCTAATTGGTTGTTTTGTGGAAATTAATTGCTTTAACTTTATTTTTTGGGGGCCAACGACACAAGCGACTCAAAACCCGACAACAGCCGCAACCCTATAAACGTTAAGCGATACCAAAAAAAATAGAGACAAAGTGTAACCCAGATTGCACTTTATGATGCATGTCCCCTTGGCCACATGAGCTACAAAATATTGGTATTTACTTAGTGCTCCAGCCGCAGACGTCCCAAAAAACGAAATCCACGAAAATATAAAGAGACAAGAAAGTTGAGCCAGTGAAACATAACGAAGATTTAGTGCTCTGTAAAATTTCAAATAATAATTACCTAAAAATAAGTAACACCGTTTTTTTTAAAACTTGTTAGACTAATTTGTAAAAGTAAAAAGTTATCATACTTTAATGAAATCAAAGGATGTATTGTAAGTAAATCAATTTTCTAAAAGAATACAAATATTTTGAAATTTAATATTGAGTATCTAGAATTTCTGGTTCTCAAGTTGTTGGACAAAAATCTTCATTTTGCACCTACACTGAAAAAAAAGAACACTTTCTAAAATCAAGAACATTCATCTAAAATATTTTGTTCTCGAAATAAGAATATTTTAAGACCAAATTACTAAAACTAAGAATATTAACCTTGAAAATTGTAAGTTCTTAATATTAGAATAAAATTCTCAAATTTTAATATTTTGTTCTTAATATAAGACCATTTTAAGACCAAATTACTGCATCTAAGAATATTTTTAAGACTTAGAATTCACAACTGGTTCTGGCGTCTCAAAGATGACGTTGGGCTTGGATCTCTGGTTAAGTCAGCACAACGGTGCTGATGATAGAGATTGTCATCTCTTGAAACAGTTGTATACCGAGCAATTCACCAAGTGTTTTGTGTGTTGTTGTGTGTTGTTTAGTGTCATATCGACATTACTAGACCTCAAATTAATTAAAAATTACTTCATTCTTCTTAAAATGTTAAGAAGCTTCATCTTTATTTGAGTTTTTTTGTCTTGAGTACATATAATCTTAAAAAAATAATTAGTTTTATTCTTATACTTAAGTCGTCTCCACTTCGCTGTTCCTTGTAGACCTACTAGAAACATTCTTCCATTATCTCTTCCTATTTGCACCACTGATTATGCTTTGCACAATCCTTTTCGTGTTTTATGCACCTGTTATAACTCTCTCTCTCTCATGTGTTCTCTTTGGAACACACTCTGTCTTCTATTAAGATTCATATTCTCTGTCACCTAAGGTCCATCTCTGGCCAACTCTAACTTCGTGTCTTACACCTCAACTCTGTATATTC
The DNA here is from genome assembly GCA_037043435.1 of Drosophila suboccidentalis. NCBI lineage: Eukaryota > Metazoa > Arthropoda > Insecta > Diptera > Drosophilidae > Drosophila > Drosophila suboccidentalis. The sequence continues at coordinate 2,178,359 of JBAMBK010002405.1, forward strand.
TATTCTTTCTCATATTCTTATTTATTCTGTTCATCTACTTCTGTCCTTACACTTGACCTCCTATCTTTTTCTATTTCCTATGAAATTTGCAACCAATCCCAGCTGTGAACTTGCCGGACCGTCGAATAAACTTCCCCCATCGGGTTGCATTATTCATTTTTCATCCCTACTCTACCTTTAATTTTAAGTTATAAATTAAGTCTTTTTTATTTAATCTATCTTGAATTCTTCACTTTTCCTATCCAGAATTAGGCTCTAATAACGCCACTAACAGACCTTGGCTGTGAATAGGGGCATACAAAAAATTCCCTCATCGTGTCGGTGACGTTATTAGACTAAACTTGTTAATTCATTTAGGCTTTCGGTTCTTTTTAAATTCTTATATTATTGTAACATCTATTGTATATTGTATTTGTAAATTAACTAGAGGCAGCAATGTTTGCTTTAAATAAGTAAATAAATAAATAAAAATTTTCTTTTTCCGATTATGCATATCAAGACTTGACTCTCACTTCCCAAGTGTTGCACATTTCGTGATAATATTCAAATACCCACGACAAGAGTATTCAAAAAATAGAAGCCCATCAAAAAAATCGAGCAGCGGCTTTCATTTCTTGCCAATTTGCAGTTGGCTTTTTTCTTATTTTGCCTGTTGTTGTATTTTTATGACTATATGGATATATGGATGGTTGGATGTTCGGATGGTTGGATGGTTGGATGGATGGTTGGATAGGCTGGGCAGTTTGGACAGACGCTACTTGCAAGTTATTATATTTGCTTTGTACTTCTCGGGGTGCTGGGCCGAAGCTTATTAAAAAATGGACCTGTGTGTGGGTTGTCCAAAAAATGAAAATGAAAATATAACCAAAAAATCCAAGAAGAACAAACTCCAGCTCACGTTCTACTTCCCGTTCTACCCGCTGGAGATGGAGTGGCAGCTGGCTATAAAACAACGGCCACAAAATTGAACAGGAAAAACTTCGTGGTCTGGACAGGGAACAGGAAGAGAAAGGAAGGGGAAGGAAAGGAAGGGAAAGGACGTCGCCGGCTGTCAATATGGAAATTCATATCAGTTGCATGGAAAATTATTATTATTGGGTTTGGGGCAAGGAAGGCAAACTCAAGTTTTTGGAGGCAGCTTTTTGACGTCGCCACGGCCGCTTTATAGAGAGCCGAGACAAGCCGAGTCCTGATGTCCCGATGTCCTGTTGTCCTGTTGTCCAGATGTCCTGATGCTCCACCTGATGTCAGAGTCTGCAACTTAAAGCTACAAATATTTATTCAAATTTCGGTAATTTTGTCTGTCTTCACTTGTGTTTTTCGGGGCATCTTTAGTTTTAAGACATTGGCTAATTGAATTTGGTGCTCTCGATGCTGTAACCAGCAATAAATGCAACAGCCAAACTAGATTACGAGTGGCAAGCTACGACTAAAGGGACTCTACACACAATGACAATGGCACAGGCCAAAAGAAGAAGACGATGAAGAAGTTGAGACAAAGCACTCTCAATGCTCAAATAGCACGTACACTTGCTGTAACTATGTGTGTGTGTGTGCGTGTGTGTGTGTGTGTGCTTGAACATATTTGCATTGCACATTAGTGTTGACAAGTTTCTGGCTGAACACAAACTATTTTCAAGTTCTCTTAAAAGCGGAACCAAATAAATTTTTTTTTTTTTTTTGTTATTGTTTGGATTAACTCTCTATAACTCTATTTTAAAAGCTACTTTAATTTGGTTAGTGATGCTAAAAGTAAATATTAATTCTCTAAAGAGCGAAGTAAACAATTTTTTTTTTTTTTTTTTTTTATTATGGAGAGTTAATGGTTTAACTATTTGAAAAGCTACTTTAATTTGGTAAGTGATGCTTAAAGTAAATATTAGTTCTCTAAAGAGCAGAGTAAACCATTTTTTTTTTTATTATTTTTTTTTTTATTTAATGGAGAGTTAATGTTTTAACTATTTGAAAAGCTACTTTAATTTGGTAAGTGATGCTTAAAGTAAATATTAATTATCTTAAGAGAGAAGTAAAGCAATTTTTTTTTTTTTTTTTTAAGCTACATTTAAATTGCTTTAAACCATTGAAAAAGCTACTTTTCAATATTCAATACTTATGCTAAAAGTAAATATTTTTTGTCTTAAGATCGAAGTAAATTTTACAATTGTTTTTTTTTATTTTTTTATTTAATGGAGAGTTAATGTTTTAACTATTTGAAAAGCTACTTTAATTTGGTAAGTGATGCTTAAAGTAAATATTAGTTCTCTAAAGAGCAGAGTAAACCATTTTTTTTTTTTGTTATTATTTTTTTTTTTATTTAATGGAGAGTTAATGTTTTAACTATTTGAAAAGCTACTTTAATTTGGTAAGTGATGCTTAAAGTAAATATTAATTATCTTAAGAGTGAAGTAAACCAATTTTTTTTTTTAAAGCTACATTTAAATTGCTTTAATCCATTGAAAAAGCTACTTTTCAATATTCAATACTTATGCTAAAAGTAAATATTTTTTGTCTTAAGATCGAAGTAAATTTTACAATTGTTTTTTTTTTTATTTTTTTTTTTGATATGGAGAGTTATTGGTTAAACTATTTTAAAAGCTACTTTAATTTGGTAAGTGATGCTTAAAGTAAATATTAATTATCTTAAGAGAGAAGTAAACCAATTTTTTTTTTTGTGCAAACTACATTTAAATTGCTTTAAACCATTTTAAAAGCTACTTTTCATTCAATACTTATGCTAAAGTGTAGGCCTATTTAATAATAATATGCTAAAAGTTAATATTATTTGTCTTAAGATCAAAATAAACCAAATTTAACAGGTTTTTTTTTTTTTTTTTTTTTTTTTTTTGAAAACTACATTAAAGTTGCTTTAAACCATTTTAAAAGTTACCTGTAGTTCAAAGCTTATGCTGAAACTTAATATTATTTCTCTCAAGTGCCTATTGAACCACAATTAATAATTATTTTTATTATTATGTTTTTTTTTTTTAATTAATACCTGCTTCAAAACATTTTGACAGCTACATTTAATTCGATACTAACTCAAAAGCTTAAAACTTTTATAAATTGAAATAATTTGTATACAAGAAGCTGAATAGCGATTTAAATTTGACAAAGTTCTTCAAAAGTGACTCCAATTTAATCCTATTAAAAACCAACAAAATTAGCATACATATGTTATATTTGTATATGAAATAAGAAAGAACTATTGATTTTATTGGAATTACAAATATTTAACTGCAAATGAAAAATGTTTCTTATATGTTTTAAGTTAGATGAAAAGGCTTGAAAGATTGTGGAAATAGTTTATTGCAAGTGCTGAATAATAACTAGTTAATTTAGTGACTTTAAATAGAGCCACGAGTGATTTAGCTATAAAAACAGTAACTGGACAAGTTGACTTAATTTGAGGGCAAAGAGTGTTGTTTCAATAGAAGCATACACAACACACACACAACACACCCACACTAAACACACACACTTACACACTAATACATTGAGTCGTTAAATTAAAGTGCATTAATTGAGTAATCTTAAGCAAAAGGTTGAATGTAGACATTTTACCTTTTAGCTTTGTTTTGGCATTGGCTTCTCTGCAGTTTGGCAAGCGAAGGGGGCTGGCAATGGAGAGGGGTTAATGTCTTGGGGCGCATTCGAAGCGTCGCACGAGAGGACATCTTGAGGATATATATATAGATATATATTTGAAGCACAAGCTCGTCGGCTTTGCGGTCGTAGCAAGAGGATTCGTTTAAGCCAAAAGCCGCTGTCATCTTGGCCACCACAATCATAACCATTAGCCTTGGCGTGTCTCTAATCAGACAGCGAAAGTTGTAAACCTCCATCCCACCCTCCAGCCCAGCCAAGATTCCCTCATCTCCGCTGGCCGAAGTTATCCTTTGGGTCTGTATTGATTTTTGCTTTGGTTTTTAAACTGCCAGCCACATGAACACATTGCACAACAAATGACTTTTGGGGCTGGTCTCTTGTCTACAACAGCTGAGGAGAGGAGAGGGGAGGTGTGTAGGGTAGGCGGGGGTGTGTAGGAATCGTAGGGTGTGAGGCCAAATGGGAGACAAGACTGAACGGGGTGCGGTTAATTTGCTTTAATGTTGGCGCAAATGCTTTTGGCCAAGGCGGCGACAAGGGGTAGATAATAGAGGGGGGCTGGTTGGGTAAGGGAGGGGGGGGGGAGAGACAGCCATTAGCCAGGCATAACTCCTTTGGCTGCCAATGTTGGAACAACAACAACAACAACAACATTTTTGTCGCTGTCGTCAGAAGCGCAGAGAGAAGAGAGCGCCAAAATTCAAGATGTTTACGCAAAGGAAATCCCACGTAATGACCGTAATAATCGCAGTTAATTAGTCGACGATGGCGACGGCCGTTAGATCTACCCCCTCAACCGCTCAACCCCCTCACCCTCTACCCTTTCCTGTCCTTTGCCTGAATTGTCTCTATGCAAAATAGCAAAAGGCACAGAACTTAACACAACACAGCACAAAACACAACGAAGGCAACTGAATTTGGCAGACAGCGGCGCCGTCTCCGGCCATACCACTTGCCACATGCCCCATAGACCCGGAAATGGCAACAAACGCACTACAAAACGTTTACCCGTCTCCCTCCCCCCCCCCCCCCCGCCACTTGCCCTCTATCTATCCTGTGTGTGTCCTGTGTCTGTGCCTGCTGCTTATGACTAACTGCAAGCAGTCCGCTTCATGCCCCTGCCTCTCTCTCTGGAACCCTTCGTGCCCCTACCCCCCATCACACATCGGGTCTTGGCCAACCGATGCCCCTTTTTTGACGCTTGAGCGCACAAAACGCGATTCGCGCTGTTGCTAACGTTCGAATTTCCAGCTAGAGTTGAGTCGGACTCGTGCTTTTGCAGCGTGACACGAACCAGCTGGGCTTACACAACTCGACACGTGTCCGTGCACGGCTCTACACGGCTCTACACAGCCTTACACGACCCTACACAACTCTTTCATGACTCTAGACGACTCTGTTAATGCCATTTTATTCTCACTATAACTCCTATCTTCTTGATTTCCTAAAGTTGCTTTCAGACGAGCGTGTTTTCTCCGACACTTTTTCACCGTCGGTTAATTTTGCCATTCACACTATTCGCATCGGTTGTCACACAAAAATACCATCGGTTTTTGTTCTCACACAACCTGGTCACATTCTGAAAAGTTTCATACAAAAGTGCCTCAATCTAGTTGGCATTTGACCGACATCGGTGAGCATCGGTGAAAAGCCGACGCTTTTAAATTCTGACTGTTCGCACGACACCGACAGTTTTTTGACAAAAAGTGTCGGTGAAAAAACGCTCGTCTGAAAGCAACTTAATGAAATTCGACTCTATTTAAAATTCTTCCCTGCTTTTTATGACTTTTAACAACTATCTACTGCTTTATGCGTCTCTGGAGGGCATTGTTAGCGCCTCTACCTATTCTTTTTTGTTGTCCAATAGACTTTTAACATATCTCAAAGGAAATTCACATGATTTATCTATATCTTTTATCTGCATAGCTCTACACTTCCCAATGTACCGTCCTAATCATTACTCTTCACGACTTCAGGAGACTTTTAACATAATCTAAAATAAGTTCAAGTGACTTTAAGTACATTCATTCCCCTACCTAGCTCTACACAACTCTACACTTCTCGGCACGACTCTACCTAGCACGTTACCAATCCAACTCCTACAACTATCACTCGTCTCTAACTGCACACAAACGAACTCAAATATCGTTTAACTAGCGTATCACGCGTCCATATCTAGCTGAAACTATTTTGGGCATTCCTTGGACCTGAAAATGGTTTTTCTTTGGGGGGTTAAGGGTTTTTGGACCTAGGTCGGTTGCTGGTCGCTCAACCCATTCGTATCCAGAGTCATTTGTGCCGTGTGAGAGTTTTTGGCTAAATTTTTCGGGTTGCGTTTATTGCGTTCATTATGTGGGCAACACGGGTGCCCCCATCAAAAAACGTCGAACCGATTGAATGAGCTTCATGAGCCTGCAACCCCGCCTACCTAACCAACCCTCCCCCTCCTTAGACATACTGTCTCCACCCCTAAGAAGTAATCGTTGGCGTTATCTGGGCGAGAATGAAAAGTCATTACCGCCATTCGTTCCAAACTTCTGAAGCTGAAGCTAAAACTGGAGTGTAGAGTGTAGAGAGTGTGTGGTGGGTGAGGGGTGAGGGGGTTGGGACAAGGGTAGGGGGTTGGGGGGTTGGGTCAAACGCTTGGCTGCTTGAGCCGCATTGCCATTGAAGCGGAAACGGAAATGCGTCGTGCGAGGCGACTGCTCTCAAGTCTGCTCTCCTCCTTGAAGTCCTCCTTGAAGTCCTGCGACATCCTTTGGCTTCTTGCTAGCTGCATTAATAGATTAATGGACAGAGCTACAAGCGCGTAGAGGGGGGAGGGAGGTAAGGAAAGGGAGAAGAGAAGAGGTTGGTAAAGAGGGCGCGTGTAATTAATTTGAGACACTGCCCATTGCCAATGTGTGGGCAAGCAGGGGTTAAGAGCGGTGCTCTCTCTCTCTCTCTTTCTCTCACTCTCTCTCACTCCCTCTCTCTCACTCTCACACACACAACCAGTTAATAATAAGATGCAGGACATTTAATTATAGAGCGCAGCGAGCGAAGCCATTAAAACAAAGTGCTCGCCCTTAACCCATTGTTGCCCACAGCGCCTAAATGCAAATGTAAACAGCTGTGTGTGCGTGAGTGTGTGTGTGTGTGTATTTGGTGAGTACATTAATATCGCTGTTGTTGTGCATGAATTACACGTTTTGGTTTCAGTTTCAGTTTCAGTTGCAGTTTCAGTTGCAGTTTCAGTTAAGGCCCTCTTTGGTCATTTAGGCCTGGTCAACACACATACATATGTACGTGTGTTTGTTTGAGCGCACTTACAACATGATAATTACGACTTCCGGGCAGAAGTTGGAACGCACAACTTTCAATAGGAACGTTGCCCATTTGGCGAAACATTTCCGTTAATTGCACCGGACAGTGGTTGCCAGACTGTTGACATTGCGCCCAAAGTCAAACAGGTGAGATCAAAGAGAAAGTTCCATTTCAATTTTTATCTTTCTTAAAAATCAAATGCATACTTAATAATTTTTAGATGACTGTAAGTGAATGGTCAAATAAATTGCTATGTACCAACGAAAACCTCTTTAAATGGTATTGTGTTAATATATTTTCAATAAATTGTTGTGTTTATCGTTAATTTGTTATCGAAACTTATTCAATAACCTATTCAATATATGAAAAGCTAGTAAAAAAAATCTAGTCTCGCAATTTAAAATCAAAATATTTCTTACACTAAATACAAAATATTGAAAATAAATATACAGGGGTGCCACAGAAATCGCTTTCGCTTGAATTTTCAATTTCAGTGAAATTCAAGCGAAAGCGATTTCTCTGGCATCCCTGATAGAACTGGAGACAGCAATTTTCTCAAATCCTACAACTCGAACTTTCTCCAACTCGAATTAAACCGAGTGGCAATAAACTTAATCGGGCCTGTTCTGAATTCCGAAAACGAGTCGATTTGCCACAAAACGAGTGGATTGCTGTTCCGAATTCCGAAAATCAACAATGATTGTCGTTTTTAAAACGTTTTAAAGCCTTAAAATAAATACCTAGAATTATAAACTGCAAATTATAATAATGTTGAATATTTTTAGAATCGATTACCATCACAATTTCAAGTTTAAGCAGTTGATTTTAAAAGCAGTTGATTTAATTTTTAAAAGACATTTTTTAAAACCATCTATAAAACATTTTATAAAAAACAAAACCGAGCTGTTCTGAATTCCACTTTAATTTTTGTTATCGATACCAACCCTCGCAATTTAAAGCTGCTAGAGGTACTTTAATTGAATTACAAAATTTTAACAACGAAGTTTTAGTCTAAGTTACATTCTATCTGCTGTATTCAACCCGAAATACATACAGGTGTGCTACAGAAATCTCTTTCACCTGCAAAATGACATTAATTTCATACAAATTTAAGTCAAATTCAAGTGGAAGAGATTTCTGTATCACACCTGATAAAATTTATTTTCGAAACCGAGTTCGTAAAGTAAAAACAAGCCCATTTTTAGCGAATAGTAAAACGTTCGTTTTCATTTCGTTTTTACATTTTGAAAACGTTCGAAATTCGGCACAGGATGAATATACATTCTTAAAAAAACGAATTCCATAACTCGAAGTAACCATAATTCGAACATTTTCCTTGGATATTCGTGATTCGAGTCCGGGAAGTTCGACTGTATTTTTGATTTTACTTTAATTTTAGACCCGCCAAATTCTATTTCAAATTATTATTATATATTTTTGGAATTTTTTGTTAAACTCCTAAGTTGTGCCTTGATCTAGGCTTTATCATTTTATTACACCAGGAGTAATGTAACAAATTGTCATTAAAATTTAAAAGAATTTCCACATTCAATGCAATAAAATTCCTTATTTGAGTTACACAATTTTGTTTTCTAGTCACAGTTGAAGAATTCTATAAATATTCTTATACTATTTGGATATCAATATTTCTCCAATCAATAGCATTTAATAAACTTAGATTTTTCTTTATAATTTTGCAGTAATATTTTGGACAATTCTTATATGGAAATCCGTAGACTTAGCAGATAAACTATAGTTCAAAAATTCAATACAGTGAGAAATGTTTTTGAATCGTTGTTTTTGAACCACTGTGAAGATGGTTCGATGTCCGTTGTCCGTTGTCCTTTTTGGCCCTGAAGCGTTACGCTGGCCCAATGTCCGATACCTGGACACACACACACACATATACACACACACACACACATATATATATACTTGTATTTACTTACACTAATACATTGTTGCCTTGGGGCGGAGTGCGAAACGTATTGTTGCATTTATGCATATCCTGTAAGCGCCGTTTGTTTCAGTGTATGTGCGTATGTGTGTGTGTGTGTGTCGGTGTGTGTGTGTGTGTATTAGTGTGGTCATTGTGTTGAATTACACATTGAAATGTTAATTGTTTTAAGCAATAATTAGGATTGCAATCAAATGGTCGTCGTCACGCTGACTGAAGTTGTTGTTGCTGTTGTTGTTGTTGTTGTTCTTGTTGTTGTTGTTGTGTTTGCTTAGTTACCGTTAAGTAGCCCCACACACACACACACACACACATGCACATTAATTGTATTTGTATCAATTAACAAAAGGGTTAATTTATGGCGCTCCAGGGCTACTGGCAACCTCTGAACTCCCCTCTTAACCCCTCTCTGACCCACCCTACGACCTCTGCCCTCCACCCTCTCTCTCTCTTAACCCCCTTATGCCGTTGGCTCCACAATTTGAGCTGAATGCTGTTCAAAATAAAAGGACCTCTGGCTGCATTGTTTGCTGTTGTCCTCGTTGTCGTGTCTCGTGGCTGCCATTAACCCTTTGCCCCAGGTGGGGGCTGAAAAAGGGCACAGGCGAGGGGGCATGTGTGTGTGCCTAATAAAGGGGGCAGCAGTGGGTTAAGCTAGTGTGTGTCTGTGTGTGTTTGGTTATTGAGCCTTGATGCACGTTTTGACCTGCAGTTACACTTAATTTTGGGTCTAATGATAATAATATTAATAATAATAATAATAATATGTCTTTATTATTGATAACAACACTTGTGTCTGTGTGTGTGTGTGAGTGTGAGTGTGTGTGTGTGTGTGTGTGTGTGTTTTAAGAGAGTGTAGCTTATTATTAATGTTAGTTGCTTGTTTACATGCACGTGAACTAAGCACATCAATAAAAGCAACAACCAACAATCGAGACCAGCAAATAAAGAAGACAACAACACACAACTGTCACATACCCCCTTTAACCCCCTCTTCGCACACAACATTTGTAACCCTTTGGGCCATAGAAAATAAAGAAGAAAAGCAAAAGAAATATAGACTTAAATGCAAACAGATCATAAAAAATCTATTAAGCAACCACATGTAACGCTGACGAAAGCACAACACACACACACACACACACACACACACGCACACACACATACATATGTACACCCTTAACCCCTTAACTCAGTGAGCAGCAAGACGATAAAATATCAATCGTTGGAAAACAAGAAATCAAACAGCCATCAAAGCGACGTTATGCCAATGACTACACAAAAAAAAAACCAAAGCAAAAAGGGGTTAAGCAAAAACGGTGCCCGACTAGCAGCTACCCTGTAAATGCAAAAAACATGCGCTTCAGCCAGCGACCGTAACGATTATAACTTTTAAGATATAAATTATTAAATAAAAGTTATTTGTTGATTTTTATCAAACAAATTAAATGAAAACTCTTAATTTTTGATTTAAATACAAAAATTATAAAATAATAATTAAATTTCAATTTTTATTCAAAAATTATAATTTAACTCTTATATTCAAAATTTATTCTTATTACAATAATTATTACAATAATTAAAATTAAAAATTATTTTTCAATTCTTAGTAAAATAATTGAGAGTAAAAATTATTTTTCAATTTTTATTTTTTTATTATTTTATTATTTTAATTATTTTATTATTTTTTTTTTATAAAATTTGAAAATAAAAATTGAATGCAAATGTCTTTTTAACCGGAAGGTGTTTTAAATATTAAAAAATAAAAATTTAAAATAAAAGTTTATCCAGTTTCTCATAATTTTTATTTGCGGTCCCTGGCTTCAGGTTGTAAATAGTTTATACATAAAATGTGCTGATATTTTCAGATTAGGAAATTAATATCAAAAAAAAACATTATACATTTTTAATATAAAATTATTATTTGCAAACAAAATTGTTATGGGTATTTAAAGATGATTATAAAATCGAAGAAAAATCAGTATTATAACTAAAATTCGCAGCGGGATTGATTTTTTTTATTTTACACTGATAATCGCTGAAGTCAGTTTGGTAAGTTAAGATAAGACAGCTTAAAATATCGAAGAATCCAAGTGTTAAAAAACTTTGATCGATTTAAGTGAAAAGTGTTTTTTTTAATGTTTCTTTTTCTCAAATATTAACACAAATATTAACCATTTATTTTATCTATTTATTTGTTTAACTTCGACTAGGAGCAATCGACAAAAATATCATTTAAATTCACGTCAAAATAAGAAATATACAGGGGTGCCACAGAAATCGCTTTCGCTTGAATTTCACTTAAATTTTTATAAAATTGCTTTCGCTTGAATTTCACTTAAATTTCACTTGAAAATTAAGTAAAATTCAAGCGAAAGCGATTTCTGTAGCACCCCTGATAATAAAAACAATTTTAAAGAGAATTAATTATAGAATATTTTAACTTAAAATTAATTTAATTCAAATTTATTATTGAATTATTAAGTAATAATAATATTAGGCTGTATTCAATTAAAAAAAAAATACAATTGATTCAAGATTTGATGCGTGAATTGGAAAAATTCAGAAAAACTCCAATAAGATAATAAAAAATTGCGGCTTAAAGAGTTTAAAAGTTTTAATCTTATGCCTTATTTAGTTTATCGGTATTTACAGGGTATCCACAGCACCTAAAACGGAAGCCAGAGGCAAAAGAAAAGCCAAAACCGAAATACAGACAGTTACGGAACCACAGGCGAAACAACAACAACAACAGCAGCAACAGCTCAACTCGTTCCGCGGTAAGTAGCCTTTTCTGCTTAACCCCCCCATAACCAATAATATTGCACATGTGTGTGTGTGTGTGTGTGTGTGTGCATGATTGAGTGCCAGTTGTTGTTGTTGTTTACCCCTTTCGATGGCTTCGATTTCTGTTCAACTCATCTATCAATGTCAAATTATGAAGTGATCATATTTGGATTTATGCGTAGAGAAATATGGGAGAAATATCCAAAAAGGAGTGGGGACAAGGAGTAGGAGGAGGAGTAGGAGGAGGAGAAGGGAGGAAAGGAAACGGGGGGCAGGCTTAAAGTCAACTGTGCCACATACGATAAAAGTAAACTTAACCCAAACACTTGGCTCTTAAAGGTGTGCGGCCTAAAGGTCGAACAGTGGTCAATGTGCACAAAATAACGCTCAAAATGCAACCAGACATGAAAAAAGGAAAAAATAGAGAAATTATTTAGAGAATATATCGAAAGATTTGCAGAGTCTCTTGTTTGTGTTGATTGTGTTTTACATAGATGAACATCGCTTTTCATTTACTTCGAAAAAAAAAAATATATAAAGTAAAAAATAAAAGAACACTTATTAGATTAGTCTAGACTAAATATAATCACATTTCGTTGTATAATAATTTTAATTGTATTTGCAAAGTTAAATTTAATAGTAATTTTATTTCGCTTTTTTTTTTTAAATAAGCTAAAAATACTAGAAAAGTGCTTTTGAAAATGTTGACAAGTGCATTATTTTAATTTTTTAAAAAGGAATTTCAATTGACTTAAATTTGTCTATGCCTATTTGAGAAGTCCCTGATCAAACTAACTCAAATTCTGATTCTTATTGATCTGATCATTTATTTCATAATTTTTTTATTATTATTAATTTAATAAATTTTGGAACACCTCCAGATTTTCACACATTTTATATTTAATTCCTTTTGTTTTCTTTCAGTTTTTGAACTAAATTTTTGTATGATTTACTTTTATTTCAAATCAAACTCAATTTAATTATTTTATTTTAAAACTTAAAAGTACAATTCAATAAATATTTTCAGCCGAAAAAAAAAGTTAAATTCTTAGTTAGAATATTGACAAATTTTCAAAAATATCAATAATTATATAAAGTAAAAATAAGGGCCGTTTTTTCAATGTACATATAAATTGTATTTAACATATAGTATAATTTCAAATCTGACATTAATTTCTAAACATTTAACGTCAAATTCTCTTTTCAATAGTTTTCAAATACCTTTTTTAGTCATTATAAAAACGGGCTTAACACTTTTTTAATATTGCATTTTCATTTATTTGCCTAAAGAATGAAATTTAACAAATTTTCAGAATATATAGTAATGAAAACGATCTGAATTTATTTTTTTTTTTATTTATTTCTTTACTTTGATTCCCAGTGTTACAAGATAACGCTGCTTATTACAAACATTGGTTTTTAAAATATTAATAACATTAAACATTTTACAATTATTAAGGAAAAGAAAAAGTAACATATAGCCGATAACAAATCTTGCTATAGTTTAAGATTAATCCTAATTATAGTTTACAATCTACTTTAATTAGTTGAACGATATTTAACTATATATTGTGGTACATGTATTATAAACTATATTATTACTATTGTTTTTTTGTTTTGTTTTTTTTTTTATTTTAATTTAATGCTTGCTTGGAGCATCTTTAACCACTGTGCCACTTGCCACACGAATGTGAATGTTGCATGTCAAAGGGGCAAAAACAAATGGCAAAAACAAACGCTGGAGGGGTCGAAAGAGAGAAGAAAGGTTAGAGTGTGTTTTTTTTCTCTTTGGGGGGGTATTGAAATTGAGTAGGAGGGGAGAGAGAGCAAAAAAATTAAGCTCCGGCTAAGCCCATAAGCGAACGTGTTCATAATATTTACAGTTATTGATATTTGAAAAGGCGGAAAATTTATAACGAGCGACATGTGTGTGACAACATGCCGCCGAAGCAGGGTTAAGGACGGGGAATACCCGTACTAGCTAACGGTCTACGGTTACAGGCAACCAACAGGACGAAGGGCGCAACCGAAGCGAGCAATATTCAATCAAAAATCGATTACAAGGACCAAACAGCGAATGAGGCATGTGGCCTCTGAACGTGCCACATCGTTGCAAGGTGACAGGGGGGTGGAGTTGGGGGGGGGTTGACTGAAAGGGGGAATACGATATACGATAAGGAGGACATTGTGTAATGCGAGTTGAAGACGGTTGCCCAAGACGGTTTTGGGTGGAAGCTGTGCCCCTTTTAGCTCTCTCTCTCTCTTTTACTCTCGTGTGTGTGTGTGTGTGGCAGGTTAATCTTTGCACATGTGTGTGTGTGTGCGACAGTTGGCGCCACTTGGTGGCCACATGGGCATGACAATGAATTATTTGCCTGCGACTCGGACTAAAAGGCGACTCGGACCCATCGTCATCAACATCTTTCTCGACAGATACCCTGTAAACACAGCGAACCAACAAGGTAGTCATCACTTTGTTCTATTGTATTTGTATTTTGTTTTGAAATTGGCTTTTTTAAATAGTTATTTATACAGGGGTGCCACAGAAATCGCTTTCGCTTGAATTTCACCTAAATTTGTATGAAATTTAAGTGAAATTCAAGCGAAATCGATTTCTATGGCACCCTTAATAGTCTAATAAGCAAAGATATCACTGTGAACGGCAGACCACGCTAGTGACAAAAGCAACACGAAGAGTGCGAAAATGTATAATGAATTCAATTTAACAGCGTTCGTCACAATATTTGATATCAGCTATTTTTGGGCATGGAAATGTTTTTCGTCACTAGATTTTGAACTCGTTAAGTTTAATTTTAAAAGATCGAATTTATCGATATTTATCGATTTCTGACTTGAAACTGTATGGAATAATTTCTATTTAAGTAAACATTCATTTTTTTTTTTAACTTTGTTATAAGTTTCGAGTGGTTTTTTATCGATTGTTTTTGGTAGAGTTTGAAAAAATGAAATATTGAATGAAGTGATATTCTTTAAATATTTAAGTCCATCCCTAGCTCTGAATCTTTAGCAAATATCCCTACAATCAGCTAATTCGAGCTACGAAATAATTAATTTTTCATATACTTTTCATACTTTTTGTCCAATTTTTAATTATTTCTCTCACAGTAAGCAAATTTTAAAACTCGCCTAACTATTGTATTTTTAGAGCTATAGTCTTGATTTTTGGTGCACTTATTTATAACTAGCTTAAATCTATATCCTACAAATTTCATGATGATCGACTGAGTGATACCCTATTTTATTTCAAGTTATGTGTTAAATTCAGCTAACTTAGCTTCAAATCGATGTAATCCCAAGGAAATACAGGGTATTATGTTAGTCGAGCAGTCTCTCTCTCTAGTCTTTTTTTTTCTGTGTGCGTGCGCGTTTTTGTCAAACAATTTTAAAACCTTAATTCACATGTGTAAATTGAAAGCAGCACCTGTGCAGGGTTAGAGAGGCGGGGGTCAAGATGGGGATTGAGGGGGGCTGGGAGGAGCGGGTAAAGGGAGAGGGAGGGAGCTAGAGAATCAGCGCTTGAATTATGGAGCAGCCTGCGTCTGTCTATGTTTGATTTATGGCCAGCACTCATCCTCTTTTCCTTTTTTTCTTGCCTCCTTCCACCTCTCCCATTCTCTATGTGTGGTCGAGTTGAGAGGCAGTTGGTCCTTCGTCCTTCGGCCCTTTCCTTTCTCTCTTTTTCGGTACCTTTCCGTCCCACGTGTCGCATAATTCTTCATATTTTTGTGGACGCTTTTTGAGTGGCTTCAAAAGTGGAGCTGCAAGTGGAGCATCGAACTGGCTTCACCGTACAATATGCCCCTCGTGCGGCAGCTGCCGTGGATAATTTGTAATTTAACCACTTTTCAGGTTCAGTAGCCGCAGTTTCCCATCCCCCTCCCCCCTCTCTCTCTCTCTCTCTCTCTCGCTCTCTTCACCTTTGTCACCGTTATTTTGGATGTTGTTGTTCCGCTTCCGTTGGGCGTTTGGGCAACTTCCGCTGCGCACCTTTTGTCTGCCAGGCAATTTTCAAGCATATCACAAATTAATACCCTTCGCAACGGTTTTATCAATTCTGACAGCCAATTTGTTTAGAGTCTCTAAATCGGAGTCTTTGTAGGCAGGTCTGACTGTGTCTGTCTAAGCAAAGGAGTCAACAAATTGAAACATTGACTTAAAATGAATCCTTTGCTTTATTTGACTTTATCAATTATCAAATAATGCATTTTAAAAAATATATAAATATTGTTTATTTAATGTTTAATGATTAACTATAATTTTCTATTTAAGAGACTGAGATTAAATTAAAGAAACTTTAAAATTGAGCTACAGGGCAGCTGTCAACTAGGGCTTAATATTGATAGGGAAGGTTCAATTATGAAAATGCTCAGACCTTGACTTAAGTAGCGAGTAGTATGCTTAGAGCTTAAGTAACGAGTGGAGTTACGAATGCTCTGGAAAATTAGCGAAATGATGATGCAACGAAGCGAAGGTTAAAGAAAGTAACGAGTTCTAAAGTAACGAGTGCTAAAGTAACGAGTGCTAAACTAACGAGCGACTAATGAACAAGTGTATAAGTTACGAGTGCTAATGTAACGAGTATATAAGTAGCGAGTGCTAAAGTAACGAGTAAAGCTGCTGTCCAAATACAAAGAGTGCTGAGGTAGCGAGTAATGGAGCGAAAATTGTAGAAAAGAAGCGAGTGCCGTAAACGGTAAAAAGGTGGTGAAGAAAAGACCTGAGTTACTGTAGCTGGAAAAGAAACAAGAAAGAATAAAGAGAGTATCAGAGTAGCGAGAATTGAATTTAATTAGCTTTAGTACGAAAGTGACTGTACAAAACAAAAGTATCGAGTATTTAAGTTTTAAAAAAAAAAATATGAAAGTATAAACAAAAGAAGCGAGTATTGAAGTGAGAAAAGAAAGTAGCGAGTGTAAAGAGTATTAAAATTACAGAATGAATCAACGAATAAATATATATTGCACTTAAGTAGCGAGTGTTGAAAGCTGAGAGTGAAGGTAGAAAGAAAACTAGTGTTGAGTGGGTTGAAATTAGAGAGTAAATAAACAAATGCAAGTAAGTAAATGTTAAAAACTGTTAGTTAAGGCTACAAAGAAGAGTAGCGAGTATAAAAGCTTAGAATAAATATGACTGAAGTAGCGAGTGTTGAGAGTATTGAAATTAGCGAGTGAATAGACAAATAAATATTGTATATAGATTATGCTTATGTATGTAGCGAGTATTTAAAAACTGAGAGAAATTGCGTTAAAAAAAAGTAGCGAGTGTTGAAGTGCGAAAAGAAAAAGAAGCGAGTTCTAAATAAAGAACGAGATTGATAATTGCTTTCCATAAGTTGAAACGGCAAGTGAATAATAATACTTAGTAATAATGACATCATAAGGGTATTAAAAAAACACTAAACTGAATCCAATTGTTTTTTTGCCGGGTTCGCTTGAATTTTTTGTTGCTCCTTTATTATTTTGGTTTTTTTATTTTTATATTTTCAGTTTTTTAGCCTCAGCCTCAGCCTCAGCGGGCTGTCGTCATCGTTGAGCAAATTAAATGAAATTTCTGCACTGACACAAACTTGTTTATTTTGACAGACAAGCATCTACACACACTCACACACTCGCTCACACACACACGCTCTGGTTTTTTATTTCTTTGTATTATTAAAAAGCCACGCGAAATCGTTAACCGCGATTTTTTTGCGCTTCGTTTGGATTTTAATTCGCTTAAGGAAAAAAAGAAAAATGATTGCGAGTCATAAAAAAATTGGCAAATTTAATAAGGGCAAACAAAAGGCGTTACAGGGGGGGAAGGGGGAGTCCAGTTTTTTATATGTTGCTGTTGATGATGATGATGAGGATCAAGGCGGCGGCGTGTGAGCAAATTATGCGATTTGCGCCGTGCAAATCGAATCCGGGTCACATATGCGTGAAATCAGTCAACATGTATATAGAGTAACCCCCTTACCCTAACCCCCCCTCTAACCACAAATTGTTAGCCCACACACAACGGGGGGAGGGAAAAGTAAAAGAGAGAGAATAAAAGGAATGGGAATGAAGGAATTCCGCGCGTTGGAAATTTTTAATTTGCAATTTTGCGATAATCAGTTTTATTGAGTTGTTGTTGTTCATGAGAAAAAGAGAGGGATAAAAAGTGGAGTGAAGAGTGACAGAGAGGGAGAGAGAGAGAGAGAGAAGGGAAAAGAAAGGGAGGGGGGGGGGGGTTTGTTAGCCTGTCTTTGAAGGCATGCAAATGAGTGAAGCAATTTACCTGCGATTCGTTGCGATTGAAAAGAGAGAAGAGAAGTGAGGGGAGAGGGAGAAGTAAGCTGCCCCTGCAACTGACAGCTGAATGTGGCGTGGCAAGTTCAGGGGGTGAGAGAAAGAGACAGAGACGGAGACAGAGACGGAGACAATCAAATCAAATTAAGCACAGGCAACGAATTTGCAAATTGCAAAAACAAAATTCGCTTAATACGATTTGTCTTATATTGATTTTGATTTGCAGCCCTGTGGTAGCGGAAAAAAAACAAAATTAAAAACTAATATAAATATAAAAAAAATATAATTGGAATAATTAAAGTATTATTAGATTTTAAAATACACATATCGCAATAGATCATGAAAATAATTAAAATTTTAAACGAAGATTAAAATAAATTAAAAGTAAAAAGGTCAAATTGTATCTGGTCATTTATAGCTAAGTATTTCTTTATGTTTATTAATTGTTAATTGTTAACTCCTAATAATATTTTCAAATTGATGTTTATAATACATAGTGACAAATGACATTCAACAAAAAGCGTTAGTTTGTAACACTGGAAATCGAAAAATTGAAATGAAATAAAATACATTAAAAAAGGGGCTTAAAAATTAAAACTTTTTCAAAATTAATCTTTAAAAATTTATCAAAATAAATCTTCTCAGCTATGAATAGGTATTTTCCATTTTTCAAATATATTTTAATATATTTTTAATATATATTTGCTCTCATATTGAACACAAGTTAATATTTGTTTGATCTCTCAAGCACAGTGGTGGTCAAAAGTATTTACACAACACTTTAAGTTAAATCTACTCGTAATTTAAACTTATAGTACTTACTATGTAAAGTTTGGTATCAATGGAAAGGTCTTTTGAATTCCTTTTAAATGATACAAAAATTTCCTTAACCCATTAAGTTTTTGTAAAAGTCTATTTTCTGACTTTTTTCCTGGGTCTTAAACAAAAAATGTTTCGATGCTACAAGTTTCTTCAAACAATTTAAAAAGTGACTGCAAAAAAAAAGTTTAAAAATTATCTTCGCTAGTATTTTTTATAATTTTTTGAGAACTGCAAATAAGGCGCTTATTGCATAAAAATGAGGTAAAAGTGCCTTTTTTGCAGTTTTCAAAAAATTTTATAAATAAAAATTCAAAATGTACTCTTATGAATTTTAAGAAATTCCATAAAATTAGTTTTAGGTAATTATTGAAACTTCATTTTATTTTATTATATTTTTTTTTAGTTTCTTTTTTTGATTAAAATGATGTAATAAAGTTGTGATTGTATAACTTGAAGTGATAAATAAATAAATAAATTAAAAATTTTAATATGCCAAGAATTTTGATTTTTTTAACCGGTTTTTAAAATTATTGTTGGTTCCTTATTTCATAAACTTGGCAGCAAACAATTCATATTTTTTTGATCGACTGCATCTGGTACAAAATAATTAAAAATATATAAAATTGTTTGACTTTAAAATTAAATCTTTTGGACTGTAAAATCTCAATTCAAAATTAAATTGTTTATTAAATTTCATTTGAACTTCCATAACTTGAACTTCTATAACTCGAATTTCCCTCTAACTCGAGCTAAATGAGTGACAGTAAAATTAATAAACTTAAGAAAAAGAACTCTATAAGTCCAATATCTCCATAACTCGAACCATTTCTGAACTGTAGTTGGATTTAATGGTAAAGAAGCCTCAGTTCTAATTTAAAGTACTCCAAATTCTGTTTATGTCCAGATATCCAGACATTGTTCGGATTAGTCAAAAAGGAGAAAGTAGGAAACAGAAAACAGAGAAAACAGAGTTGCTTATCGATAACTGAAGCAGACAAGGAATTAATAAAATTAAGTCCTAAAGAAAGGAGAAAAGGAGAAAAGAGAAAAGGAGAAAAGCCAATCGACATAAACTCATTTGAATACAAATCTATAGTTTTGACACACAGATGAAGATATGTCTGTGTGAGTGTGAGTGTATATAGACTTATGCACAAGACTGTTGACCACTTGCACTTTGGGCTTAGGGTCATGATCCTTGTCCGGTTTTAAGGCGATAAAGTGAAGGGAAAGGAAAGGAAAGGAGGAGGAGGAAGAAGAGGCATTGGCAACAATTTGGAAAATTGAAATGAAATTTAAGCCTTGCAATTTGCACGGGAAAATCTCAGGGCCGCAAAGCAACCGCACGAATGGCCTTAAAAATGTCTTTGGACTTGAGGCTAAAAACCCCAAAATATATATGTATATATATGTGTGTGTGTGTGTGTGTGTGTATGTGGTGTTGTAATAGAAATAGACGATGAAAGCAAACACAGCCACAGAGAGAGAGAGAGAGAGAAATGAAAAAAGGAGGCAGAAAAAACAAAGATGGTCCCAGGGAAATGCATACAGGACGACTATTTGAAATGCCAGATTCGACTAAATGAAAGGACCTTAAAGGGGGGGGGGGGGGCGTGGCAAATACCCCCTACCCCCCTTTGACTTGGTTAGTTTTTGGGTTGCTTTGCCATTTACGTCTTTGCATCTTTTTTGGCGTCTTTAGTGTGGTTTTGAATTTCTTGGCTCACAACTTGGCCAGCTCTCAAAACGGAGCCCAAAGCGACAGTGGCGTAGAGCCAAAAGGGGGTAAGGGGGTGTGGTGTGTGTGTTGCATTTGTTGTGCTTTGACTTTGCCATGGCTGCACGTCTTACAAAATTCTTTAAGATCTTCGACTGCGGTCGCTTTGACAACGTCTACATGAGATTGAGAAATTGAGGTTGCCCCTGAAAGGGGGGGGTTGGGCTAGGGCAGCTTAGGTTAGGTTAGGTTAGGGGAATGGGATTTGGTCTGGGCGCTGACCAGTCAAATGCAAATAGAAGCAAATTAAATGCTCTCGGACTCTCATGCAATATTTAAAAGCCGTCAAAGACAAACACACATGGCTACCAAGGGTTAATGTGGGGGCTAAGGTAACCCAACCCCCCTTTTTTTTTGTGTATTAAAGCAGTTGTCAATTAGAGTGTCCGATATCATTTTTGTTATTCACATCACGTGACTTGATTCAATTAACCGATGCGCTGCGAAAGCCAAACTTAATTGGAAACGAAACCCATCTTTAACCCCACACTGCCCCCCAGGTGGGCTTATTTTACTTTTTTTCGTGTGTGTGTGTGTGTTAACCCTTTCCTTTCCCATTTCGTTCCATTTCGAAAGGCCGCAGAACGCGACTCACATGCCAAAAGGGCGTTCAAGCCACTTAAGCACCAGCTAACCCTTCCCGTCGGTAGTAGCCCTGACCCTGGTCACCTGTCGACGCCCCCTTCTCTTTGTGCTGGTCAGTCGCGTGTCCACACACGGAGGGCTATTCACACGCCGCTAAAAAGGGTTATTAACTCGTCAGCTTGGCTAAATGTCAGCTCAGGTGGACACACTGGACAGTGGTTAGACTTGGACTGGGGGACCCTTAGGGGGTAGAGGGCTGGTGGGTTGGTGGGTTTTGGGGGCTTGATGGTTGAATCCCTGACAAAATCGTTGCTGATGCGTGGTCACGCACCATTATCGCCACGACTAACCCCCATTGGGCATTGGACCTAAGGGTAGAGTGGGTTAAGGGGGTTGCTCACAGCGTAGGGTGTTCCCAGCCCTAACCCCTAACCCCATTCTCCCATTCAGCCTCTCACACTTCATTTGTTAGCCCTTTGGCTGGCCGCCTATCAATGAAGTTGTTAATTTTATACTTTCAGCACTGCACTTGGCTCGTCCCCTACCCCTTGAGCCTTGACCCTTAACCCCTGCCGCCCATATCGATGGTTCCCTGTACAGCCTGTAATTTCAGTGAACTGAAGGGCTTAATTATATTTGTTGATATGCTTTAACTTTGACCATTTGAATGAAACAGCACTTTAAGTGACCATGACATGTTGACACTGGCTTGATTCAGCTTATTAATTTAGCTGTGGGCTGATTCTATGAGTTTGACCTCCAACAATGCGGCTGAAGTTTGCACTGAGTGCACTCAGTTATGAAGAGACTCAATTGAGATGTTGCTGGAGATTATAAAGTGACATTGACACTGAAATGGTTTACATTCTTCGACTTTACAGCATTTGAAGGAGCTGGTAGTTGTTCAAGTGACACTGGAGGACGTGTACACTATGGTCCCGATGGGGATTTTTTTTGGAAAAAGTTAATAACTCAAGAACGAAACACGATATCTTGGTCTAGTTTTTTGCATTGGACTCATAGTGTCAATTGGCATCGGTGATGTAAAAGGTGGGCGTGGCACCGCCTTTTTTCTTAATTTAAGCATATGCAAATCTTTTGTTTTTCACGCTATATGAACCAAACTTGCACGATTGATTTGTTGTTATGTTTTTAATACTCTGTTAAAAAATAATTCAAATCGGACAACTATATCATATAGCTTCCATACGAATTATCGGTTGAAAACATATTCTTAGCATAAAAACAAACTTGTTTTCCAAGATATCTGGACCAAACTTTTAGTAGATGAGATTTATTATGACCCAAACATATTGGCCAAAAATGATCAAGATCGGTCCACTATAGCATACAACTTTCATAGGAACAATACGTTCTCAGCCGAGTTATGCATGGAAAAATATATATTTTTTGTACTTTTGGTTGCTTTTTCTGTTAAAATACATTAGAATATCTAGTTTTACACAAAGCCCGCCGATTTTCAACAACGGAGATTTACTAACACAAAGTAAAACCCACACTGAATTATATCCATTGTACATATTGGATTAGAGTTGAAAATCACTTGAATTTAACCTAAAAATTGGTGTAAGAATTGCATGTGCTCATCGTTCAAAACATCTCTGTTTAACAGCTGTACGCTTAACAGTGTTGGGCACTGTTAAAATTCTGACTATGTAACCATTTTGTCTGATGTATTTTCAATGTAATGCCATCAAAAGATCATAAAATTGAACCACTTTAAAAATGAATCGGGACCATAGGGGTGTAGAAGGTAAACTATAAATTATGTAAATACTCTTTTTGATTAGCTTACAAGGCGTTTAACCAACAGAAGCGAGACCGATAAACGAAGAGAAAGAGACAGTTTAAAGTTGAGACATGCATGGGTATCTCGATGGCGGGCTCTACACTTACACACAAAGACTCGCACAAGTATCTTGGCGTCATTCTGGACAGAGAGCTGAAGTTCAAAGAGCACACATCTATGGTTAGACGGTCCGTAATGGCGAAGGCTAAAGAGATGGCATGGTTGCTCTCTTCCCGCAATAAGCTGTCTCTCGCAAACAAATTGGCAATATATAAAAGCATCTTATGCCCGATTTGGAAATATGCTCTACAAATATATGGCATTGCAGCGAAAAGCCACATGAACAAATTAAGGGTGGCCCAAGCGAAGATTCTTCGACGAATTACTGGTGTCCCTTGGTACATCCGGAATAGGGACATCGAAAGGGACCTACAAATGCCCATGATTGGCGATGTACTCAAAGACTCTCTGGAAACTACGTGCTACGCCTTGGTGGACATCCAAATGCTCTGGCCAATCGACTTACCATCAAGGCGAGAAAAAGAAGGCTAAAAAGGTGCCACCCACTTGATCTCCCAACTAGGATATTTTTGTAAATAGATAACTGCATATACAGGCATGCCACAGAAATCTCTTTCACTTGAATTTCACGTCAATTTCATTTCTCCGTGCCACAGTCCAATCACCTAAACAATTTTGGGTGAGACGAAATCATCGCTCACTCCACTGGCGTCCGATGCCATGAGAATAATGTCACATTTTTTGTCCGAATTTTTGAATTTAGAGTTGTCGAGTAACTTTTATTGTTTGCCGCGCTAATAACTTTTAAATTTTTTTAAGCTATACAATATCAATTATTATACAAATAAATTGAATTATATAAATTAAATAAGAAAAAATGTTATATTCTGCAATGATAAACTTAAAAAATTTGCTAAACAAACCCTTGGGAAATTTAATCCCAGAAGGGGCTAACCCTAGCAGCCTAGTACGAAAAGGTTGATGAACATGCTTAAAAACCTAAATCACTCGAATTTCTGTGGCACGGAGAAATTTTCGAAGTGGAATTGCTTTTCTCTGAATTCACTTTCACTAGTGATTGCTGTGGCCTACCTGATAGTGTATATAATTTAATATTTAATGTAATTTTTAGTTTTAAGTTCCCATTTAACGTCCATGTGACCTAAACTGTTGGATTTCACAAATTTAAAACTTGATTAAGTTGCCCCTTAGGTTTTCTAAAATTTTTTACCAAAAAAAAAAAAAAAAAAAAAAAAGATTTTTTTAATTGCATATTTTTAGCTTAATCAAAGTTTGTTATATCCAATTAAAATAGGTTTTTGCTTATTGTATTTATTTTTCTAGCTCTGTTTGTGTTTGGGTTAATGTGTGAGCAAGGTCTAAGGACAATTGCCTGGTGCCGTAGGTCGACTTTAAGTGAGTTACCCAGCGATGAATTGAGCACAGGCTGCAGCTGGTACCTGAGACAATAAGGGAACGAGACAGAGACAGAGAGAGAGAGAGAGTCGTAATCAGGAACTATAACAAGTTTGCGCATAATCACGAATCATTTGACTGCAGCCGCAGTCGAAACCGAAACGGAGAAACTGAGAAACGGAGAACGGGAGAAACTGCGAACCAGAAACCGAAACCGTAACCGTAACGTGAAATGCAAATTACCCAAAAAGCATAAAGCAGTCGGCTCATCCTTAAGTTAAGAGGACACACACACACACACACATAAAGTTGGGAGCAATAATAAATTGAAGTAACAAAATCTTAACAATTACAACACAGCGGCACTAAAAAGACGAGCTACTACACACGGCACTACACGGCAAAAGGACACGGAAAAGGGCACGGAAAAGGACACGGACACACATGGCTGCCCGGATGCCAGGACAGGACAAAACAGGACTAACAGAGGGGAAAGGGGGACAGAAGAAGAAGCAGCTGAGTTGGGCATTTAGAGCGCTTCAGAAAGCCCAATAAGTCTACGGTAATAATCGAGCATAAAGCACAATTTATTTTCATAAAACCTCAGCCGTAAGCTGAGGGCGCTGATCAACGGCCAACGAAGAGTCCTTGGCCAAAAGCACACAGGATGCAGTCAGCTAAAATGGGAAGAAGAAGCAGTGGAAGAAGCAGAAGAAGCTGGCTAAAAGTAAAGTAAAACAAGGCCCTCCCCTTCAACCCGTTCCGACTTTTGATTTTAAAACAGTGACGGCCATAAGTAGTTGTAATGGCAGTTGCCAGGGGCGTCTGAGAGGGGGTTTAGGTAAGAGGCGGGTTAAGGCAATGGGTTTTTAACTAAATCTGGCCAACACTCGCTTGGCTCTTGGTTTCTGGAGATGCTTTTTGGGGGGGGTCTAAAAGGCGACGCGTCGCTTTTGTCTGACTCGCAAAACTGTACGACACAAACCGCACAAAACGCGACCGTCGTCGTGACTGTCGTCCGTCCTAACCCCCCCTTAGCCAACCCTCTACCCCCTTAACCCTCCTTAACCCCTTTTCGACTCCTCTTAGACCCCTTTACCTGCAGTTCAGTCTGTCGACCAGGCTGTCGTTCTTGTCGTCGCAATTTTATGGCAACAGACGCCTTGTTGTTGTTGTTGTTGTTGTTGTTGTAGTAGTTGTTGTTGTTGTTGTAGTTGTTGTTGTTGTAGTAGTTGGTAACGTAGTTGCCGTTGCCCAGAAGCTTAACGAACATTTTACAATGCCCATGATGCATTAATATCCGAGACCGAAAAACGCCCGGCAAGGCTTCGAACTACCTCACTCTCTTCCACTTCCTCCCCCCCTCTCTCTCTCTCCTCTCTCACTCTCTCTCTCACCCTCTCTCTCTTACACTTTTTGGCTGGGTCTAGTGCCCTTAGATAACAACGAAAACTGCAAATGTGTAGCATACATTTTGGGGCAACTAAAAACTGTAGCGCTTCGCGTCTGTCAGAAAGGAAAGGGGAAAGGAAAGGGGAAAGGGAAAGGTAAGGACAGTGGTGGGGGTTAGTGTCGTGCCAGGGCCAGCTTATCGCTTGAAATTAGCTACCCTTGTCGCACACACACACACACATACACAGAAACAAAAATCATACCTTAAATCAAATTTTGAAAACTATTTGACATTTTTAGTATTTAAAGAGTCGATGGCTCAGTTTATAGTAATTATATTTTAAGAAACTTATGTACTATAATTAAAATAAATAATAATAATTAAAATATATAATCAATTTATTAAGCTTTCAGTTTAAATTTACAGTCATAGGCATATGTATTTTGGCACCACTTAAAGATAGTTCTAGCCAAATTTTGAACTTACTTCATGTAAAGTTTGGCATCAATGGAAAGGTCTTTTGAATGATCCAATACTTTCCTTAACTCATTGAAATTTTCGAATTTTTGTAAAACAATTTTTTTAAAACAAATGTTTTGATACAGAAAGTTTCTTTAAACAATAGTGACTGCAAAAATATTTTTTTCAAATATCTATTCGCTAGTATTTTTTATAATTATTTCGAAAATGGCAAGAAAGGCAATTTTTTTATGAAAATGAGGAAAAAATGCCTTTTATGCCATTTTCAAAGAATTATAAAAAATACTAGCGAATAGATATTTGAAAATTTTTTTTGCATGAGGTAAGTTCAAATTATGAAGAGAATAAACTTTAAATAATTTCATAATAAATTTAATTCGCATTAAGTTTTCAATATCAATTTGTGTTTGATCAATTGACCTTAAATTAATATTAAAAAATAAATTAAAAATGAATTCTTCGTTTTAACATGTATTGAATCAGAATATTATTGTTAAATTAACAGAATAAACGAATTAAATGGCAAATATTCGGCAATAAAATTGTCAAAAAAAAACCTAAAAAAAATGTATTTCACTGAAAAAAAAAATTCCCGATAGTTCAATTCAATTGTGTAGAAGAAACTTTTTGAAAATTTTAAATTTAATCAATTATTTCACACTTGCTTACAAAATTTCCTAAATTAAAGACTTGGGTTTGATTTTTTTTCAGATTTCAGATTTCAGCATTTTTTTTCAGGGTTCGTAACGATTATAGTTTTCAAAAAATATAAATTATTAAATTAAATGTTATTTGTTGATTTTTATCAAAAAGATGAAATGAAAACTCTTATTTTTCGATCTTAATAAAATAACTTTAAAACAATAATTAAATTTCAATTTTTATTTAAAAATTATAATTTGACTCTTATTTTAAATTTGTATTTTAGCAATTGAAAATAAAAGTTAATTTTCAATTTTTATTATAAAATTTGAAAAAAAAAATGTATTTTTATATTTTTATTAAAAAAATGTAAAATAAGAATTATTCTTTAATTTTTATTATAAAAGCTGAAAAATAAAAATTGACTGTAAAGGTTTTTTGAATTTCCAACGTATTTTCAACCTTATAATAAAATGTTTATTTTCAATATTTATAATACAAATTGAAAAATAACTTTTATTTTTAATTTGTATAATAAAAATTGAAAAATAACTTATTCCATAATTTTTAAATAATAACTAAAAATATGTATAAGTTTATCCAGTTTCTCATAACTCTTATTTGCGGTCCCTGTTTTTTTATTCAGTGTACTTATGTATGTGTGTGTGTGTGTGTGTGTGGGTGTGCTTTTTTTTTTTTTAAATGTATTTATTTTCGGCTTGCAGACTCGGAAATTTCGTTGTCTGATCCCACTATTTATAAAATTTCAATAAATAATTTTGTTGCTCGGGCCAAAAAAGGGTTGCCCTCGCTTCGCACTGTCTGTCTGTCTGTCTGTCTAAGTGTGTGTGTGTGTGTGTGTGTGTGTGTGTGTGTAAGTGTGTGTGTTCGATGTGTTTTTGTGCTGATTATTCGATTATTTGGCAGGCGCAAATGGCTGCATCAATGTGTGCATTGATTGCCATTTGGCAATCTCCTCTGCTTTGCCTCCACTTCCACTGCCCCCAAAAATGCCACTAACTAACCGTCTAACATTCGACGCTTGTCACGCCCCCCTCCGCCCCTTTCCTCGCCCCTAAACACACTCCCCTTTCCACTGTTCCACTGAGAAGGCGCCTCGCAGCAACCGCAAACAAATCAACAAAGCAATCAACGTCTATTTGTATTTTCACACACACACACACACACATACACAACACACATGTGTGTGTGTTGCCAAAAAGTGCAAATCAAATTTTGTGGTGTTTGCCACAATTTCGACCAAAATAACGCGGCTACACGCAGCCTTAGAGACAGAGAAAGAGAACGAGAGAGAGAGAGATACCATTCATGAATAACATGTGAGTGTATGAGTGTGAGTATGAGTTGTTGCTGGCCAGGTGCTTGGCACCGCCTTTTTAACGTGGCCAATAACGTTTAATTAGCCACATCAGAAATGCACACGCTCCGTTTTCAGTTCTCAGTTCTCATTTCTCATTTCTCATTTACTCGGTTATCTACTTACAAATTCATGAGCTGATTATGCACTTTGTCTATAGAGAAGTCTTTAGTACAGGGTATGGATAATAGAGGTTGAATGCACTCAAAATGTCAAATGAAGCGTTCACACTCAAAATGAACGAGTGAATATGAATTCGAACTCGAAAAGCTTTGGCCAAATGAAAAAATCGTGTGTGACTCAGTTGGCCAACATTCAAACTTAGAGGCCTGAATGTGAATGACAGCGAAATTGAATTTGGTTTGAGTTCATTCGAATTAACCAGAAACATTTGATTTTGAAGAACGTTCTGCAATAATATGACACTTCCTAAAAAGGAAAAAAATCCATTTATTTCTCAGAAATTAAAATAATGGCCGTGTTCACCAGAACTAATCGATCAGTAATCATGAATCAGAAATCAAAAAATTTTTGATGGTGTTCTGGTGAACGCTTTGATCAAATTTTAAGGCAAAATCGAAGCTGTCATTTTTTTTTTGTCAAAGTTTTTAATGTTTATTAAAAAAATTCAAAAACAGTTTGGCGCAAAATGCTAAATGTGATGGGAATGAACACAGCAAAAGGCCAGATTTAAAATAATAGATGACTAGGGTATTCAGAAACTCATATATTTGTGTTATTTTATAATGTGATATAAGTATTTTGTAATGACAAGAAACACACAGAAAAAAGATTATCTAACAAATATGCTCTGATGTACGAGGTGTGTTCAAAGGAATAAGTGAATTTTGAATTTTCGCGGGCTGTGTACATTCGATTATCGTTATTTTAATTTTGTTATAATCGGACACGTATGCTTATCATATGGTTGCATTAGCAGCCAATTTCGATTAGTAGTTTGTTTTTGACAACTGAAAAGGTTAGTCACCTTTTTGTGTGCTCTTCGAGTTTTGAATTTTGAAAAAAATAGATCAAAGAATATGTATTAAATCTGGCGTTAAAAATAAAACAAAGTGCTCCATGTGATGCAAAAAAATTCTTCAAACAATTCTAAGAGTGACAGCAAAAACAAATTTTCAAAAATCTCTTCGCTAGTATTTTTTATGAATTTTTGAAAACTGCTAAAAATCACCAGAATTGGCAACCTGCTTTTTCCTATTCCCAAAACTGAATAGACCAATTAAAGGAAAGCGTTTTGCCACAATTAATGAGATCAAGTCAGAATCGAAGAACGAGCTGATGGCCATACCGAAAAGCGCATTTCAGAAGTGCTTCGAGGATTGGAAAAAGCGTTGGCACAAGTGTATTTTATCCGAGTTCGATTACTTTGAAGGGGACAAAATAGATATTGATGGAAAAATAAGTACTTTTCAAAAAAATTCAAAATTCACCTTTTCCTTTGAACACACCTCGTATGTATACAAAATACGGCATAAAAAACATTTTGAATCATTTTTCTGTGTGTTTGTTGTCATTATAAAATATATCACATTATAAAATAACACAAATATCAGAGTTTCTGAATAACCTAGATATGTTTCGTTATTCAAAAACTAAGCCAATATTGTAAGCGCATTTAAAGAAATCTTTGGCGTATATTACCGTAGATATACATATAGTAACTTTAAAAGAAATTTATTATTTTTTTCTTATTTCAAATGCATGTAGTAAATGACACAGTCAAGAAGTCAGTAAAAGCAAAATACATTCAGTTGAATATTGAGATTCCATAAAACAATTTCCAGTTCTAATTTTGTATCTTGTTAACGCAATAGTTCTCATGATTCTTCAGTTATTTGTAATACGTAGAATCGGAAATATTTTGTAATATATCTTCAAATCTATATAATTTCCTTAGCCAATTTGATGCCATGAGATGTGCTCACTTCCGTGTCGAAGTTAATTCAATATTTCTGTGGGAAATGCGACAAATTGATAAGATAAACTGTTTCGAATGCGAAGATGAAGATTGGAATTTCCGTTTTGCGGTGCAGGAAATGCCAATTTCGGGGTATCGAAAATCGAAATCGAAATCAATGCCTCAGTTAATGGCTGCAAATTAGTCAACAATTTGTGCTGCATTCCGCATAATCTGGTCAGGGATTGGTTTGGATTGGATGATGTGTTGTTTACACTTCAGCAGTATTAACAACAACAACAACAATACACACACACACAGAAAAATAGACAACAACACAAATTATTTCCGTCTTATTACACAGCAATGCCATATAAGCCAGGCCATAAGAATAAGTACTCAAGAGGGTTAGAGTTCGCATCGAGATTTGGCTCAAGGTCTGAGTTTATGTTCAATTCACGGTGTCGGGTTCCCAGTTCGGGTTCACTTCAATGTGTCAGCGAGCAACAAAAGAATGGAAAACCTAAGGGAAACGAACAAAAAATAGCAAAAAAAAAGAAATACCATAATAATTCTTTTGCTCGGTTTGGCAATTCGGCAAACGCGTAGATAATTATCAAATTACGCCAAGGTTGAACTCTCAGATACCCTAGACAGCAAATTAAAGTGACTTTAAGCGTATCAAAATAAATACATAGATAGAAAAGTCACTTATAAGGTCTAGGGCAAATAGTTTTTTGATAAACTTTTATATTTATGAATCAATTGTTCTGAAATTAGGCAAGTTTAAAGATAAAGTATTAATATATGATTATGGCAAATATTATTACTGTATCTTTATAAGTGTGCCTTTTATAGGAATTTTATGATTTGTCCTAAGTTGGAGAAATAATGTTAGATTTGAGAATTTTCGACTAAGTATTTGTAAATATAGTAGAGGACTAGCTAAATATCAAATTTGTTGAGCGTATCTTTTTTAGTCGCTGAGTTCAGTTGGATAACAATTGGATGGATAGTTCAAACAACTTGTTATTTGCTCATCGAGACAGTTTTCTTTGACTAGCAGATATCCTAGACTAAAAATTGAGTTAACTAAAGGAATATATAGATATATACATCACAACTCTCTCTTTTTTCGGCTCTTGACCAAACTACTTATAGTTATTTAAGATTCAATCGTTCTGAAATTAAAGAAATAAATAGATAAAGTATTAATATATGATTATGTCGAATATTAAGACTGTAGCTTTATAAATGTGATTTTCATAGGGAATTAAAGAGTTGCTTTAAGTTGAAGAAATAATGGAGAATTCAAGAATGTTGTATAAAAATTTGTATATAGAGAGAAGAGTCTAGCTTAATATCAAATTTGTTGAACGTATCTTTTTTACTCGCCGAGTTCAGTTGGATAACAATTGGATGGATAGTTCAAACAACTTGTTATTTGCTCATCGAGACAGTTTTCTTTGACTAGCAGATATCCTAGACTAAAAATTGTGTTAACTAAAAAAATACATATATAGATATATACATCACACTTCTCATTTTTTTCGGCTCCAGACCAAACTTCTTATAGTTATTTAAGATTTAATCGTTCTGAAATTAAAGAAATAGAGAGATAAAGTGTTAATATATGATTATGTCGAATATTAAGACTGTATCTTAATAAATGTGATTTTCATAGGGAATTGCTTTAAGTTGAAGAAATAATAGAGAATTCAAGAATGTTGTATTAAGTTTGTATATAGAGAGAAGAGTCTAGCTTAATATCAAATTTGTTGGGCGTATCTTTTTCAGTCGCTGAGTTCAGTTGGATAAGCAATTGGATGGATGGTTTAAACAACTTGATGTTATTATTTATTTATTTCCTATTTAAGATTCAATCGTTCTGAAATTAAAGAAATATAAAGATTAAGTACTAATATATGATTATGCCAAATATTAAGACTGTATCTTTATATATGTGATTTTCATAGGGATTTAAAGATTTGCTTTAAGTTCAAGAATTTGAGAGAATTTTTAGAATGTTGTATTAAATTTTTATATAGAGAGAAGAGACTGAGTTCAGTTGGATAACAATTGTATAAATAGTTTAAACAAATTGATATTTGATGACAGATTAACAACTGTTACAATCGTAGATTGTTTTACAATCGTAGATACATTTACCGCCCCATTCAATCCTTTTTACAGGGTATTACAAAATAGCCGCTAGTGTTTTGGTCATCGAATGGAAATGGAATGGAAATGCGCTGTTATTCCGATACTTATAGTATGTCCTCGGTCATAATACTGAATGCGAAATCAAATGAAGCCAAAGTTGGGAATGGAGTTGAAATTGGAGTGAGAATTCAGCCAGTCAAATGGTCAGCGAATTGTCAGAAGCTGAGATATGAAAGATTCGAGATACCAGATACGAGATTACGTAAGCGACGCCTCATAAACTCTCACCACTCCCCTCCCCCCCTCAAGTCACTTCTCCCCTCAAATAGACTCACAGACTTATGCTTGCATTGTTGGTATTCCTGCTCCGGCTGGACACATCGGACTCAGCTCGGCATTTGACAAAAGCGTCGAGGCCAAATACAAAAGGCAGCTGCCTCCTTTTATCATTCCTTTCTGGCCGGAAACACAATGAAGTGAAAAATATGATATAAGGTGGGGAACAAAATACTCGGAATGTGTGTGTGTGTTAGTGTGTGTGTGTGTATTCTCCCCCAATTGTTATTTCTCTGCTCTCTGTTATGTTTTTTTTTTTTTTTTTTTTTTTATTATTTATTGTGATTTACAGTTGAACGCTTGATTTGATTTTCAAGTGGTTCCCACGCCATCAGACCAAACAACAACAACAACAACAACAGCAAAAAAGGATCCCTCTTCAATGCCGTTCAGTTCAGTTACTGACAAACATAAGCTGCCGCTCTCTTTCTTTTCACTACTCCCCTCTCTCTCTCTCTCTCTTTATGCTCCATGCTGGGTTAATTAGTGGCCATCAGTCAATTGGCCTCCCTTCTTTGCCCCTTCTTTCCATGTCTTTCTTTTCTTTTTCGCATATTCCTCTTAAAGTTTTTTTTTTTTTTTTTTTTTTTTTTTGTGAGCTTGGGGCGCATTTCGATAACGATTGCAAAAAATACATACTTTGTACTCGATACACACGTGCGCTTAGAACAAAAGCATTAGCATTGAATTGAACTTGCATTTGCATGACAGAACAGGTCCAGACATGTTTATTCTCGTTCGTTTCGCGGGGCACATAATGGAATTATCCCAACGACAAGCACAAAACACAACAGAATACAATATATATATGTGTTTGTGTGTGTGTGTGTGTGTGTGTGTGTGTGTGTATGTGGGTGTGCAGACTCAATCCGGACATCCTTATCGATGGGGCCCCGGGGACGCATCCGTTAACGCCAAAATGCCAAAATGCGTCGCCCGCTGCGTTTCTTCCTCTTACCCCAACCCCCCAACTTCACCTCCAATCCCCCATCCCCTTCCCTACCCCCTCGTCTACGTCCTTCCCCTCATCGCAAATCATCGATTGCCATTTGGAGTGTCGCTTTCAATAGTCTTCTTATGTCGTTGCCTGGTTTATGCCACTTTGATTGTCTCACGTGTGGACAATTTGTTTACCTCTCCTCGACAACAACAACAACAACAACATCTTAAGTAACAACAACACCATAAAGAACAACAACAACATAAAGAACAACTCGCAATTTCGCTCTCCATAAATCCAAACAGCATTAAACCATAATTTTTTAATAGATTTTCGGCGACTTCTGTGACTTGGACTGTTTTTCTTTCTTTCTCTTTCTGTCCCTTTCTTTCTCTGATTCTGTGCTGCAAGCTGAAATACACCGAGAGAAACAGACAGTAAGCCACAACGCATCAAATTACATATTTCAAATGTTTTTGAATTTCTTTTTAAATAATAAGTACTTATTTTTAAAAAATAATAATTAAATTTGAGAAAGCCACGAATTTTTATTTTTTTAAGTAAGTTTGATACTTAACACTTTGATTTTATTTGAAGAATGTGTAACAAAGATGTATGAACTTTAAAAATAAATGCACTGCAGCTTAAACTATTCATATATTCATTAATATTCAGGCGTGTTCCGGTTTTCACTTTCGACAAGACTTTTCGGAAGTGAATTTATTTAGCCTGCTCTAATATTATTTGGGAACAATTCTAAAGTTCAACTTTCAGTTGTTGAAAGTACATATAAAACTATAATTGGTAAATACTTAGCCGTGAATGCAACGTGAATAAAAATAAATTAAAATGATTAAAGTTTTTTTAAAAATTTAAAAGAAAGAAAAATTATATTTTGGTTATGACTTGGACCTCGAAATAAACAAGGAAGCAAAAACAAACTGCAGACTAGAGTACTAGACTTTTAACCCTCTACCGCATACAGAGCCATATATGGCTTTCAATTTTTAATGAAATTTCTTTTAGTTAAAACGGTACTTAAGCGAAGTCGATTGTTATTGGTCATTCTCTTTGCTCTATTTTCTATTGGAATAAAATATGAAAACAATTTTTAAGTTGCTTCACTTCGTGTTTCTATGAGTTTTGTTCGAGCGTCTCGCGTGAATTTGTGCGTGAATTTGAAAGTGAATTTTGCTGAATTTCGAATTAAATTTATATCTTCCAAAAAAAACATTTCTTTTGTTGAAGAATAATTTTTTCCAAAAAAAAAATAAAGTTTTCTTTCATAAAAAAATATAATTTGACTGTAAGGTAGGCATTATATATACTAATTCTTGCAAAAATCTGCGAAAAAATTTATGGTTCTTCATTTATTTTTTCCTAAACTATATACCCAAAAAAAAAAATGTGTCCAAATATATATTATAACATAATATCCCTAATAAACACATATATGCATACAATTATGTGTTTTTCTTATTGGATCTATGTTCATGCAGTAGAGGGTTAAGGACTTTTAAGGACCTAAAGGACAGAGGAGTAGAGATGTTGGGGAACAGACAGAGAGAGTCAATGGAGTAGAGGACTAGAAAAGAGGACAGCTTAATTTTCTTAAGCATCTAAAAGGGAAAAGAAGAATGGATCGATCATATATAGGTCGAATATTTCATGCATGGATATTTGTTAAATATTTGGAATATTCACAAAAACTTATTTGAAAATATTATATAACCGTAACGATTATAATTTTTGAAATATAAATTATTAAATAAAAGTTATTTGTTGATTTTTATCAAAAAAATGAAATGAAAACTCTTATTTTTCGAACTAAATAAAAAAATTATAATATAATAAACAAATTTCAATTTTTATTTAAAAAGTATAATTTAACTCTTATTTTCAATTTTTCTTTTAGCAATTGAAAATAAAAATTATTTTTCAACTTGTATTATAAAAATTGAAAATAAGGATTATTCTTTAATTTTTTATTATTAAAATTGAAAATAAGTAATATTCTTTAATTTTTATTATAAAAGTTGAAAAATAAAAATTGACTGTTAAGGGTTTTTGAATTGGAAGGCGTTTTTCCAACGTATTTTCAGCTTTCATAATAAATATTGAAAAATGATTTTTATTTTAAATTTTTATAATTAAAATTGAAAATTAATTTTTATTTTTAATTTTTATAGTAAAAATTGAAAAAAACCTTTTATTTTCAATTGCTAATATGATTTTTGTTTTCAATTTTTACTATAAAAATTAAAAAAAAACTTTTATTTCAATACTTATAATACAAATTGAAAAAAAAAACTTATATTCTATAATTTTGAAATAAAAATGTTTAAAAAAAAAATTATACAGTTTCTCATAACTCTAATTTGCGGTTCCTGGAATATATTATGGGAGAAATTTGGTAGGTAGTTTCAACTTTGGTGAGAACTGTTTTACGTGTAGATGCCCATTCGTTTCTCTGAGTGCAGCAGACGATGAGTAGTGAGTTAAGTCCACTGAATTCGAGTGCCAATTGGGAAGGAGTACCGTCAAAGGAGGGGGGGAGGGTTGTCGAGGGTAGCAGGGTTGTCGAGTGCCATACAAAACGTAGAGTTGCAAGTTAAGAGCGTTACAAAAATGCGCATCACGTAGCGTCGTTCAAAGTGAATATGTCCAAGGTGAATGTGAATGTGAGTGTGAGTGTTGTGAATGTTGTGTTGCGTGATAAGCGAGCCAGAGTTATTGCCAATGTCTGCCAAGTGGCCAACACACACACACACACACACCCACATCTCTACACACACCCACACTCTATCTCTCTCTCTCTTCAAACGCAATAAATGTTGCCCGCGCTGTACAAATATTTATTGAACATTTTAATTCGTTTGTTGTTGCAAATAAATTCTGATTTATTGGCAATAAAGCGCACAAATAGACAATATGTTGGCACAAAACTAGCCTCAAAAAAAACAGAGCCAACTGATAAGCCCCAACCCCAACTCCCCTTTCACTCCATTCCCCAATCCCCAATCCCCTTCTGACCCAATCCCCAATGTCTAAACCAACTGGACAAATGGACACAAAACGTTAAGCGGCACATGTCCGGAATTTTGAGTTCTTCTTTTTTCTAATTTCAAATTTCTATTTTCGGTTTTCTGTTTTTTTATTTAAGCTCGCAAACATTAGCTGACATCTTTTTAAAGTTTTTTTTTAGTTTATTTCAGTTTCTTTTTGTATATCCTGTGCTACTAAAAAACGCTTAAAAAGACAAAACAATTGACAATATTGAGAATGTCAGATGATCTATCAATTTATTTATTCATCTTATATTTTATATCTTATCTCTTATCTCAAATAGTATAATCGTTAAAGTTACTAAATTAAGTATGTCGGATTCTTTGCACTTCGGCTCAAAAAAGATATAGTTAAGGGACAAATTAATGAATTAAGTAATTAGAATGAGAAGTGTAAAAAGAGAGGGAGAGATGGAAAAAAATAACAAGTTACTGAGGCTTAAATTAAACTTTCGACTAATTGTTCGAATTACATCTAAATGACTATATAGTCAGTCGATTTAAACCAAATTCGATCATTATATAAAATACAATTGAAAATTTCGAATCTATCAGTTTTTTTATCAGAGATTTCTGAAGCTACAACAACTTGAGTTTGGACTAATCGTTTCTATTGCAGCTATATGATATAGAGGTCCGATCCAAGTATATTCTACTACTACTAATACTTCTACTACTTTTACTACTACTACTACTATTACTACTTCTACTACTACCACTTCAACATCTACTTCTACTACTTTTACTACTACTACTACTACTACTAATACTACTACTACTACTACTACTACTACTACTACTACTACTAATACTACTACTACTACTACTTCTACTACTACTCACTATCTACATCTACTTCTACTACTTTTACTACTACTTCTACTACTACTACTACTACTACTACTACTACTACTACTTCTACTACTTTTACTACTACTACTACTACTACTACTACTACTACTACTACTACTACTACTACTACTACTACTACTACTACTACTACTACTTTTACTACTACTTCTACTACTACTACTTCTACTACTACTACTTTTACTACTACTTTTATACGATGCTAGTGAAATGCAAGACGAATGCCTTACAAAAGTTGTTAATTGGCTTTATCTTTAAATCAGAGTGAGTACGAATTAGTTGAAAGGTTTCTATCATATTGCAGCTATTTAGGATACAGGGTAATTGCTAGTCGTGCACTCCCAACACATACTCTGTCGCACTTGCTTCATTTTGATTTTAATTCTGTTGCAAGTTTCTTGTTGACGGTCAAGCAAAGTCCAAAAATTGCTGCACATTTCTGGTGGCTGTTGTTGTTGCTGTTGTTGTTGTCGTTGTTGTTGTTGTTTTTGCTGTTGTTGTCTTTGTTGCTGCTGCTGTGTCATTGTCATTGTCATCGTCATTGTCATTGTCAGTGTGTGTGTGTGGAGTAGCAACATATTGTTGCTGTTGTTGTTGCTGCTTTCGTTTTTTATTTTTATTTTTTTTTGTTATTAACAACACCCTCATGGCCAATAGAGCGAGTGGCAACCAGCGAGTGGCAACATTGCTGCCACCAAGAAGGTGGCAAGTGCGTCGAGGCAAGTGGCAAGTGGAAAGTGGCAAGTGGCAAGTGCGGGACAAGGCTATGATTCTGGTTACCTTCTTCACGCTAGTGCCACATGTCGCTCATCAGTCATCGCACAGAGAGAGAGAAAGAGCGAGAGAGAGAGAGAGCAAGAGAGAGCGAGAGAGACAGAAACACACAGCTGTCGCGTTGTCTGGCATTGTCAATGTGGCACGTTGATTGTTGTTGCTACCTTTTTTGCATAAGTGCCACATATGTACGTGTATTGTGTATTGTGCTTATTTCTATGCATATATACACTGACAAAAATAAAACTTCAAGTATTTTTCTAGTATTTTTTCTTTTGTTAAATGAACACAATATGCGCATGAAAATATTTAAAAAAAAAAAACAAACTGTTGGCTCGAAAATATTCCAAAAAAAGCTTAAAAACTTAAGCGGACAAACTTGTAAATTTGAGAAAAAACAACTGAGCTTTATGAAACATGAAGAATCTTTTCTAGTCAACGATTGTCAACTGAGTCAACTGAGATATATCGTTCTTTTGAGTTAATAAAGTCGAATCGTTTAAAATGAAAACACGACATATTCTCTTTTCACATTCTCAGTTTTAAAGAGAGGATGATGAAACTTTTACACAACATATGTAGATTGTCACATTGCGAACATTTCTGCATCATTAACTCAAAAATCATGTTTTTCGACTTATGTATGTCACTCTTCTAGTAAATGAGCGATTTGATTCCACTAGAAAAAAACTACTTATACAGGCATGCCACATAAATCTCTTCCACTTGAATTTCACGTCAATTTCATTTCTCCGTGCCACAGTCCAATCACCTGAACAATTTTGGGTGAGACGAAATCATCGCTCAATTCACTGGCATCCGATGCCATGAGAATAATGTCACATTTTTTGTCCGAATTTTTGAATTTAGAGTTGTCGAGTAGTTTGTATTGTTTGCCGCGCCAATAACTTTTAAATTTGTTTAAGCTATACAATATCAATTATTATATAAATAAATTGAATTATATAAATTCAATAAGAAATAAAATACAAATTTTATATTCTGCAATGATAAATTTAAAAAATTTGCTAAACAAACCCTTGGGAAATTTAATCTGAGAAGGGGCCAACCCTAGCAGCCTAGTACGAAAAGGTTGATGAACATGCTTAAAAACCAAAATCACACGAATTTCTGTGGCACGGAGAAATTTTCGAAGTGGAATTGCTTTTTTCTGAAATCACTTTCACTAGTGTTTTTTGTGGCATACCTGATAGAGTCCAAATAAACCAATTAATTTGCATAGAAGGAATTGAAAAATTGTACTTGAATCAATTGAATCGCACTTGATTTCAGAAATTCCTAAAATCATTTTGAGTTACATTATACAAATTACATAGTAACGAATATTTTATTATTTTTAAGGGGATTTTGCAATAACAACGATTTATTTTTATCAAAGAAAGTTAAATTCTGAAATCATCATAATCAATGATTTGTATTTATTTCGCTCAAAATTATTTACTTTAATTTTTTGTATATATTCAAGGGTGCCACAGAAATCGCTTTCGCTTGAATTTCACTGCAATTTGTTTGAAATTTAAGTGAAATTCAAGCGAAAGCGATTTCTGTGGCACCCTCGATTTTCTAGTCATTGATTTTTTGATGTAAATAAATATCACAAATTATTAAGTATTTGCGTTCCCTGAAGTTTACCACATCTTTTTTTTTTCTGTGTAATTTTGTACACATGTGTGTGTGTGTGTGTAACGTTTGTCAGGTGTGCGTTGCTTTCTGCTTCCTCTTATACATATATATACATATATATTTTTTTTTGTTTTTTTTATTTTGGTCTTGTTGCTGATGTCTGTGACAGCAGCAACTGTTGTCGTTGTTGTTGCCGTTGTTTTTAGCTGCTTGATTTTTTGCTCTATGCGGCGACAACATTGACGACAACAACAGTAGCAACGAATTTAAAGGTTGTTGACGCCAGAGCTGATGATGATGATGATGATGCTGATGATGATGCTGATGACAACTGCTGCTGTTGTTGCTCTTGTTGCTGTTGTTGCTGCTGTTTACCTTAATGATAAGGCGCTTGTCAGTCAGTGCGTCAGTCAGTCAGTGAGGTGAGAGGAGGTGAGAGGAGGCGGAGGTGGCAGGATTCATGCGGTAGACAGTCGTCAAATGTTGCGGCGCCTGTGGTTGTTTTATGCCATTTGCCTCCACGACAACAGCAGCAACAACAGCAGCAGCAACAACGTGCACGATGGCAACATGTGCTACTGTGTTTTGTCAAAAAACATATTTGCCTTGTCTTTGCATCTGTACGTGTGTGTGGTGCGAGTGTGTGTGTGTGTGTGTGTGTGTGTGGCACAAAAAGCATATTCAGCAAATATAATTATTAAACATGTTGCCAATTTTTCGAGAGCGCTTTTTAATCCTGTTGTCTGCACAATCCCCACGGCAGCCACGCCCACAACGACAACAACAACACACACACACACACACACACTGTGTGTGTGGCATATGAATAAAACTCTATTATGCGGTGGTTGTGGCTTATGTTGT
Source organism: Drosophila suboccidentalis (assembly GCA_037043435.1). Lineage (NCBI taxonomy): Eukaryota > Metazoa > Arthropoda > Insecta > Diptera > Drosophilidae > Drosophila > Drosophila suboccidentalis. The sequence goes on from JBAMBK010002405.1 coordinate 2,219,203, forward strand.
GATCGCTTCAAAAATTTTTGAATTGCCAAAATGCGCGCAAAGAGGAAGAGAAACCAGCGGAAAATAGGAAAAAGTACAGAAAGAGGTGCGGAAAGCGGAAGGGAAAAGGTGGGAGGTGGGGTGGAAAACACAACTGCGCTTTTCAGCGCAATTTTCCTAGTGGAATTGTGGCTGACTGAGTTTTGTGCGTGTGTGTGTGTGTGTGTGTGTTTGCCACTCGAAATACAGTTAGTTTCGGCAACCAAATTGCCAGATTACTCAAAACAGAGTTGCCACACACTCGCATGTTTTTCAAGTGGATGCAATTTGCAAAATCTGAAAGCGAGCTGAAAGTAGCACCGAAAAAAAAAAAGTTAGTATTTAATTGTTGCAATTAAATTTGTGAAATTAGCATTTGATAAATGTTGAGCAACTATTTTGTACTTACTATAATTCGTTGAACAATTTGTGTTGAAACTGTCAGCGAAAGCGGCGAGTCGAATATCCACAAATTTAGGAGTCTTGTTACCTGTCATTATCTCTATGGGATCACTTGGTTTATATTATATGTATAATGTCAAATGTAAAATATAAACAGCGTTGAATGCTTTTCATAATTTGAACAGCAAGTTAGATCCTTTCTACTGTCTGTTCAATAATATCTCTTGAAATATTTCAACGCAAATATCATTTCATAAAAAATGTTAAAATTGTTGTCAAGAGATAAAAGAGTTTTATGGTGTTTTTTTAATCATAACATTATACAGTCGAACTTCCCTAACTCGAATCACCATTATCCAGGAAAAAAGTTCGAGTTAGGGAGCTTTGAGTTAGGGAATTTTTTTTTTTTAGTTTTTTAAACAAACTACAAATGCATTCAATCATAAATACATTTCAAATTGCAAATTTTTCTTGTCATTTTCAACAAAAAGGATTCCAGCTTGATCAAGACCTGTCGATACTCTCAAAATTTGGTTTCTTCGTTCTTTTGCTGTATCTAGAAGAAGTTCCCGATTCAAATGTCATCATAATTAATATTTCATTTTTTAATATAATGAAAAATGTTTTTGCTGACATACCATATTTTTCAGAAACTTTAATTTATTTGGTCTACTTTTAAATTCCTTAACTACTAATAAGTTTGAATATTTCTTTAAACATTTTTAAACATTTTAGTACACTGATGCGCTGACAAAGAAGTACATTTCGATAATCTTTCTTATAGCAATTTCACAAGCCTAAATAATTGTTGATGCAATATTCTATCATATTCCATCACCATATGTTAATGAACATCAATATTACATATCCAAACGAGCCGGTAACAAAAGCATAAAACAGAAACGAAAAAAAAATTCAAACTTTATTGGAGATTTTCCCGAAAAATTCGACTTACAGAAGCACGGGCCAATATTTTTGTTCGAGTTACGGAGATATTCGACTTATGGAAGTTCGAGTTACGGAGATATTCGACTTATGGAAGTTCGAGTTAGGGAAGGCGATTTGTATGAAATTTGCTCAGTAAACGCTATTGCCACTCGATTTTGTTCGAGTTAGAGAAAATTCGAGTTAGGGAAGTTCGACTGTATTTCTATCAATAAATTAGTCTTTAATAAAATATAGATGAAAATATGACATTATTTTCTTTTATCAATACATTTATTTGCAAATTCTCTACTTTGTTCGCTTTTTTCCGCTAAAAAAGGCAACTCAACTCTTTATTCAATTGCAGCCAACTTAACAATGCTGAACAGTTAAAATTGTTGAGGCGCAGCCAACTTAACAAACACAATATTGATGAGCCCACAAATCAAGCGCAGCCAACTTAACAATGCAAAATAGTAGCTGTAGATAAACTATTTGAAATTATTCATTTCGAATCAAAGAAAATGCAACAATTTCGTGAGTAATCAGAAAATAGATCAAAAGACAATATTGTTTTTCTAATCATATAATTTCAGGTTATCTTTCTTAGAGCAAGTTGATAACTATATAAATAATGAAAAGCTGTAAAAAATATTTTCACTTTGTCAAAAACAATTATTCGAGCTTCCTTCGATTGCACAAACTTAAATAAATATGCTGATTATGATCTTGAGAGAATTTCAACTGGATTATCGACTCACTCAATATAGATTACAAATAAAGAGCACTGATAAATAAAAAATATAGATGCCGTCTCTGACTTTGACTCGCAAACTATTTCGATTTGCGGATAAAAAAGAAACAAGCAAAAAACTAAAGGAAAAAACCCAACGAGAAAAGTGCAATGCGAGTGCGAACAAAAATAGCAACAAAAAGCATTAATTTTAATTTCTACCCGATTCTCGTTTGTAACGATGTGAAAATCTCTTAAGTACTCTTGTCATTGACACTCAAACCCCTCAAAAGGCCAACATACAATACAATACACACCCTGGTGTGTGTTTGTGTGTGTGTGAGGGCTTAACCTAAGTTAAGCTGTTGCCCTGTTGCCCTGTAGTCGGAGTCTGTGAGTGTCGTGCCTGGTTCTTGGCCTGGTCGACGGTCGACGGTCGACGGTTGACGGGCGGCTGTGACACAATCTCATCAACAGATCAGAGATTTGCAGCTCGTCCTCGTCGCGCACTGATGACATCTGTGGTATTTTCAACGTGCGACGTGACCGGCATAACCGTCCAAATCGAAACCAGAGGTGGAGCAGCCAGAGGTAGCCCCCATCTATGGCAAGGTGGAAGGTCGATGGTTGTTGGGGGGAGGTGGGAGGATTGAGCAACTCAACGTCTGTCCGTCTCACTGTCTGACTCACTGACTGACATTTGACACGCGCCGTTTTGGCAGCCGTCAGACTTCACAATTCCGAATTCAGAGTTCAGACTGCGGCAGGACATTTGGACATTGTGACAGCCACGCTTGCCTGTTATTTCTAGACGAAAATACCCTGTAAAAATTATCTAGTGCAAAAACTAATAGAAACGAGAGACATTCTGACATTTCAAAATATGATAAAAAGCTGAGCATGAATATAAAATCACATGGTTTTGTGAAATTTTGCAACACTGCTCAAAATTGTGAAACAAAAAAAAATACTAATTTTTTCGAGCAATTTTAAAAATACAGTAAACAAATTATTAATGGGTGCCACAGAAATCGCTTTTGCTTGAATTTCACTGGAATTTGTATGAAATTTAAGTGAAATTCAAGCGAAAGCGATTTCTATGGCAGCCCCGATTGTTTCTCTTACATTTTCCAACACCGGACGCGTGTACTGAGAAACTTTTAGAGCCAGTGTTGGTTAATTTGGTAAGTGTAAGTGTCATATACCCTAGCTAATTGAAGTATAGTTCAGTTTTTGGCTATGTTTCACCATAACGTCGAATTATCTCGATTAAAAGAAAATAAAAGCTGAAAAATTTATAGTTAGTATTGATAATTTGACTGTCGTTGTAGCATAATTTTGTTTTCTGCCATGTTCCATTTTCACAGGGTATCTGCCGCACGGTTTTTACAATTTACAAATAAATGCTGCCATTCTAATTTTGTTTTAAATTTCAATAACAATTATGATTCGACCTGTTTAATTGCTACTCTCATTCTATTTTAAATCGTATTTAAATTTTCTTTATATTGTACATAAATATGAATGTTCTAAAAATCACTAAAATACTGTTATTTTAAATTTTTTAAAGCTCACTGTCATCTAGTAATGTAATTTAAGGCTATGTATCGAGTTTTAAATCGAAATATTAATATCGCCAAAGCAAAAATCGAGTTTTATCTATAAAAAAAAAAAAAAAAAAAAAAAAAAAACTTATCTTTGTATTTTAGCATCACTACTTTTGTTATATTTTTCGTATAGGGTATCTGCAAGTCATGCTTGTTTAATAATTGCTTTTAATATTGACTGCAACAATTCATAAATTTATTTATCTTTCACTTTCACTTTCCTCTTCTATATTTTACTATAAAATATACAAATATTTAAAAAAAAAAAAAAAAAAAAAAAACTTCTGACTATAGGGTATGTGCTAGTCGTGCTTTGTATCTTGACAAACATTAACTTGTTTGTTTTTTTTTGTATTTTTTTGTTGTTCTTGGACAACATTAATATGGAGGTCAGCACTTCCGCTTCCGCTTTCGCTTCCGCCTGTTGTCTCATTGTTGCCTCATTTCAGTTGCAATATTAAATCACGAATATCACGTCACACATGTGGCAAGCTGGACAGCAGCTGGAGAAGAAGAAAGAGAGAGAGAGAGAGGTAGAGGTGGAGGTAGAGGTAGAGGGAGTTATTGGTCATAAGGCTGCCTGTGTTAGCCTTCATTTGATTCGATGGAAATTGGCCCAATTAACGCAAAAGGCAACGGCAAAAAACCAACAACTCAATTTATCACGCACAACTAAAGTGATTTGTTGCCAATGCCAACCATAAGGTCTGAGGCACCTCTGACACCCCTCTGACACCCCTCTGACACCCCCTTCCCACCCCCTCTCTGATGCCTTTCACAGTCAGTTCAAGTCAAGGCCCAAAAGTCAGCGTCGTGTTTTGTGTTTTGTGTTTTGTGAGTCGCATGCAAAAAACGCAGGGTAGGAAATTGTTTAATCAATTCATCAGACGTGCATGTTATAGATGTGTGTGTGCGTGTGTGTGTGTGTGTGTGTGTGCGTATGTGTGTGTGGCAATAACAGACAGGATATTAACTTACAATTTCAAACTCAAACTCAAACTCGCGTCTCGCGTTAAACGACCAAAAATTTGTTTGAATAATTACCGAGACAACACACACACACATATGTCTCTCTCTCTCTCTCCCTTTCTCTCTCTCTCTCACTCTCTCTGTGTAAGGTGCTGCTTGTTTTATTGCCGCTGTTGCTTCATTGACTTTTACAAGCAAACAATTTGTCAAATGCAAATAATCGCACAAAATAAACCCTCTGCCAAATGTCTGACCTCTGACCTCACCCCCCGCTGACCCACCCCATCCCCTCCGCCACAGTCAACCACTGCTGTGTGCCAATTGAAAAACGATTCGAAATCAATCACAGTCCGTTGAGAGTAAAGAGAAGAGAGAACGAGATTTTTGGGGCAGCTGGAGGTCCATTAATAATTCTTGTGGCATGTTTTATGACCGCAGCGACAGCAAAACCCTTCCGCATAACACACACAACAACACAACACAACACACACACACACAGCACTGTGGGGCATTTCGACAGTTTTTGTGACATTTTCAATTCCATTTATCACATTATAAATAATTCAATAATACAAATTCAATTTAAATACAGCAAACTTGTATGTTACACACGAGCAATGTTAACTTAACAGTCCACTGTTAATGTAACAACTGTTAAAGTTAAAATAACAGCTGTTAAAGCTAAAATACCAGCTGTTAAAGTTAACTTAACAGCAGTGTTAACTTAACAGTCCACTGCTAATGTAACAACTGTTAAAGTTAAAATAACAGCTGTTAAAGTTAAAATAGCAGCTGTTAAAGTTGAAATAACAGCTGTTAAAGTTAAAATAACAGCTGTTAAAGTTAAAATAACAGCTGTTAAAGTTAAAATAACAGCTGTTAAAGCTAAAATACCAGCTGTTAAAGTAAACATAACAGCTGTTAAAGTTAAAATAACAGCAGTGTTAACTTAACAGTCCACTGTTAATGTAATAACTGTTAAAGTTGAAATAACAGCTGTTAAAGTTAAAATAACAGCTGTTAAAGTTAAAATAACTGCTGTTAAAGTTAACAAACAAGCTGTTAAAGATACTGTTATGTTTAAAAACAAATATGTTTCATGTACAGTCGACGGCATAAATATTTGGACAAAACTAAAGTTAAATCAACTCATAATTTCAACTTACTTCATGTATCACTATCACCATTGCTTAGAACAACTTTTGGCATTAAAACATTTTTTTTTTGACACCGAGGGAAAGAGAAAAAAAAATATACTTTTATAAAATTTCAAAATTTTCAATGGGTACTTAATGGGTTAAGGAAAGTTTTGTATCATTCAAACGAGATTGATTCCAAAATTTACATGAAGTAAGCTCAAATTATGAGTTGTAAATTAACTTTGGTTTTGTCAAAATATTTATGCCGTCGACTGTATGTCTAAATTTTATAGTATCAAAGCTAAATGAAATTTATAGTTCTTATGGAATCTTAAGCTAAGTTATATACGAGTACATAGAAGACAACATATACAAAGGTGCCACAGAAATCGCTTTCGCTTGAATTTCACCTAAATTTGTATGAAATTTAAGTGAAATTCAAGTGAAAGCGATTTCTGTGGCACCCCTGATAAATTTTTAAAATATTAATCGTTTTGGTTTTCAGTTCTTCAAAAGTTGACAAGTTGTTCATCAATTAACAAAAAGATCTGCTCAAATGGCCCACAGTGCACAGCTAGATAGACACAACAATTACACACAACACACACATAGAGAAAGAGAGTGAGAGAGAGAGAGAGAGATAGATAGATTGTCCTGTTGTTGTATTTCACATGCAAAACGTGACTTTCAACTGTTGACCGCGTGCCAAAGATAAAAAGAAAGAGGGGAACATTTATTGGCATGTTACTGACCACATCTCCCTCTCACTCTTTTACACTCTCTCTCCCTCTCACTCTCACTCACTGACAAGGTCATGGTGGTCTGTAGATTGCCTGCACATAGATTGGTTATCGCGGCCAGCCAAATTGATGGGCAGTCATCAATTTCACTTGTTGGCCATTCGCCATCATTCACATTCTCTGCTCCTTCTCTCTGCTCCTCTCTCTCTCTCCTTCTCTCTCTCCTTCTCTTCCGCTTTGACAGGCAACTGGTGCTTTGCTGGTCGCTCCATTTGTCAACGATTTGACTCCATTTCCAACTCTATTTCCATTGCCATTTCCATTTCCCACTGCCAATTCCACAACGGATGCTGCGGGTGCGACTCTGTGCACTCAATTAACCAGCAACTCCTCAATCTCCCCTCTCTGCACTTGGTGGAGTTGTTGTCGTGTTGTTCATTGGCCCCAGCTCAGAGTTCTGAGTGTGTGTTTGAACATGTGTTGCATTCATTGCCTGCAATAATTGCAAGGGGTCAAAGTCGAAATGCAGCCAATCAAAAGGTGTCAACACAGAGAAAGAGAGAAATAGAGAGAGAGAAAGAGAGAGAGAGAGAGAGAGAGTGTTCCATTATTAGAGAGGTGTGCATAAAACAAGGACATTTTTATTTTTAATTTTAAAATTTATTCGCTTTGAATATTTAACTGTTTTCTATGAGTCTAACTGAATTTAATATTTGGCTTAAACTAATTGGGAATTATAAGCGATGTTTTAGCAAAAGGCATTTTAATGTCTGACTTTGAAAGCTTTGAGCAGCTTACAATATTTTAACACAACAAAGCATAATTAAGATACAAATGTATCTGTAAGATTCAAATATATTTGTAAGAATCAAATGTATCTGTAAGATATAAACCTTTTTATGTCTATACGAAAGTAAATATGACACGCATCTGTATCTTCAATGCATTGAAGTCAGTACACTTTTGAGAATCTTTTTAATGCACAAGTATCTATGAATTACAATTCTTAATATTAGATACAAATTTATCTCTTATACATAGTTGTATCTTTAAATTAATCTGCATGCATTAAAAGCACTATTGAAAATGTGTCTTCAATGTAGCAATTTTAAAAAAGTATCTTAGAGTTAAACATGTATCTTTAGTACAGAAATGTATCTTTAGCTAACAATTTTTGCATCTATGCAATTCACTAATATCTATAATGTACAAATGTATCTTTAATACACAAATATATGTTCCGAATAAGCGCCTTGTATCTAAAGCTTAGTGTGAGATACAAATGTATCTTGAATACAGATATGTGTGTAAAGCACAATATCTTTGTATCAATTTAGTATCAAATGTAGCTTTAAAATGCAAACGTATCGATAGATCTCAGATCTAAGTTCTGTCTACGATTCAAACACATTTCTCAACTCTTTTCGCAGTCGGTGAAATTGTGAATATTTGGAAGGACTTAAAGTTATCTCCTCGACTTTGCTAGTTATCCAATTTGAGCCACACACACACCAGACTCCTGTTGAGTCCCCTCTTCACCCCCTCCTCACACTTTTGTCCCCCTCCGAGCACAACTGAAACTGAGTTGAAGTCTGGGAATCTTTGAGCTGGCTGGTCGATTGCTGCAGCGAGCAGCGAGCGCATTAACTTGTCAAGCCGCAGAATGCAAACATATTTTGGCCATTTTGCTGTTGCCAAACACACACACACACGCACACACTTAGGGGGTAAGGGGCAGGGGGTAAGTATGCACATAGCATGTACATAATTTTTGTGTAATACTTTGCGCGATTTGCGCGCGATTATAAAAGCTTTTCGCGGTACGACCCCCATAATTCATATGATGTCGACTGGAAAATGTTTACAACACCCGAAAGAAGATTGCACACAGATGAAGGGAGGGAGAAAGAAAGAGAGAGAGGGAGAGAGGAGCATCTGACGCTAGCGCCATTATCGTTTTTTGCGACGTCCTTGCCACGACTCCAAAACTTCAACTTCAACTCCAACTCCCCAAAAAAATGCACACAGACTCTGAGACAGAGCCCATTTTAAACGCGTCTCTATCGGCAAGGAGTAAAACATCACAAGACTCTCTCTCTCTCTCTCTCTCTCTCTCTCTCTCTCACACACACACTCTCTCTCTCTCTCTCTCTCTCTCACACACTCTCACACACTTTTCTCGCGCTTTGACGACGGCAGCGATTTTCGCAAGACAGCAAAATATTCAAATGAAAATTTATGTTTGCATTATGAATTTTTATATAGTGTTGCTTTCCATAGGCATTTTTATGTGTCTGTGTCTGTGTCTGTCTCTCTATCTGTATCTGTGTATCTGTGTGTGTGTGTGTGTGTGTGCAACCCTGTCTTTAGATGTAGAATGTAGATACTCCCAAGTAAGAAAGTTACGAGTCGACGGCGTGTGCAAAATTATTAAAATGTCGTATATAATGGCTTCGTTCGCCTTTTCGTGAAAGTGAACAAAATTTATGCGTTTATAGCTTTCATAATTTTCAAATTATTATTGTTATTCTTTCCGTTCGGCATCATCAGCATCAACATCATCATCATCAACATCATCATCATCAGCATCAACATCATTTGGGCCTAAGTGCGTTTTCACTTAGCGCCAAACGCTTTGATTACTTACTTCGAACCAAACCGAGCCCATGAAGTTCCCCTCAGATCCCTTCAGTTCCTCCACCTACATTCCTTCATTCATTGCCACCTACAGCTGCTGTCTCCAGCATAAAAAGATTCACTTCACTTTCATTTGTTTCGCTTCTTTTCTGCTGTCGTCAAAAGTAGGCAACGTCATTGACCAATTTTCCACTTTTCCACTTTTCCAGCGGAGTTTCCATTACCCAAAGATGCTCGTTAAAAGTCGACTCTGGCTGCAGATACTTCAAACTCCTTCCAAACTCCTTTCAACTCGCCGCGAAACTTCATTAAAAGCCACCGCAGCATTTGCAATACACTGAACAAAATTGGAGACAGGGCAAGAAAGATCAGAGATATATACTGAATATTATATGGCTGTGTTAACTTTATAATTGTTATGATTGTTTTTTTATTTTTATATTTTTTTAAAATAATTTTATTAAAAATTAATTTTATTATTAAATAATAAATATTATTATTAAATAATCATATAATATTAGTAGCAGGAATAGAAATTCAGATTTTAATTCAATGTAATTTAATATATAACATACACTGTAAGCATGCATATAAAATATACTGTAAATAACATAACATTCACTATAAATAAGATAACATACACTGTAAATAACATAACATATTTAGTTGTTTAATTAGTAATTAAATGTAATTATTGTTTATTTGCATCTCGCTGTTATAATTAAGTTACTTACACTGTAAATAAGATAACATACACTCTAAATAACATAAAATACACTGTAAATAAGATAACATGATATGTTAACGAACATAGCATTCTCTGTTAATAAACATACGAATAAGATGGGATAAGAAAAAATGAATTAAGTATTCTGTATTCAATAAAAAGATACTGTAAATAACATAATATACACTGTAAATAAAATAACATACTTTGTAAATAACATGACACAGGGATACATGTAAATACTAATTAAATGCAAATTTCGCTCATTTGCATCTTGCTGTAATAATAACATACACTGTAACATACACTGTAAACTAGATGACATACTTTGTTAACATAACATAACATTCACTATATATAAGATAACATACACTGTAAATACCATAACATAGTTGTATAATTATTAATTAAATGTAATTATCGCTCATTTGCATCTTGCTGTAATAATAACATACACTGTAACATACACTGTAAATAAGATGACATACTCTGTTAACGAACATACTTTAACATTCTCTGTTAATAAACATGAATTAAGTATTCTGTATTCCGTAAAAGGAAGAAAGAATCTCATTACGTGTTTTAAATAAATAAATATAAATATATTTATGCATATACGTATAACATAACATATAAATGTAAACTGGTTACAACATTGTAAGATATGTTTTCTTTTAGTTTTCTGCTAAGATGGAGTACCATCAGATCAGTAAAGATCTAAACTAATACTAAATATAAAAGATCCATGGCAAATGCCCAGGAATTGTGGCCCATGTGCAAAGTGGTGTCTTAATGTGCTCGTAATGAAGACACAATACAGTTTGTGCCTCGACCTCGAGTTGTTTTGGGCCGAGATTGGCAGTCGATGTAGATAGATAGATAAATCTTGTAGCAAACGGCCCAAGCAATTTATTTGTAAATGGAATCGATTAAAAAGCAATCGCTGCCTGCGACTAACTTCAGTTACTGACTTTGAGACTCTGAATCTGAGACACTGAGACTGTGAGAGACTCTGAGAGACACTGAGAGACTCCCACACTTTGTATCAATTGCCCGAGTTTCAAATATCCCTCTTAAGAAGGCAGACGACACCTTTGTGGCGCCGTTAGTCACGTTACAACTCTCCAAGCAATTCGGCTTGGAGTGACAACAACAACAACTAACAGCTATCTCTCTTTGGGCCAAGAAACAGAACAGCAGGTGGCCCCTTTTTGGGCATAAACGAGAAACCGAATCGAACTGAACCGAATCCGAATTCGAACCGATAGAATTGAACCCATTCCAACTCCACATCCACATCCACATCTCATGTCTTGTTCTCCGTCTCCGTCTCAATCTCCGCAATCAGTGGCAGTGGAGAGACCCTTTCTACTACTTCCTTCCATCCCCGAATCGATGATTACATCATCTTGTATTACAAATTTCTTATCGAATATATTTCGTCGATTACCCCCTTGGGTAAAATTTATTTGCTGTCATTGCGAAGCGAGCGACAGTTAAAGGATTTACTATATTTATACATCGAAAACACAAAACACAACACAACACAACAAAGGAGTCGAGTGGCAATCACAGCCAGAGTTGCCAGCACATTTAAAGTACCATAGAGTTTAGTTTAGGCCGCGATTGTCTCGTGTCATCAACTTTCAATTGACGGGCAAGGGTTCAAGTCAAGTCAAGATTGGGCTCAACTTAAGTTGCTTTCCTTCTATTATTACTTATTTTTTTTAAATATTATTACTAATTTATGGTCAGTAAATAAATATCGCAAGACAAGAAATTAAGTACAGAGTAGGGAAAAAAACATATTATTGGGGCAGTAATCTCCACTTTTATGCTATGTTAATTAGAAACTATCAATAGTGATTAAAATGATAAGAAGTCTAAAACTAGTTGGAGTAATGGAGAAACTTATAGATTTATGGAATAAAAAAAATATTAAGGAAGAAAAATATTAAAATCAGTTTGGAATAGAGCAAAAACTGAATAAATAGAAAGAACTGAATGAAAATATTTACCCTGATTAAAAAATGAAATTTAATAGATGTTGTATACACATATTATTAAAACGAAATATGAATTTGGAGAAATAAAATAAATTATATGAAGAAAATATTGGCACATAAATGAAATATGTTCTATAAAAACGACATGAAATCCTTACAGATATTTTGTAATTTAAATAAAGTATATTACAGCTGATTGTGTTCAGTCTGATTGATTGAAAACTATTCGTCTAGTAGCTCATCATCTCTTTGATAAAAGAGCTTAATAAATAAATAAACAAATATATAAATAAATAAATAAATTGATAAATAAATAAATAGGTAAGTAAATAAATAGATAAATAAATAAGCATAAAAATAAATAACTTTATAAATAGATAAATAGAAAAATTGGTGAATAAATAAATAGATAAATAAATAAATAAATACATTGGTAAGTAAATAAATAAACAATAAAATATATAAATAAATAAATAAAAAAATATATATAAAAAAAATAAATAAATAAATAAGTAAATAAATAGATAAATAAATTAATAAATAAATAAAAAACAAACAAATATATATACATATAAATAAATAAATTGATAATTAAATAAATAAATAAGTCAATAAATAAAAAATAAATTAATTAATAGATAAGTAGATAAATAAATAAATATAAAAAGTGAATAAAAAAGTAAATTAATCGGGGGTGCCACAGATATCGCTTTCACTTGAATTTCACTTCAATTTCATTTCGCTGTGCCACAGGTCAAATCGCACAATAATTTTGTGCGGAATAAACAAGTGCTAAATCCGCATTCGTCCGATGCTGCCACCTAGTCCAATTTAGTCGGGGGAAGCGATGCCACATTTTTTAGTCAGAATTCGAAGTAAGGTATTTAAAAAATATATATGGAACCACTTCAGTTTTCTTTAAATTAAGCATTAACAAAATAGGTAATTTGAGGTAAATTAAGTTTTACCCAACAAAACCTTTAACTTATTGTGCAATTTGTAAAAACATTTGTCACGAAGAGTTGCCAGATTAATGGCATACAATTGCTAGAGTTGTCGAGTAACTTTTATTTTCTCGCGCCAAATACTTTTACAATTTTTTTAGCTAAACAAAATCAATTATTGCATAAATAAATTAAATTATGTTGGTGAAAATGCTAAGAAATATTAAATCTCTCGAAGTTCTGTGGCATCTCGGAAATTTCCGTGCGGAATTGCTATCTGCGGATTTCTATTTCGCTTGCGATTTCCGTGGCATCCCTGAATAAAAAATTAATAAATTAAAAAACAAACAAAGAAATACATAAATAAATAAATAAGTAATTAAATAGATAAATAAATAAAAAAATAAAAAAATAAATAAATAAGTAAATTAATTAATTAATACGAGTAAATAAAAAAAAATAAATAAATAGATAAAAAGATAAATAAAAAAAATAAGATTAGCTTCAGCAATTTGTTGATTTAGTTACTTACGTACAGATTTTTAAATATTTATTTTATTCAGCATTGATTAAATTGAATTAAAAGATTAACAAATATACTAAAAATATAGAAAAATCTTTGAAAAATGATAAACATAAAAATATGTTTGCTGTAATTATCGTCATATAAATATATATAAACCTTAAGTAACTGCTTTAATCAACTCCAGCCAACTGCCAAATTTTGGCATCTACAATTAACCATTTGTTTGTGCAAATTTATTTTAAAAATAAACGCCCTTACTCGCAGTGGGAAAGAGGGAGAAAGGAAACGCCGAGTTTGCCGCGTCTGCCATTTCCTGTTTCCCCTTTACCCCCACTTCCCCCTTTGCCATTTCCCATTTCCCGTTTCCCGGTCCGTATTCCGCACTCCGCTCAGCCGGAACATCTTGTAAACATACTTAGCTGCAGCTCAGGTGTAATAAGTACGCCTTAAGAGTGTGCCCCGTGCTGTGGCGCGTGCGAGGGAGATGGCAGATAGGCCAGGGGAGCAGAGGGAGTGGGAAAGGCACAAGTCTAGTGGAAGGTCAGGTTGCCTTACCCATTTCCCATTTCCCCTTTACCTTTTCTGGCTGCTTTTCGGCCACGTTGCTAATTTCTTTCATGTTTCGCTGTAGTCAAAGATGAGGCGAGAGTTGTGAATTAACACATGAAAGGGGAAGGAGGAAGTTCAGTTGCTTTTGCTGCGTCTTCAACTTCAACTTCAACTTCGTCTTCATCTTCAGTTTCAACTACAACTTCAACTCCAGCGTCACTTTTGTCGTGTATCTTTCACGTTAATTGTGAAGTAAAGCGCGCGGGGCCAGTTAGCCCAGGGGGCGTGGCAAGGGCGGACAGGGGCGGGGCAGACCGGAAGAGCTCTCTCTCTCTTTTAGAGTCTCTCGAGCAGCCACTTCATGGCTGCAAAGTCGAGCTGCCTTTTTTATGCCTATGCCTCAATTTGGACCAAGCGCACTTCGTACACTTTTTATTTTTTAAATACACTTTATTTGAGTTCAGCATGACTTTATCAGCAATTATGCCACTGACCGATTCTGCTGAGATCTAAGTAAATAGAAGTATAAACGGTACCTCATACGAATCCCGAAACTTTTTTAAGGAATCATAAAAAATAAAAGAAAAAAAAACAAGAATACAATTTTAGGAATCCAAAATTGGGAAGACAAAATTAGGAATCATCATAAAATATAAATGTCAACTATGAAAAATATTCAGAGCACAAAAATTGGGAAAGAAAAATTTGGAAAAAATAATTTGGGAAAAATAAAATGTGGAAAAGTATCTTTGGTTTTCCTGTCATTGGTTAAATTCTGTCGAAAAGTTATATACATTATTCATAATTCAAATCAAAAATATTTTATTAAAAATCGCGCGATTTTGAATAAAATATTTTTGATTTCGGCTTTTTCCTAATTTTGTTTTCCCAATTTTTGTTTTCCTATTCTTGGATTCCTAATAACTTAGTTCCTGATTTCGGATTCGTAATTTTGGATTCCTAATTATTCGATTCCTAGCTTTGGATTCCTAATTTTTTTTTTCCGAATTTTCGTATTCTGAGACATTTGTATATAGAATTGTGTAAACAGTTATCGAGATCTGCCAATTTAGTCAGCAAATCCATAACAACCTCAAATATTTTACAAATTGTATTTCATCAAAATCAATGTGTATATAATAAAATAAGGCTGTCATAGAAGCATCCCAATTATATTAAAATAATTCTATAAAATCAAGAATAAATGATAATTAAGTATATTAAAAAAACGTACTTAATTCAAGATATGTATTTTTTTTTTCCCAAAATTTATATTTATTTAAGGCACTAGTCACTATTAAAAACATAGATTTGAAAATATAATTAATATTAATCGAATACTTATACAATTAATAAGAAACAGAAATAGTTATAAATTAACATATAAAATTTTAACATAACGATTTTAAGATTGATTATAATTTAAATTCACAATTATTTGTAATAATCTGAGTTTCGTTAGAGTATTTGCTCTTCTCTCTCTTTTTTTTTATTTGCCTACTAATTTTTAACGATATTCGCGGGCATTTTTTTTTTGCGCACTTTTTTTAATTAACTGTGTACATGACAAAGTTGTGTGTTTGCCAGCCAAATGGGCTGCGTCTTTGACTGCCTGACATCCCGACATCCTTACAACCCGACATCCTGACTGGCCGCAGCATCCGCAGCAGGAGCAGGAGCAGGAGCTGCCTGAAGTCAACGCATTTCGTTGGCTGCAACCAACATCTCTCAGCTCCCAGTACTCAGTTCTCAGTTGAGGGCAGCTGAGCTGTTTTACCTGTGCTCTTTACCTGTCCCCTGTCCTCAGTCCTCTGTCCTCTTTGCTGCTTGTTGAGTCGGCTTTTTTGGTCTGGTTTCGTTTGGTTTGCATTGCTCAACAGCGCGTGAGCGCAAGTGGCGCTAAATGAACAGAGTAGGTAATTAAACCCTTTGCCAAGCTAATGAACTCCTTTTGCCCGCCGCATGCTGTGCGTGTTTCCCCCCCCCCCTCTCTGTATGTGTGTGTGTGTGTGTGCTTGTTTGCTTCAAGCAGCGGACAGCACGCGCACTTTTATCTCTTAACTGCAGGTAGTACAAGCTGTAACTGTAAATATTTAAGTGCTGTCTACATACAACCAAACAAAAAACGTGTTGCCTACTTTTAAGCGCAAGCGATTTTAAGCTTTAAGAGAATGTGCGATGTTATGCAACTTCAGGCATCGAAGTACCTTCAACGACTTGGTGGTCATCCTAACGCACTAGCCAGACGACTAACTACCAAACCCAGAAAGAGAAGACTCAAGAGGTGCCATCCATTGGATCTCCCTACTAGATTTCTTCATTGAGTTGACTAGATAATACACTGTAAATAATATAATTCTATATATGTACATATGTTTCACCTGTGATTAATTGTTCCTTCCCTTAAATGTAAAACTAGATTAAGTTGCCACTAAAGGTAGCAGAAAACCTGTTTAAATAAAATATACAAATTTTTTACGAAAAAAAAAAAAAAAAAGAGAATGTACAAAAAAGTGCTGCCTACTTTTTAGGGCAAATTAAAATATGCTTGCAGCGAATTTACAAATTATGTTTTGCACAAAAGATTTGGCATATATATTTAAGTTTACTATATTTGTTAATACATTTATTATTATATATTTAAGTATTATTTACATATTAACGATTTATGCTTACCAAATTTGTTTAACGACAAAAGATTTGGCATATTTATTTAGTTTTATCAACTCATAATCATTTACATACATGTCTATTTATATACATATATATACGACGAGGTGGCCGAGAGGTTAAGGCGTTGGACTGCTAATCCAATGTGCTCTGCACGCGTGGGTTCGAATCCCATCCTCGTCGAAGAAATTTTTTTTTAAATTTAAATTATTTAAAAAAGATCAAAAAACTAACTTTTTATAAAAATAAAAATTTAAGAATATTTATATTAATTAAAAATTATAATTTTCTAATATATCTGATTAGTTTATGTGGCCTATAGTAAGGTAGCAGGACACGTATCATTTGTAAAAATTTCATATTTTTAATAAAATATTAAAAATAAAATAAATAATGATTTAAATTATTTGACATTTTTATGTTGTACACAGACGCAACAAGTATTTATTTTATCAATCAAATTAAGACAAGCATAACAATTTCAGCTAATGAATTAATGCAAATATTTTCTTTCAAAGTCCCACAAGAATAAACCTATAATTAATGCATTGATCCAAAGCATTAATAGTTAAAGATTATTTACTCATTACCTTGGTTATTAAGTTATAAATATGTTTTGAAATCTATAAAAACTTTTGTTTGGGCATCTGAAAACCTTATATATCTGTTTGTTGTACTCTTTACTACAATTTAAAATAATATAAAGATGTTACGAATCAGAATTTAACCAAAGTGAAGTTTTATAATAGTTTTGATATCGGCAGTTGATTAAAAGTGAAGAGACGTATGTTAAAATTTGAGAAAACACTTTGTTTTGAAACAAAAATTTAAAAAGGCGGTAGACAATATTTTTGGGGGACTTGTACTTGTCTTAAATGATTTTGAAAACTTAAAGTGAACATACGCGTAATATAGGAAGCTGATCAAATTGTGTTGCCTACTTTTGTGGGCAACATAGTTTCCTTCAAATGCGTTGCAACTTTAAGCGCAAATGCAGCTAGCAAAGTTGAATTTATAGCTTGGAGTTTAAGGCAAAGAGTAAGAGAGAGAGACGGAGACAGATAGAGAGAAAGAGTGAGAGAGTGAGGCTTATGGAGTGTGAGAGAAAGTCATTTGTTTCCCCAAAAATTAGTTGTGAGCCGGTTTCATATCGGGAAATTGTTGTTGTTGTTGTTGCCTCGCATGCAAAACGTGTCTCCCCCCTGCTCTTTCCGCTCTCTCTCTCTCTCTCTGTCTCCTTCTCCTCTCTCTTTTTCTCAACTCATATCTAGCTGTCTTTTTGGCGCTTCCTGTGACCCAACAACGGCCACTTGCTGTATTCCATTTTGGGACGCCAGGCGACGTAATGAATGTGTGTGTGTGTGTGAGTGTGTGGGTGTGTATGTGTAGGTGTGTATGTGTGTGTGCGGTTAGCTACCAGCTAGATACATTGTGGACTCGTCCCTTGTCCCCCTTGGTCCCCTGTCGCCTCTTGTTGTTGCCCACGACTCGCATATGAATATGAATTTTATCGAGATTCATGGCAGATGATAATTTTCCCTTGATAACTGTAAACTCGTCTATAGCTCGAAGCGAGGTTGTTGCCAGAATACTTGTCTGCATTTGGGCCACACACACACACACACACATACAAAGAGAGTGAGAGAGAGAGAGGGAGGGAGAGAGGAAAGAGACATAGAGTTAGCTGGTTACATGGTGTTGAATTTTTTGATAGGGGGGTTAGGGTCAGCTCACAGAGAGTAGAGGGGAGAGGGGAGCGGGCAGGGGAGTGAAAGGGGTGGGGGGGGACAAGGGAGATAGTCGCTCATTTCATTCATTTGGCTCGTTCATTTCCTTGTGCATTCATTTGCCTTCATAAAATATAAACAGCGTATTAAAATGTATGAATATCCCAAACACAAATCCCCTCTCTCTCTCTCCTCTCCTCTCTCTCGCTCTCCATGCAACAGCTAATGTTGATAAGTGAAGTTATGACTTTGCCTTTGGCCCCGCCAGACAAAGGGGCGCAAGGCAGGGGGGGGTAGGGGGTAGATAGATAGATACACCAGTGAGTCTGTCGAATCCTTGGCTCATGTGTGTGTTTGCTTCTGTGTCTCTATGGCCACTTTTTGGTTTATTTTTTGGCATAGAAGCCAATCTGTGAGCATTTCATTAAAATTATCCATACATCTCACTCCCTCTCTCTCTCTCTCTGAACTACTCTCTATGCTGTTCTCTTCCTCTCCAACTCTCAACTTCTCTACAATTTCAATGTCTGCCTTTCTATTAGCATAACAAGCTCAATTTTGATAAATTAAGTGTTTATCCATTCTCGTCGGAGCGAAATTTCAAGTGTTCTGCACTAATTTGAATCACTTGCCATTTTCCAGCTTTTCCACTTTTCCAGCTAGCATTTTTCAGTTTTCACCTGACTCGCTGACTACTTTAACACCCCCTTACCGAAAAAAAAGCAGGACTGGGAGGTGTTGACAGCTCAAATATACCCTAACCCCCCCCCCCTCTTAACCCCTAAACCCCTTACCCACTCCCTGCCCAACATGTGCTAAATTCATGTGCTGCTCATGTTCATGCCCGGGCAGAGTTGACCTTTCGCCTCGTCGACGACGCCCCAAAAAAAAAAAAAAAAAAAAAAAAAAAAATACTCCAAACTGTATAGAATGAAATGTTCTTGCCGCATATGCAAATCAGCTCAACAACATTGCCGGGAAAACTGAGCTCGGACCTCATTCAAGTGCATGCGGTTAGCGTGCTTTGAAGATAAAACTCAATTACGCAAAATTCTCACACGTTGGCGCCCAAAATAAACCGTAAAAAGTGGACTGAGTTTTTTAAAGGCGGAACAACCGCGAGCTGAGCATTTGATGTGGGTTGCAATTGGCAATTGGTCTCACGGACTCAGCTGTAGCTGTAGCTGAAGCATCAAATTGCAACCGTTTTGGCTATCAAGAATCATCCAAACATCTGCTCCGTTGGCCATAAAAAACCATTTAGCTAATTGCCTGCCTGCCTGACTTGGCCCCCGTTTTGGTTTTGGTTTCGGTTTGGTCAACAAAACGCGCGTGAACGCGATCTGGCAACACCTGGACTGCCCTTCTCATTCCCTGCCCTTTCCTACTCCCTCTTTCCTACCTCTAAATGACTTTCCACTTTCACGGCTGAAAGCAGCTTCCGTTTGCCGCTTTTTATACATATTTAACTTATTAGCAAAGCCGGAAAGTGGCTGATAGAGTGTTGGGATTTAGTGTTTAAGTTTAAGTAGCTAGCAAAAGGTCGAGATTAACGGATTGATTTAATACTTATTTTAATCTTCAACTGCAACTAGAGTCAAGACAGTCACTGAGGAATTCCTCACTGAATGGGAAGCACCTTATGGCTCTAATCAGCGTTAGATAGCTAATGAGTTTGGTGTACTTATTGTTAAATAACATTTCAAAATCTAGACTCTGATGGTTCTGTCGAATACAAATATTGTATTTAAGACTTGAACGATTGCTTTAGCTCAAGAAAGCAAAAGGAATACCTTCCTGGAGTTAACTGTATCCCTTTCACAGTAGGAGCTACTTGATAACTTCTCTAGAGGCTCTAGATTATGAAAGCCTAAAACTAAAGATTTAGGAGTCTACCTAATATAAAAGTTTTTTCAATGCTTAAAGACGACAGTAAAAGGTTGCGATTAATCATTCAGTTAAACATAAAAATTCTTTATAATATGACCTCTTTTTTATCAATGTCTAAATAAGGTGTTTGAAAGCCATTGAAAATATGTTTTAACGTTGTACATATGTACATAATGTACATATATAAAAATGACCCGTGTAAGGTTAAGGAACTCAACCTGCATTAGCTTGTTCTAATCCAAAACAATAATTACTACACAGAAAAAAAATCCGGGATATTTAGCCCGAATTCAATTCGAAACGTTGTCAGAAGTGGGGTAATCTCGATTTTCTAAGCCAAGTATGAAATACTTGATTTTTTCAATCCCGAATTCAATCCAGAAATTGTTTTATTCAGGCTAAAAATTCAGTATTAAATAAAATGTTTTTCGTGACATTTAAATTTTTTTAACTTTTTTACATTTTTTTTCTATTTTAAACATTTTTTTTTTTAATTGACTGGGGGAATCGAACCCAGGTTTTTTTCAAACAGGAAGTTCTAATTATGTGACAGGCCGGCGACTCTAGCCACTGAGCCACCGGACCGGTTGAGATGAGAGAGGCCGAGAGAATTTTCCTCTCGCGCTCAGCAAATGTGGTGATCAACGGGACATTTTAAGAATTGCTTAGCTTAGAATCAAGTAATTTAGGCTTATTTTCCCATTTTAATCCTGATACAGGCATAATTATACAGATTAATCCTGAATACATACTTAAAAAATGCATGCTTAAATTAAGTATTTTAAACTTGATTTTAGAATGGCATTTTTTTCCTGTGTAGGAAAATGTATTTACTTTCAATCAATGTGTAATGGAATCTAAAGTTTAAGTAAAATCGCTACATGATAATAGCTAAAAGACAAAGGTCCGTTTGAAGCGATATTTTGAAATCAAATATTCAGGTGTGCCACAGAAATCGCTTTCGCTTGAATTTAAATTTCGTACAATTTCATACAAATTTAAGTGAAATTCAAGCGAAAGCGATTTCTATGGCACACCTGATATAGAAATAATTGCCAAATTTAAAAATATAACGTATTCAAAACATGTGCTATGAAAACGCGGCCTACACACCTGAACTTATCTCTAAAGCACTTCTAGGCCTAAATTTAAAATGGAGTTACGAAAAGATTTTTCTTGAAAACACTTTAAGCAATAAAATGTTGGGCCACAAAGCTTAAAGAGATTTTAAAAAAAGTATAAATTTTTAAATTCTTACATTAAAATTTCACTTTTTAGGTTTGCCTCTTAAAAAACACATATTTTTGTCACCTTGTAAAAAAGTGGTTACTGCTCAGACACTTTTGTGGTTTTTGGCTCAAATACTAAGCTCTGTTTTCCAGAGACTAACTAACTAACTTAAGTGACTTCTAATTTGAATACATTTCTAGCTTTATTATAGCTAAAAAGCGCTGTTCATGCTTTAGCTCTGGCATTATGTATTCCATTGCCATACAAAAGTCTTGGATTAGCTTAAGCTGAAGGCATCAAAAGCAGAAGAGAAGGAAGCAGAGGGCAGAAACAGAAACAGACGACGATGAAGAATGAAGAATGAAAGAAATCGCATATCTAAAAAGGCGTGAAAATAATTTGCATAAATTTATGGCCTTTGATCGCTTCAATTGCGCTGCTGCCTTGGAATTGGAGACTGAAGACTAAAGGGGGGGGGGAAGGTGATGTAGAGGGGAAGGTAGGGGGAATTGGGAGCATTTAATCGACGGCCGTCATGGGAACGAGCTGGAAAGAAAGAAAAAAAGGCGTTGGCAACGATTTTTAGGGATGTGCTGCGTGTGAAGTGTTTACGGTGCCAGTTGCCACGCCCCCTTCGCCCCTTTAGTCAGTGTACGCCTCTGCTCCAACATGGTTGCAGTCAATTTGCAAAAACTAAGGGGAAAGGGGGAGGGGGGGCAGTGGAAGAGGAAGCAGTCTGGAGGCATTCTAATTTGTCGCCATCGTCGATGCTGTTGGCTGAGCTTTGTTTGCTTTCTGAGAGGAAAGGGGGAGGCAGGGAGTCAAAAGGGGATGGACTGCAACTTTCAAGTGTTCTCGTTGTTGTTGTTGTTGTTGTTGTACTTGTTGTTGGGCTCCACTTGAGCAGCCTAAAATGGCACTTTAGTGCCTTTTGGGGCGTGTGAAAACAAAGGCGCCAAGTGTCGTGTTGCGCATTGAGTGCCGACACTTTGTGCCCCCCCCCCCTCTTTATAATGTCATCCCCTCACCCATGGATTCCCCTGTCCAGTAACAGTCCCAGTCCTGGCAATTTTCCACGTTAAGCATCTTGAAAATTGTGTCAATTTGTTGAAAATGTCGCTAGAGAATTTTGTGGCATGATTTTCGTTTACAAGTCTATACATATAGTATATATATATTTTGGTACTGTTGTTGTTGTTGTTGTTGTTGGCATTGCTTTTGTTATTACCAACAAGTGGCAAACTTTTGGCACTGCGGTACTGGCCATGTCAGTTTAGCAGTTTAGCGCAAAAATCAGGCCTTCAAAAAAAAAAAAAAAAAAAAAAAAACAATATAAAAAATAAAAGAAAAATAAAGTAAAAAGTATACAAAAAAGTGGAGTACATAAAAAGTTAATATCAATCTAGTGCACATGCCAGGGGTGTGTGCTTAAGGGGGTGTTCAGGGGAAATGGGGATAAAAGAAGAAAATAAATAAATTATAAAAAACAATTATATAAAATGAAAAAAAAAAATATGAAGTATGGTACATTGGAAGTAAATATCAATATACATAGCTTATATGCCAGGGGCGTGTCTGAAAAAGTTTGAAAGGGGATCCCCCCTAAAAAAAAAATATATTTTTAAAAATATACAATATAAAAGACTAAGAAAACAAACTAAAATGTATGTAAAAAAATTAAAATTAAAATAGTATTTTGCATTAAAAATAAGAAAGTAACAATCTAGTTCACATGCCAGGGGTGCGTGTTGAAGGGGGCAAAGGGGGAAAAGATTTAAGAGGAAATCAGGCCTCAAAAAAAAAGAAAATATTATAAAATATACAAAAAATAAGATTAACAGTCCTAACAAAAATTAAAATAAAATTAGTATCTTATATAAAAAGTGAATATCAATATACATATGTACGTATCTATATATCTATTTATATATAAATATATATATATGTTAAAGAGGGACAATTGAGAAAAAGGGAATAAAAGGAAATTAAGTATCAAAAAAAAAAAAAAAAAAAAAACAAATTAAATAAAAAGAAACAAATGAAATTAAAAACAAATTCAAATAAATAAAAATAAAATAAAATAAATTAAGTATGCTACATAAAAAGTAAATATCAATCTTCATACTATAGTTCACATGCCAGGGGTGTGTGTTGAAGGGGGCATAGGGGGGTAGTTAAGACTTTGGGCTTCGGGCTTTGGGGACAGCTGAAAATGAGTTTTTCCTTTTCTTTTTTTTTTTTTTGGGCTGACACCGCAACTTATGCTTTAAAGTGCTGAAAACTTTGAGCCGGGGGCATTTTAGAGACTGCCGAGCTGAATTTGAACTGAATTGAAGAGCAGCCGCAGTCAGAGCCGCAACCGGACCCGTAGCTGGCCCGAACCGGAAGCACACACACACACACACACACACACACAGAGAGAGAGGGGAGAGAGATGAAGATGAAGTAACATACGTGTAAAAAGGGGGCAAATGAGACAACAAACGAGCGAATGAATGAAACAGCTGTGTCCATTTCCTTTCAACGACTTTCGCTTGTTTTCAACTCCCAACTCCCAACTTCTTTCTCTCTCTCTCCGCTCTCTCGTCCCTTTGTCCCTTCGAATTGAGCCATTGCCAACGGACAACACACATTAACACACATTGTGCGTTGTGTCCTTGTGTCCAGTTTTTGTACACGGAAAAAATTAAAACAAGCTGGGCAAAAAACAAAAAAAAAAGTAGCAGCAAAAGCTGCTGCACAAGATTCCTATTTCCAAATGCACGTGTGTGTGTGTGTGTAAGGGTTGTGTGTGTGTGTGTGTGTGTGTGTGTGTATTTGAACGGGTGTGTTTGTCCTTTTTACGAAAATCTGATTAAAATATTTGCGTTTGCCTTTTAATGTGATTTTTGAGCATAATAAAAAGCCAAGTTTGAAGCCAGGCCAAAAGCAAAAAGTTCACCAAAATCCAACTCCCACCCTCCTCTTATCACCCCTCCTCCGCCACCGCCTCTGTCTTCATCTCTTTCCCTTGCTTAAGCCCGTGTCCATTTGGTCAGTGCTGCTTCCGCCGTGGAAGGATATAAATTCTACGATTCCTGCGATTCCTGCGTTGTCCTGTCCTGTCCTGTCCTGTCAAAGGGTTGTTGCCAAATGTAACTGCTGCTTGTTTAGTCTAGTTTTTTGCGAGTCACTCGCTGTCCCTTTGCAGTGTATCTCCTTGGTATACCCTAGACAATAGCTGGAGACAGAGAGAGAGTATGACACAGTATACAGAAGTCGCAAATATCACGCAACACTTTCAAGTTGTCGCTCAAATAGTTTTGTGTCTTTGAAAACTGTACACTGTTAAAAAAAACTGAACTAAAATCAAGATTTTGGTCTCAGAACTTTGGTCTAAAAAATGCGTTGAGAACATGAAATTCTTAAAGTAAGAAAACACATCTTGATTCTAAGAACATTTCAATTAAGACCAAGTTCTTATTTTTAAGATCATAAATTCTAATATTTGCAAGACCACAAATCTTAGTATAAGAATAAAACTTATGATTTTTTTAAGATTATATGTTCTTATTTATAGACCAAAAAGTTTTGAATACTCTAGACAAAAAAACTTATATAAAGATTAAGCTTCTTAACATTTTAAGAAGAATAAAGTAAGTTTTAGCTAACTTGAGGTCTAGTAATGACACTAAACGCCAGAACCAGTTGTGAATTCTAAGTAATTTGGTCATAAAATATTCTTATTTCGAGAACAAAATATTTAAGATGAATGTTCTTGATTTTAGAAAGTGGTTTATTTTTTTTCAGTGTACGAAATGTCACTTTGTATGCTTTTTACTGCTGTCATCGCTCAAGCAAGTGACTTTATAGTCGATACAAATTTTCACTAGCTTATGTTCAATTTAAAACAGCTATCGGCACGGCCCTATCTCGTGCGCATAGGAAATTTTCGTGGCGACTGCGCTGCCGCTCATGTACACTCACGTACGACACACTGCTACGATTTGCTTCTGTTAACGTCGCTGTTATTCCGCTGTTAGGCGAACAAAATGGCACACTAACGCAATGCAAACATATGACTGTGTTGGTGCCGACCACTGATTTAAAACCATCCATTGAACTTTTTACATTCCACATTTTAGCTTATTATTTAATAAAAGTGTTACAGTCGAACTTCCCTAACTCGAATCACCATTATCCGAGAAAAAAGTTCGAGTTAGGGAGACTTCGAGTTAGGGAATTTTTTTTTTTAGTTTTTTAAATAAAACTACAGTTTCATTCATCCATAAATACATTTCAAATTGCAAACTTTTCTTGTTATTTTCAACAACAAAAAATTTCAGTTTGTTCAAGACCTGTCGATATTCTCAAAAATAGGTTTTATCGTTATTTTGCTATATCCAGAAGATGTTCCCTATTCAAATGACATAATTAATTTTCCATTTTTTAAAATAATGAAAACTGTTTTCAATGAGATACCATATTTTTCAGCCACTTCAATTTTTTTGGTCCACTTTTGAATTTCTTAACAAATAAGTTTAAAGATTTATTAAAGAGATAAACATTTTAACACACGTGCTGGTACCATGGTAAGTAATCTTGAGCTGATCCGCTGACAAAGAAGTACATTACAAACATCTTTCCTAAAGCAATTTCACAAGCTTAAGTAATTTTTGATGCAATATTCTATCATATACCATCACCATATGTTAATGTACATCAATATTACGTATCAAAACGAGCCGGTAACAAAAGCATTAAATAGAATCGAAAAAAAATTCAAACTTTATTGGAGATTTTCCCGAAAAATTCGACTTACAGAAGTACGGGCCACTATTTTTGTTCGAGTTAAGGAGAAATTCGAGTTAGGGAAGTTCGAGTTAGGGAAGCAGAATTGTATGAAATTTGCTCAGTAAATGCTATTGCCACTCGATTTAGTTCGAGTTAGAGAAAATTCGAGTTAGGGAAGTTCGAGTTAGGGAAGTTCGACTGTATTTTAATTTGTTACTGCTCAGACACTTTTTGTGTTTATGCTTAAGATGTGAATAAATTCGAATCATATTGAAACACTCCACCTATTTTGTTATAAGTAGATTGTTAATACTATATATACATTTAATTAGCTTTTGTTACTCCAAGTGTCTTGGAATCTTTTGTGTTTTAGCTTAGGACATGACACAAGACAGATAACACGATTCAACTTAATTTAAAGCTGTTCCTTACCACAACTTCAACTTCAACTCAAAGAGTATCTGCTAGTCGGTCATGGCTTTTAAAATAAACCAAATTGTTGCCATTTGTTGCTTGACATACGGAGCAGTTGAAAGTATTAGAAGAAGAATGTGGAGAAAGAAGGATTCGTGTGTCCTTCCACAATTGGAATTGGAATTGAAATAAAACGAAAATAAAACAAATATAATGTTCATGTAATGAGCAAAAATCGCTGGACAATAGATTGTGAATTAATCGATAGATCGCAGGCTGTTGATGCTTAGGTTGAACCGCACTCGAACCGCACTCGAACCACCCGAATTGGAGCCCGCACCACTCGCACCACTTGAACCACCCAAGGAACCAAGGAACCAGCTGCCTCTCTGCTCATGTGAACTTAATTAATTAAGGCCCACGGCCGACAGCTGCTGGACGGGACGGGACGGGACTGAACTGGACTGGACTGGACTGGACCCAGAAATGCCTAAAAAACGCACCAAAAAACGGAACGGAACGAGAAATCACTCAAGTGTTCATTAATGCAAATCAGTGCCCATGTCTCTAGTGGGCTGTGTGTGTGTGTGTGAGTGTGTGTGTGTGTGTGTGTGTGTGTGTCCTGGAGAGGGGGGGTGAGGGTAGCGGGTGTATCTGTCTAACATTTTGTGTGGGCCCAAATACCCTGGAATCAACTCAAAGACAGCTGTTTTAAATAAAGTAATGAAAGTGAGGCATAAAATGAGATATTTTCATTTCAAAGTCAAATTCGTTATGCGTGCACTACAATCGCTCTGTGAAAGATATAGCTCCGATTCTTGGCATATACACGGCAAAATATATATTGGGCATATTCTGAAAATTTCATTATGATTGGTTTATTAAGTTGAAAGTTATAACATGTTATACAGCTGGGAATGCTGATATACTTTTATAATCAGATTCTCTTAACTAAAAAATAAATAATTTTATACTTACTGGAGTTTGTCCAAAAACAAATAGATGATAAGTAATTTGATTGTAAATTCTGAATAAAGTATTTGCGGGAGTTAAAAAAAATCACAACTAAATTTTTATTGGAGATTATAATAATCATTAAAAAGTATTTACTGCAGTTGAAAAATTACAAATAAGATTTTGGAATGTACCCAAATAAAGTTGTACTGTTGGGGAAATAAATAAACAAATATATATAATTATATACTTGGATTTTTCCTTTCCTTTTTTTTTTGATCATTTCTAAACATCACTGAAAAAAATCAACTTAAATTGCAATTGAAATGAAAATTGCTATTTATTTATTTGAAAAAGTTATCATATAATTGCAAATATAATAAACTAATTGAGATAAAATTGAAATGCATTTTAAACTAATTTATTGTTTGCTAAAATATTATTTTACATAGTTGAATCTTCCAGCAAAAAAATATTAAGTTATGTAGTCAACTTAAAATTTTTTTGCTGGAAGATTCAACTATATAAAATAATTAAAATAATTTTATCAAAACAAAAATTGAATCAGTTTGCAATTAACAAAAATATATGTGAATAAATAAAAAATAATACACAGAAAATATATAAATACATACCTTGTAAGTCAACCTTTTTTTAATTACTATCATCTAGGGTATTTGTCAGTCTATCATAATCGACTTGTTGCTTGTCCATCAGAATTTCTTATTTTAAAATAATTAAAATAATTTTATCAAAACAAAATTAGAATCAGATTACAATTAACAAAAATATGTACAAATAAATGAAAAAATAATATACATAAATAAATATAAAATAAATAAATACCTTGCAAATCAGCATATTTGAATTATTATCATCTAGGGTATTTGTCAGTCTATCATAATCGACTTGTTGCTTGTCCATCAGAATTTCTTGGGCTGCGTTTTCTTTGCTTCCGTTTTTACTTGACGTTTGTTTGTTAATTTGTGAAAATATCCCCCACCTCCTCCCCCCCCCTGAACTTGGGAGGATGTTCAAAAAGGGGGCGGGTGGTGGAGAGGGGGGCGTGGTTGAAGGCTGCAGCTCTCTCTCTGTGTGTGTTGTGTTGTGTTGTGTGTCCATGTGATAATAATTTGTTGACGTTTGACTTTGTGCGTCTAATTGTGGGCTGCGTGGCAACACAGTACAGTGGCCGCTCCCTAAGAAGAATGCACTGCCAAAGAGAGTGTGGAGAGAGGAGAGAGGAGGGGAGGGGGCTTGGTTAAACAGACCGCTGGTCACTTTGATGTGGCGACGCTGTGGGAAACGCGTAATTTACTTGTTATTTATTTTATTTTTATATTTTATATTTGAGTTGTTTTTTTTTTGGTTTTTCTTGCGTTTTTCTTGATTTATAAATAGAAAAATTTGGCTTGTTTTTGAGAAACGACACGCTAATGAACTGATTATGCAGCTGAGAGTGGGAGGGAGAGTGAGTGAGTGAAAAAGGAGATGGGAGTTGGGGAATAGTAGCTGTGATAATGTTGCCAAGAGGGCAACAGACAACAATTTGCTGGGCTTTCAAATGCAAATCTCTTGTAAACACACACAGAGAGTGTGTGTGTGTGTGTGTGTGAGAGGGAGAGGAAGATAGAGGCACAGTTAAGCTGTAGCTGCAGAGATTACACTTGCCCTTAGGCATTTACGGAGCGTAAGTAAGTGCCAGAAGTGGAATATTAATTTCCTTGGACTTGGACCGCATCTTGTGTCTTGTTCACTCATGCGTGTATGCGTGTGTGTGTGTGTGTGTGTGTGTGTGTGTGTGTGTGTGTGTGTGTTCAGGACAGCACTGTAATTGCACTTGTTGTTGTTGCCACACACACAGAGAGAGAGAGCGAGAGAGAGAGAGAGAGAAAGGCCACTGGGAATGTTTGTTGATAGTTGAAAATTCGTTAATGGTCACTGCGCACAACAACAACAACAACAGCAACAACATCTACAACAACAACAACAACTACAAATTGTACCAACTACAAATTCGAAATTCATGCCAAGAGCAAAAACTCAGTGTCAGTTGCCAGTTGCCAGTGCAAATGACTTGCTACACTGAGAGAAAAACAAAGCAAACAACAAAAAATCATTCGAAAAAACAGATGTAGCATTCTTGATTTTAGTTTGTATTTATTCATTTATTGAAATATTTATTCAAATTTAAATCACAATATAAAATTAAACATAAAAATAATAAAAAACTAGTCGGCGGTGCTACAGTCGAGCGGTACTCGACTGTCGGAGACCCCGTACTTATTATAAAGATATCTCAAACAGCAAAAAAGTTTTCCATACTAAGACTTGATTTTCAACTGATTGTTCCTATGGAAGCTATATGATATAGTGGTCCGATCCAAAATCTAAAACAAACTCGATCTGCTTGCAATATAGACGAACCTACATACCAAGTTTGGAGTCTCTAGCCCTTATAGTCTCTGAGATCTATTCGCTCTTACAGACGGACAGACGGACATGTCTATATCGACTCGGCTGTTGATGCTGATCAAGAATATATATACTTTATGGGGTCTGCCACGCCTCCTTCTGCCTGTTACGCACATTTTTTTTAGTGACAAAGTTAATAGACCCCTTTACTTTTTTAAAGTACGGGGTCTAATAAAAAACCAATATGTAGTAATAAAATAATTTATAATACATATGTATACAGGCCTGTTCCGAATTTCGAACGTTTCCAAAAAGTAAAAACGAAACGAAAACGAACGTTTTACTATTTGCTGTTCCCTTGTTTTTACTTTTCGAACACGGTTTCGAAAACGTTTCGAAAATTAATTTTAAGTATTTCTGGTTGAATATGGCAGATAGAAGGTAACTTAGACTAAAACTTCGTTGTTCCAATTTTGTTATTCAATTGAAGCAACTATTGAAGCTTTCGATTGCGAGGGTTGGTATCGATAACAAAAATTAAAGTGGAACTCAGAACAGCTCGGTTTTGTTTTTTAAAAAGAATTTTATTGATGATTTTAAAAAGTACTTCAACTGTTTAAACATGAAATAGTGATGGTAATCGATTCTAAAAATGTTCAACATTATTATAATTTTCAGTTTATAATTCTAGGTATTTATTTTCATGCTTTAAATGACATTTATTTTCAAATTCGACGATTCTAAAGCACACGTTTTGAAAACGACAATTAATGTAGATTTTCGGAATTCGGAACAGCAATCAACTCGTTTTGTGGCAAATCGACTCGTTTTCGGAATTCGGAACAGGCCCGATAATCTTAAAACTAAAGCGAAAGTTCTTTATGGTAAATTATTACCATTTCTTTATTTTGTTTGTCTTAATAATTAAGAATTGCTTAATCTTTATAGTGTTGAAAAAACCGATGTTTACAAAACTGACAAATGTTTTAAATAATATGCATCGATATATATTTATATATTTATGCATATGTATATTTATTTATTTATTATTTTATTTATTTACTTAATTATTTACATATTTATTTGCATATAATTTTACAATTATATTAAAGTCTTGAAGTAATAATTTAAAATAACATAAACTTTAATTAATCGACTAAAAAGAAGAAAACAATTTATGTATATATTATAAGTATAATATTATAGTTAAATGAACATTAAACTGGTCAAATTCTTATAGAGCAACGATAATCCAAATAGTTTTGACTAGAAAGAATTGAGAAATCGTAGTTGAATCAAGTATATCGTTTATTTTTTTTAGAAATTCCGGAATTAATCAACTTCTGATTGATCCGCATCGAATTGATTTGTATTCCGAGCACCCGAATTCTTTTTCTCTGTATAGCCACCTGTCTCTCTCCCAATGACTTGTCTCTGTCTCCCTCTCTGTCTCTATCTCTATCTCCACACACATATGTGCACATATTTTGGGCAAGTTAAAGTTCTTAGAAATCCTTGAGTGCACACGAAAACAAATAAACAACGAAATAGACAAACAAAATGGTCACCCCACAGATTCTCAAGGGGCGGTGGTAGTGGTAGGGGTAGGGGTAGGGGTACAAATAGTAAGGGGTGGGGGGTTGTTCAAGGGTCGGTCACTCTCTGTGTGTTTTCAGGGTAGGGTTATGACCGCTTGGGTGCTCGGCCATGTACTGTGGTTAATTTGTGTGCTTAAAAGCGCTTTACGACTTGGTTGTTGTTCTCTTTGTTGTTGTTGTTCTCTTTGTTGTTGTTGTTGGTAGAAGGAGGAAGAAGAAGAAGAAGGAGCAGGACATCGACTTGGAACTGAAGTTGGAACTGAAGTTGGAGTTGAAGTTTTGAGTCCAAGTCCAAGTCGAACTCGAAGTCGGAGTCGGTCAGAAGCAGCGTTCTTAATTTATGTGCATTGCAAGTGTCAAACTATTGCCACACACACTAAAATACACACACACACACACACACACACACACATACATACACACATGAATGCAACTTATGCTTAGGAATTTTCAATTTTCTTAAGCAACACGGTGCGCACAGTGAAGCAAGCAAAGAAAGAAATTAAGCTAAGAAATTAACTAGACCTGAAAAAATTATTCCCTAATTTCCAGGCACCGCAAATAATGATTATTGACATTATTTTAGGTAAAAAATTAATGACAATAAAATTATGAAATTAATTAAATTTGAGCGAATAAATAAAACTTACAAATAATCATTATTTATAATTTTTATTTACTTTTATTTCATGGCTTTATTTTTGGATATGTTTACATATGCCTTTAATAGAAACCCAATGGACTCATTATACGTAAAAAAAATTATTTAAAATGATTACGTTATCTTTTTTAGGAGTAAATTTTATTTTGAATGGAAAAATAATAATCATAAATAATGATAATGTATGAGTTTTATTTTTCTCGCTCAAAATGTGTCATTATCATTGAAGAAAATCTCTTAAAATCTTTGAATAATCATTACTATGTAATTTTTAAAATATAACTCATAACTTTTACTCCCCCTTTGAAAATATATTATAGATAAAATTGATTATAGATTACAAAAAAAAAAAACTGCCTAAAAGAGATAGAAATAAACTGTTTTCCATTTTCTATTATTTACCTAAATTTGCCACAATTTGTCTTCATTCAATGTTAATTTTTTGTTGCATTCTCCTCCACTTTCATCATTATTCCCTTATCATGCAGCATTTACTTTCCCTTTATTTCTATTATGTTTTCTATTTTCTACAATTTCTTTTAAATTATGTCTTTATCACTCCACTTCTATCGTTTACTTTTTTCTTAATTTATTTCATTAACCATCTTCTAATATACGGCATCTATTTTCTGTCTATATTTTTATTTCTTTTAGGCAGATTTTTTGCAATTTGTATCTTAGATTTAGTTTTAAATTTGACTTTAATTCTTATGCATTTTACGTCCAAATAACTTTTGAACAGTTATCAAATACCATTTTCATTGAATAATTTAAATTTTCTGATATTCACTTTTGTGACGAACGATACTAAATTGTATAAATAAATCATTCATAAAAAAATTTTGGTCGTTTTTGCGCAATGTGTCGAAGGCCATCTTTTTTTTTTTGGCTATAATTTATTTTTACAATCTAGTATCATTCGTCACAAAATTGAATATCAGAAATTTTGGGGCATGGCAATGTTTTCGTCACTAGATTTTTACCCCATAAAGAGTTTTTTTTTTTTAAATTAAAAAAAAACAGCCTAAAAGATGATAGAAAGAGGATTTTCGATCAAATTACATAGAATGAAGACCACTGTGCGAAGACATCGCATATGTGCACGCTGTGGAAACGACATAAAGACAGGGCAGAAACAATGATAAGACAGAGACAAAGTGGTAGATAGTAGCAGAAAGAAAGAAAGAGTGAGAGAGAGAGCGAGCTTAAGACAGAGACATCTGTCTCACTCGCACTCGGAGGAGGTAGGCAAATGGATGACTTTAAATTGAAATGCGATTACATGACCAGGACACGCATTTAGAGGCGGCTTATTCAGCAGCAGACAACAACACAGCTATTCTGGGCTGGTCTGGTCGGGTCAGGTCAAATGCTGGACAGGACGAAGGACTCGCAGGACTCGAAGGATTCGAGACGATGTCGAATTCGAAGGCGATTGTTTAACTTGCCTGGCTGCATCGCTGGCATTTCCGCATTGACTTCAACTACCAAAAAACTTTATGCCAGCTGCGTGTCCTGCGAGTCCTGCGAGTCCTGTGCGAGATCCTGCGACTTGTGTGTCTCATGTCTCGGCGCTGGTCTTAAATTTCATTAGTTTTAGTTGTAGTTGTAGTTTTATTGCTGGCAAATTTGTTTGTGTCCTTTTTGGGCATATGAACCGTCTTAAGACCGTCTTTAAGGTACAGCTCTCTCAGCTTTAAGGTCAAAATCAACTGCAGGAAGTGAATGAGGAATGAGGCAAGAAAGGACCAAAAAATGTCTTAACATAAATTGAGGGCGCTAGGGCGTCATGATTAAGGGGTTCGCTTCTTGTCGCTTCTAATTTTTATTTTCATTTTCATTATTTTTCTCGCTATTTTTTGTCGTTGTTGTTGTTGTTGTTTGGCTGGTATCCCGCGGATACTTCCGCTTAACGGTTACATTTATAATTACATTTTAATTAGATTCATTCGGCTGTAAAGTGTCCCTTTGTGTGATTTCGCCGCCTGGTCGCCTGCCTGCCTGGGCTGCTTAATGAACGTATCCTTGAATCCAGTCTCAATCTTTGTCTCTGTCTCTATCTCTGTCTCCTTCTTTGTCTCAATCTCTGCCCCAGCTCGCGATTTTAGCCACAGCTTTTGGCCAGCCCGCGCCTTTTCATTCGATTTCCAATTTGTTTTCCATCTTCTTTTTTTTTATTTTTCGTCTGCCTTTACTCAGATTATTACAGATTTCTTATCCAGTTTGTGACCGAGATAATGTTTCCAATACACTTAATATAACTGCAGGTATAAATCTGAGGTTTATGTGTCTGTAGACCTTAAAAAAATATCTACTGTTCCTGTCAAGAAAGATGGTAACGAACACATTTAACTGGACTCTAAGTTCGTTTGAAAAATCTAACACTAAAAAATAATAAAATAAAACTAAGACAAGGCAAATCGTTAGTCTTAGTCTATTTTAAACTTCAACTTAATACTGAAATTACTTGCAGACTCAAATCTAAATTATATATGAAACATTTTTCGTTCTATTTCCATCTTATCCAATTTTTGAATCGTCTAAAATATACGGGGGTGCCACAGAAATCGCTTTCGCTTGAATTTCACTTAAATTTCATACAAATTCCAGTGAAATTCAAGCGAAATTCAAGCGAAAGCGATTTCTGTGGCACCCTTGATTGATTTGATTTGATTTTTAGCGATTTCTTGTGAGTCTTTTCTTACCTTTAAAGGAAATCCGCTTTAAAAATCTTTGTCTCAAGATGTTATTTGCCAGACTTTGAACTTTGTGGAAAATGGGATATGGAATAGCTTGAATTTAAAAGTATTGCTAAACTACTGGCTTCGCAATCTCTAACTATTTTTTGAAATTCTTATGCATTAAATTCTGCGCTTTATTCATGAGTTATTAAAATTTGACTTTCAGTCAAAAGTTTCCTTTTTTTTTTTAGAAATTATTTTCAGTTTTCCCAAATTTAAAACTAGATTAAGTTGCCCCAAAGGTAAAAAAAGCCTGTTAAATAAAATTACGAATTTTTTTCTAAAAAAAAAAAAAAAAAAAAAAATATTTTCCGTAACTTTATTGTATTTCTTTCAAGAAATAAATATTCAAAAATTGCAAATTTACTTTTTATATAAATTTTTATACTAAAAATTGAAAAAATACCTTTAATAATATGATTTTTAAATAAAAATTTGAAAATAATTAATTTAATCTCTGTTTTTTTCTATTCCACTTTCTTCTTGTCTTTTTTTATTATTATTTTGCTTAAGAGTATTTAGTATTCGTTTACGACCTTGTAAATTTCCCTTGCTTGTTTTCTGCTATTTTTTTTTTTAATTTTTTATTTGCTCATTTGGTTCGTTGCCTTTTTTTGATTCCTTTCGTGGGCAGCTGCATTTTTAATGACTCTGATTTATTAATGGCGGCCTGGCTGATTAAAGCCTATCCGCTGAGCAATGTTTCCTCGCCCCTTCCCCTCTCACCACTCCACTCCCCTTTCCTTTCCCCTTCCTGTTTTCGATATGAGAGCAAACTCAAAATATCTAAATTGGAGCATGTTGACTGCGTCTTCGACCTGGCAACAGTAAAAGAAGGACAAGATAAAGGCCAGGAGAAGGAGACAAAGAGAGAAGGAGAAGGGGGATGACAACTCTTTAGTCCTGGCCAAGGAAGAGGACGCGTCATGGGGCGATCTAAATACGGTTTATAGCCCCATCAATATGTGGGCTGAGACCAGACCAAAAATCTCAGATTCGACTGGGGATTCCCCTTTCCAGATTCAACTGGGCGCCCAAAACGCGACGACGTGCGACGCCGCTTAACTGTTTAATAACTTTGGCTGCTTGTCTGTCTGTCTGTCTGACAGCCTTTGGCTGTCGCTCTTACCAACTAGAGATGGCACAACGACACGCTGCGACACGATGCGACGTGCACATG
The DNA here is from genome assembly GCA_037043435.1 of Drosophila suboccidentalis. Lineage (NCBI taxonomy): Eukaryota > Metazoa > Arthropoda > Insecta > Diptera > Drosophilidae > Drosophila > Drosophila suboccidentalis. The sequence goes on from JBAMBK010002405.1 coordinate 2,255,377, forward strand.
CATGCTTTTGAGAATTGTTTGACTTATTTAGTGAGACAAATTAAGTGTAATTCAAGTTTAATTGCATGAGCAGGCACAAACATGCACAAAGTTCGCTTAAAGACATGTTGAGACATGCTTAAACGTGTTTAGTTTTGCAAAAATGCCGTTAAAACGTGCAAGTTATGTGAAATAAGTGTTGAAATACCTTTAGACGTAATATTATTACTTAAAATTACTACAATATTAATTTTGTTATCAATTTAAAATTAAATTAAATTTAAAATTTAAAAATATACACCTAATTATCATTTTAAATTTAATTGATTGTTGTTAACTGCCATATAAAATAAAATACTCCATTTAAACATGCCTGAACATGCACATGCAAGCAGGAACTTGCATGAAATTGCAAACTTAACAGTACTTTCGTGCTTTTGCGTGTCACGCGTGACCAAAGAATTCGCATTTCCACTTCCAGCTCCAACTCGTGTGCAGAGACGCTGAAAGGGGTAGAGGGGAAGTCACAGGACTCGCAGGACTCGCCAGGACGACGACGACTCATTGTCTCTTTTGGTGCGCCGGATTCGGATTCAGGATTGAGGATTCTGGTCTATGGTCTATGGGAACTTGGCTTTGGCTTTGGCTTGGAAGTTCCACGTCGTTGATTTTATTAGTCTCCAGCGAACAATTCCAAAAATTTGTACGCTGCGCCCCGAGAAAAATTTCGCTTCTTTTCGATTTTCTATTTTCTTGTTTTATTTGCTATGTATTTTCTTTTTTTTTTTTTGCCATTTTGGCGTTTGCTGCTTAGCATTGTTATTGCTGTTGTTGTTGCTGTTGCTGTTGTTGCTGTTGTTATCCTTTGAGCTGTGGAACAGGAACAGGAACTGGAGACTCTAACGGCTACAACTGGAATCCAATGCCAGTCGATTTTCTTCGGAATTCCAAGCCAGTTGTTGTTGTTGTTTTAGTTCCCTTTGGTTTTTGGTGTCCTGGGCCAAAAAGGATTGCGAATTACGTATTGCCAACTGTAGTTAGAGACGGCTAAAGGGGGGGTGAGGATTAAGGGGGGGGGATTTAAGGGGAATTTGAGAACTAACGACGCAGTCACTGCATGGTTTTGGCCATGTTATATAGGCTTCTACTTCTACTTCTTCTTCTACTTCTACTTCTTCTTCCTCCACCTCTTTTACTTGTGCTTCTTCTTTAACGTCGTCTAATGGCAACTTGTTAAATTGGAAAATTGGAAAACAAGTTGTTTTCGTTCCTTTTATTAGGTTGCCGCCTCAATGCGCGCGCGCCCCAAACATTTGCCACGCCCCCTCCCTCCAGCCGCCTCCTCATCCGCATTCGCATCCGCAGACATCAATTGCATTAGAGCATACAACAACAACAACAACAATCCATACACACATATGTATATCCTTTCACATCCTTACACTTTCTTATGCTTATCCTTCTTCTTCTTCTACTTCTTCATCATCCATCTGCCATCTCCCTTCCACAATCCACACGTCTGCTCATGGGCCATTTAGCTTTAACTTTCGCCAACAGGGGGCGCCAGCTAATGCGGCCGAAAAGCGCATTCCAAATTGAATCCACGCTTTTACATTGTTTTTATTATTCAGTTAATCAATTAATATAAGTAATATTAATTATCAATTATAAATAATTGTTATACGAACAAAACTGTATATATTTCCAGCTGCAATAATCAGTTAGCCCGACACAAGTGTAAACAACGCGCTGCGCTGCTCTGTCCCATTGACAACTGTGATGGCAGAATGCATTGTCCAAGAGTAAGGAGCACGAGCACAAGTGTGCTGCCTCCTAAGCTGTGAGCGAGACAGAGAGACCACCTCACTTGGAATCCACAATGCGATCAAATGGAAGCTGAGAGCAAGCTAAAGAGAGAGCACGTCAGGCAGTTAGTGTCCACATATGTATGTGGAGTCTAAATGGGAGCATGCACTGTGTGAGAATGCATGCAAGCGCAGTATGTGTGTGTGTGTGTGCCTGAGCGATGATGCATGCGTGTCTGTGAAATCCAAAAATAACTCGCATTGGTGTGAGTAAGTCAGTGATGTCCAGTTAACCCTCCAATGCCGTAACGTAAATGAATGAATGAAAGCAATCACTGAGTAAATATCATCGTAGAGCGTTCAAAAATATTAAAAAATTAAGCAATTACTTATAAAATGTTGTGGCAATAAATATTAAAATATAAATAATTATTAATTGTAGTAATTTTATAAGTTTTAATGTAGATTTTTGTTGCAGCGTTGGGCATTAGAGAGTTAAGAGCTTCCAGGTGGCAGAGTGGGGAGAGAGAGCGGGAAAGCAGGGTAAATTGACAAGTAATTAAGTAGAAATTGCTCAACATAATTATTAAAGTAGTGGTAACAATTACTAAATAATAGTATTAAATACTTTGAGCACAAAACTCAGTTATGGAAAATCTAACGTGTTGAGTCTTCTTAAAGTTGTCGTCTCTCTCCCCTACTCTCTGTCTCTCTCTCTCTTTCTCGCCCTCATTGTTGCTGTGGCAACTGCAATTACGCAACGAACTTCAAAAGGCGTCGGCGAGTTGCCGTTTTTAATTTTAACACCCATCTTGGCATCTTAGTTTAAAGATAATGTTAATGATAATGATAATGATGATACTGATGATAACGTTGATAAGGATAAGGATGTGGATGATGTCAAACAGGTCGCTGTAGCTGCTCATTTACTCTCACAGGACTAGAGTCCTTAGCATCCTTAATGCCGTCTTTGATTTCAAAGTATCATTGAAAGTCCTTTTTTGAAGTGCACGGGAAAAACACGGGGACAGTGGCTACAACAACAACAACAACAACAACAGGGACCAACGAAAAACGGCAGCTCATTTAACCCCCTCTCGCTTCCCTTGTCTCTCTCTCTCTCTATCTCTTTCAAGTCGCTGACTTTTGTGTTGGCCTTAACTGGATTTGCCACTGATGTTGATGAACAGCAAAGGCGAAAGGGAGTGGGGTGAGGGGAGGGGGGAAGGGGGCTACAGTAGCTGGTGTCATAAAACGTCAACGTTCTTGTCGTCTTGTCCTCTTGTCTGTCTCTTTCATCGTCTCCAGTGTCTCTCTCTCTCTCTCTCTCTTTGAATGCAACGGCTGATGGACAAGTTTGTGGTTGTCGTAACGCTGACGCTCACTGTAACAGTGAGTGTAACTGTAACTGTGCGGCACGTAATTAGCTGCCACTTGCGAAGCTGTGCAAATAAACAAATAAACAAACAAACAAACAAACAAACAAAATAAAAGGAAACGAAACGAAAACGAAAACGAAAAACTGAAAAGTGCAAGACACTAAAAATGGTCAAAGGGGGGGGTGGGGAAATGGGAAATGTGAATGGAATTTTCGAGTTTGTCCAGCAATGGCAATGGAGAGAGAGCGAGTGTGAGAGTGAGCGAGAGAGTGAGAGTGAGCGAGAGAGTGAGAGATGGAGAGGGAAGATTCGTGTTGTGCGTGCAACGAACTTTTTGCCTTCTTTTTCATTAATTTGGGATAAATGAAAACCAAAGCCACATGCGTGTCTGCCCCCCCCCCCACTCCCCTCCACCCCCTCTTCACCCCCGCCTTGAAACCACCCCCCCTCCCCTCACTGTGTGTGTGTGAAAAGGTTTTCAGCCCCCCCTCGCACAGCATTGATTAAGTCTCAATAATAAAACAAACGAAACGAAACGAAATAAAATAAAATAAAAGCCTCCAGGCAAAAGAAAAGTACAAAAAAAAAGAGAGAAAAAATCAGGAAAAATTCCAATTTAAGCACAGGTCGAATAGCAGTAGAAATATATATATATATACATATACACATGTGTGTGTGTGCGTGTGTGTTTGTGTTTGTATTTGTATCTGTATCTGTGACTAGCTTTAAGCGACTGTTGATGAGGCGTGTAACAGAAAGGAAACTCCAGAGATTGCAGAAGATACAGCTTGAAACATGTGGGAAAGGCTAAAGTCGAGCTACCGACTATAGGATAACCGTTACTTATTTAAATATACATTCAAAAAATTCTATTGCATACTTTTAGGCTCTTACATTGCTTGAAAAATTAAATCAGCCATAACTACCGTTCTGTTTGACCGATCGTGTTACGATTAAGTAGGATGGTAGTTTATAATAATGTAATAATAGATAAAACTCACCCAGACGGACGGACGGACGAGCAGACCGACTGACAAGAATATATTGACGCGGCTGTTTATGCTGATCAAGAATATACGGTCGAAGCTGGTTCCTTCGCCCGGTTGCATACATTGCAATGAATACAATATGCCCTTTAACTTATTTTTTAAGTAACGGATATAAAAATTGTCTATAAATTAAGAGAGAAATATTTGAAGTCTCTGTATCCGATTGTTCCCATGACAGCTATATGATATAGTAATCCGATTTCTACCAAATTTGGTGAGAATGTAAGAGACATTCCCAAACCTACAATCTATGAGTTTGGTTTGGATATCTTAAGAAACAAAAAAGTTTTTCATACTAAGCAATTCCGTGAACTTTGACACCGAATTTGACCAACTTACAGGTCGCATTTCTTAAATTAATATTTATTATTTATTATTATTATAAAATTACCTAAGCTACAATGTGTGATAATTGAAGCTTTCTAGCTCTAACCGTTTGGCCTACAAAAAGATTCTCAGTCAGTGAGTCAGGACAAAGAGTTTTTTATATACACATGGAAGATAAATAAATAAAGTTGCCAGCTGAAAATATTGTCATATGGTCAACTACCTGTGCTAAAAGGCTTTTAAGGCCAAGTTCAAAGCTCAACTAACTCAATAAAATGCAAAGTGAAATGCTGAAAATGTTTAAGAAATTGAACTTGTGAGTCTCTGAATTCTCAGACATATTTTAATAGCTGACTTAAAGTTGAAGTTGATGAGTTGTTTGGGTTGACTTGAGTTCAGAAACTGATATCTGATAGCTTAGCTGGCCACATGTAGCACAAGGGAGGGGAGAAGAAAGGGGAAGGGGGCACACATCACTTGAAAATTCGATTAAATGCTGCAATTTAATGCCACACACAAGCACAAAAAAACAACACACACACAGGGATATAAAAGACACACAGACACAGCATTTTGAGATAAGAACTCAACTCTTTTCTTCTTCTTCTTCCATCTGCCAGTAAGGGGGCGGAGTGGAGGGGGGGGCGTGGCTGTGGGCTGGCAAAAGTGAACGCATAATTAAATTACGCAGCGAACGAAGCAACGACGACGACGACGACGCAACGAAAGAGTTAGACAAATAAGCTCAGGTATTAACCTCTGACACACACACACACACCAACACACACACATGTGTACACACAGGTATAATAATAAGAGACAGCAAGGACTCGAAAGGACTAAGGATCTTCGTCGTCCAAGTCGAGGCGCCTCCATTGTGCGCCACAGCGTTCATTAATTCGATTTCCATAACAATTTATTCATAAGACAATGTCTGGCACCGTTATTTTATCTCTCTGGCGATGTGCGGTAACGGTAACGCCACTTAGCTACAGTACCTCCCACCAACCCCCGCCTCCTTACACCCCCTCGCAACCCTTGTCTTGTCTGCAATCCTTTCTCGCCTCGCCATAAAATATTTTTATGTGCGAACACTCTATAAATGCGTTGTGAAGCTGAAGCTGAAGCTGAAGGAAGCTGAAGCAGCGGAAAAAGCAGCAGCTGAAGAAGGAGAAGAATCAGCAGCTACTGCGGTTGCCACTTGCCACACTCAGAAAAATGCACAGCGATTCCTAAAGCAAAGTAAAGTTCTTAATTAAATTTAAAAAATAATACAATTTTCAACCTATAAATTCTTAAATAATTAATAGTTATAATTCTTTAATTAGTTATTAATTCTTAAATAAGTCACGTTTTGTTTTAACAAAAGAAGAATTGAGAATTAAAATTCTACAGAATTTTATACCACTTTAAATGGTTTTTTTTCCAATTTGGCTATTTTGAAACCCGTTTAGTTTTAGATTGTTTTCAATATCAAAAAAAAAAACAAAATTGTAAGCCAATTTAAACCATTTAAAAAGTATTTTTTTTTAATTGATTTCGTCTTTAATTTAATTAATATATTCTCAAAAAAGAAGCCATAGTAATGATTCTTAAGACCATTCACAAAAAACTTCATCTGTATCAAATATAATCATTATTTTATCATCATTATGATTGTTATTAATTTAATTATTATTTTCAAGTCAAGATCTTCCATAAATATTTCTTTATAGCAATCCTAAAACAAACCCGAAATTGCTTGACTTATTCGAATGCTCTTGAAACCAAAATTAAATATACGGGGGTGCCACAGAAATCGCTTTCGCTTGAATTTCACTTCAATTTCATACAAATTCCAGTGGAATTCAAGCGAAAGCGATTTCTGTGGCACCCTAGATAATAATAATAATAAATAAATTGCAAATGGAATTTCATACATGGATCTAAATTGCTTAATTCAATCCCAAACTTACTTGATTTTCGTCTCAGTGTACTTGCCACCACTTGCTGCCAGTGTTGCTGTGTGGCAAGTGGTGCAAAAATTATCTTCAACACCTTCGAACTTTAAAATTAAATGAGGATTAGCGCCAACAACGCACAGAGCTTCAGGTGTGTGTGTGTGTGTGTGTCTACCTCTCTCTCACTCTCCCTATCTCTCTCTCTATCGCTGCTTTTCATTAAGGCACTTGGGGGATCTTTGCTGTCTGCGAAAGCAGAAATACTTTGCTCTTGACTCTTTTTGGCCCTGCTTTAGTTTTATGCCGCTCATTTGCATTTTTTGGTTGCAAGTGGCAAAGCAGCTGCGCTTCCCTGATTTATAGACAGAGCGACACCACACACACACACACACACGCACACACACAGACACACACTCAGTGTGTGTGTCTCTTGCAGTTTCTTAAAGCAGACTTTGCGCCACAACGCGTCACTTGGCAACGCGCAAAAAATAGCTTAAAAAAATGGCTAAAAAAATGCCAAAACTCGAATCAAAGTTAGCTCGACTGACAGATACCCTGCACTCAGTGAAAAACTACCTTAAGACTACATAAAGTCACATATTTAGGCTATCTCCACGAAATTCTTAGATTGTTAATTAGCTTAAGTCTTATAAAATGTCCTGATCAAATTTGGTTAAAGTCCATTCACTATATTATATAGCTGAAGATGAGTCAGATGCCGGCAAACTTGTTAAAAGTATATTATTTGGGAACTGAGATACTAATCTGTGTATTTTTTAAGGGCGCAGGGTATAAAAAGTGAGGCGAAACGGTTAAAAACAAAACAAAAAAAGCAAAACCAAAATAAAAATAAAAAAAAAATGTTTATAAAAACGAAAGCAATTACGTGGCATATCAGCGCTGCCACGCCCACAACAAATTAAGAAAATGCAGCGCGGCACACGTTGCAGCCGCAAGTGCCTGGCACCGTTTTGTGGTACGACCCCAGCTCCACCTTGCCCCAACCTGCCCCGCCCCCCACCTGCCCCCTTCTACACCCCGTGCTCAGTCGTTGCCACCGTTGCTGGCACTTTATTGCGCCTGTCGATTGCATAGAAGATATCTTCTTCTTTTCATACCCGTTACTTCAAAAATAAGTTAAAGGGTATATTCAGGCCTGTTCTCAATTCCGAAAACGAGTCGAAATGCCACAAAACGAGTTGATTGCTGTTCCGAATTCCGCAAATCGACAATAATTGTCGTTTTCAAAACGTGTGCCGGTTTTAAATGTAAATGCCATTTAAAGCATTAAAATAAATACCTAAAATTATAAACTGATAATTATAATAATGTTGAACATTTTTAGAAACATTTAACATTACTACTTCAACTTTAAATAGTTGAAGTATATTTTAAAAGAATTTTTTTATAAGCATCTATAAAATATTGCATAAAAACAAAACCGAGCGTCAATGACTAAGCCGAGCTGTTCTGAATTCCACTTTCATTTTTGTTATCGATACCAACCTTTGCAACCGAAAGCTGCTAGAGTTGCTTCAATTGAATAACTAAATTGGACAACAAAGTATTAGTCTAATTTAGCTTCTATCTGCTATATTCAACCTGAAATATTTAAAATAAATTTTCAAAAAGAGTTTTAAATAAATCTAATCGTATTTAAGATACAAATTGAAGCTTGAATGCTTTTATTTTTGAATTGATGACAGCTCTAGTTCTCCATAATTGGATCATCTGCTTCGTGTCAATATGAATAAGCACATTCACAGGTCAATCAGCTTGGCCTTTGAGCAAACAATATCCGAAGCTGATAACATTTTGAAAAATTAACTTAGCTTGTTGTTATTTGAGCAATTTCTGCCTCTTCATGACAGCTGATACGGTCGATGACTTACTGCTATCGAAACGTTTTCGAAACCGAGTTCGAAAAGTAAAAACAAGTTAATTTCGTTCGGAGTTCGGAACAGCAAATATTAAAACGTTCGTTTTCGTTTCGTTTTTACTTTTTGAAAACGTTCGGAATTCAGAACAGTTGCAATGTATGCAACAGGGAGAAGGAAGCAGCTTCGACCCTATAAAGCGTATATATTCTTGATCAGCATCAACAGCCGAGTCAATATATCCTTGTCGGTCGGTCTGCTCGTTCGTCCGTCTGGGTGAGTTTTATCTATTATTACATTATTATAAGCTACCATCCTACTTAATTGTAACAAGATTGGCCAAACAGAACGGCAGTTATGGCTGATTTACATTTTCAAGCAATGTAAGAGCCTAAAAGTATGCAATAGATTTTTTGTATGTATATTTAAATGAGTTACGGGTATCCTATAGTCGGGAGCTCGACTTTAGCCTTTCCCGCTTGTTTTTTTTGTTGTTTGTTTTTTTTTTTCGGTGCATGTCGAGATTGAGCAGCAGGCGAAACACTTTGCCAAATTGGCCAAGAAATGCCGGCAAGTCAATAATAATAACAGCAACAATCACAGCAACAACAGCAACAACAACAGCAACAACAACAACGTAGACAACCAACAACGTCGTCATTTGCCTTTTTTCCACATTTCTTTTAGCTAAGCTCCAGTTGTAGTGTAATTCCTGAAGACTGCAGTCTGTTCTCTTCTCTGGCCCCTCTATTTTCTATCACAACCCCTTCTCTTTCCCTTTTCCTTTCCCTTCCCTTCTCTTCAATGAAATACAGTTGCTTTTGTAGCTTAGGGCTGGCATTTGATTTGTTTGCCTTTTGCTTTTTGCGAGCTCGTTTCGAAATTAAATTAAATTAAAATAAACGAAACCAAATGAAAAATGAAAACAAATCAAACGAACTAAAAACTTGTCACTGACATCGTCAGTTTACCTTCCTCTCCCCCTTCCCCCGCCCCCTTCCCCTCTTCCTCTGCCTTTTCTCTTGCCTGTCTCAGTCATCACTCAGCATTTTTATGACGGCTGGTCGAAAGTTTCGTACTGATAATAAAATTAAATTGTATCATGCTCATTACTCGTTGCTTTAAACACACTCGTTAGTTTTAACTCGTTGTGTGCATATCACACACTAAATATATCGCACTATTCACTAGATAACGATTATTTTTTGCACAACTAGCGAAATGAACTGGGAATATGCGTTTAACTCGTTGCTTACCACTCGTTACTCGTTGGCTTTAGCTCGTTGTGTCCATACCACACACTTTTCACAAATAACTTTTCACTAGTTACAAAACGATAACTTTTCGCACAGACAACGAAATAATATATTATTCTGTAATTACTCGTTACTTGCTAGAGCTTCACTCGTTGGTTTCTACTCGCTATGTTCATATAAAACATTATTTTTTGCATCAACCCTTCAAACACTTATTTGCTTATCACTCACTCATTTACTCGCTATTTGTTACTTAATGTCTTTTACTCGCCACTTGCTTTTTTCAAGTTTAATTAATTAAAAGCACTCGCTACTCGTTACTCCCATTTCTCTCTGTTAGCCTAACACAATATAAAACTCATCGAGCATTTCAGGCAGCTAAGATTTTATTTAACTTATCACTCGCTTTTTCATAAATACATTGCTAGGCATTCGCTACTCGTTACTCTATACTCGCTGCTTTGGTGTCGTTACTTTTAACAAATAGATCAGTACATATTCCCCGTCAGTTGATTACTGTTACACGTTCATCAACTGCTTGATTGCTCATCATTCGCAGCTTTCCCTCTTGTCACTCGTTCATTGTTTAAGCGTTTCCTACTCGGTACTGCAAGCTTGCTGCTTTAGAGTCGCTACTAAAAACATTCAGATCAAGGCTTATTTTTTTCTCAATTGACAATAATCTCACGCTACTCATCACGCGTTACTCATCACTCGCAACTTTCTCTCTCGCCACTCGCCACTCGTTCATTGTTGAAGCGTTCCAGTTAATACAATTACATGCATCGTACATCGTACAGCCATAACATACTACAACATGTTCCGAGTCAGATAAACAGGGTCTGGGTCGGGGTCTGAGTACGTGTTTGGACTTGGGTTTGGGTTCATCTGACGGCGCCAGAAACAGTGACTGCTGACTGTTAACTGTTGACTGTTGACTGCTGACTGGTAAATGGTGAATGGTGACTGGGAGCGTAACAGAAACCGAATGAGAAACAGTGGCCAACGCGACATCCGCTTCCTGTTCCTGGTGTATGGTGTATGGTGCATGGTGTATAGTCTATGGTGTATGGCTGGCTGGCAGCCCTTTTTGGGCGGCTTTGAAGCCTTTTCACAGCATTACACAAAAGAAATGCTGACAATGTCTGCCTGGTCTGTCCAGGTTTGTGTTCCGCTATTTTTCTTTCTTCTTTTCCACATTTTTTTCTTCTTTTTTTTTTTTTTTTTTAATACAATACATTTTGCTTTGCTTTTGTTTTGTTTTCTACTCTTTTGTGTGACTCTAGCGACGCTTTTATGTGGCCCATTGGCCAGCCAGACGTTGAATGATGTTGTGCCCACTGAAACCCACACACACACACACACTCGCACAACAAGTATTACAAATTTCAATTAGCGACATGTGTGTAAAAGAATGTACATTTATGTGTGAGTGTGTTGATGGGTCCTTAAAGCACGAGTAAGCTTCAAGTTGAACAAATGTGAATTGAATTGAATTTATATTTATTGTTATTGTTATTGTTTTATGGAGCAGACACTCGCACTCGCTGTTTATCTCTTGTTGCCCATCACTCGCATTTTTGCCCACTCGTTATTATGATAATACCGCAGTAATAAAACCTAATCGTAGCTTATCGCCTGTTATAACTTAATTGCTGTTCTCCAGTCGCCTTTATTGCCGTCACACTTTGTTTAACTCTCACTTCTCGCTTCGTTTTCCGCTTCACCTACTCGCTTTCCATCATATACCTCCTGACCATTACTCGCTGTCCTCTACTCGCTGTACTCCAGCTGCCATATTATACTTGCCTCTTCACAATCGCTGTCTATACTCGCAGCTTATGGAAAGCGACATCACATATCTTCTTGCCATCACTCGCTGTCTTTTACTCGCTGTCCTCTTCTCGCTGTCCTTTACTCGCTTTCTCTACTCGCTGTTTATCAAATTTCTCCCATCACTCGCTGTACTAAATCACTGTTTTGTGCTTGCTCTCCTTCACTCGCTGTCCGCGACTCGCTGTCTTCTACTCGCTATCTTTTATTCGTTGTCCACTAATCCCTTCCTCTCACATTAGCTGTCCTCTATTCGCTATCCATCAGTCATCACTCTTCACTCGCTGTCCTCTACTCGTTGTCCTCTACTCGCTATCTTTTACTCGTTGTCCCCTAACTCCTTCTTCTCACAAACGCTGTCTTTACTCGCCATTCATCACTCTTCACTCACTGTCCTCTACTCGTTGTCCTCTACTCGTCCTCTACTCGCTACTCTTCACTCGCTGCTCATCACTTAGCATTACAGATTTTCTACAAGCTTTCATTGCTCATTGAATTAATTTCATATGCTTTATTAATATTTATGAATATTTTTATTATTTTTATTATTATTGTATGAATTGCTCACAGTGACTGCGAGAAGTTTCGGGCCTCGTTTATACACGAAATGTTTAATTTATATTTGGACGACTTTCTTACTCGTTGACCACAAATTTTAATGCACTTCTCAGCACGCAGCACGTGGCACGTGGATTCAAACTTGCCACACAACAGATCCTGCTCCTTCTACAGAGATGCTGCTCCAGCTCCTGTTGCTGTTCCTCCCGCTGGCTGCCCAGCGGGGCAGCAACAACAACAACAACAACAAAAACCAAAAAAAAAAAGTAAACAAAAGCGGAAAAGTAAGCAGAAAGCAAAGCGAGGCTAAATGGGAAAAACAAAAACGTATTTACCTCAAATTAAACATTATTATGCCGAGGTCGAGTTGAGGAGGAGGAGAGGGGAGACAAAGACCAGCACAGGGGCGGGGTCAACAACAGCGAGTCGAGAGGGGGGGCGAGTTGTGAATGGAATTGTTTGCAATGCGGGGCACAGGAAGCTGATTTTGGTCTGCTTTGCTCGCTGGTCATTTGAGGGCAGCCGCAGGTGGCGACCACACACAATACACACACACACACACAATACACACACACACACACACACAATGCACACACACACAGTTTCATATGTTGACCGCAGTAAATCACGCCGTTAAATGGCGGCGACCGCTGGGCAAGCGAGTTCCTTTGCTCTACCTACTCCCCTTTGCCCTTCCCTCGCTGCTGCCTTTTCCCTACTTCATGCTCGCCCTTTCCCTTCTCCACCAGTCGCTTTTGCTGCTCCGCTGACTCTGACAACAAGGAGAACATATGTGGTGTTTGTGCGCGCTTGAAGCACGTCCTCGTCCCCCTCCTCCTCCTCCTCCTCGTCCTGTTCCATGCTGGACTTGTGGGTCCTTCTGGGTACTTCTTCTGCATTTTGCCGAGGCACTTGCCGCACTTTTCAGCTGGTCAACGGCCAACGAACGACGAACGACGCGAGTGTCGACGCAAATGTGTGCTTTGGGCGTTTGGTTTCATTCGCAGCCTTAATGACATGCCCTTTCCATGCCTTTTTCATGCCTACCCTTACCCTTACCCCTTACCCCAGCACTGGCTGTCACTCGACTGCGACTTGCACATGAGAGTTTATTTTGTAATTAACGCCTGCTGCCTGTTGAATGTGGCGCACCTCTGCACCTAAGACCAAGGATCAGGGCAAGGAAAATGAAGGGAATTGTGAATGCTGAATCCTGAAAATGCTGTGGATGGAGCTGCTTTTGGGGTGCTCATTCTTTTGCCACTTGTTAATGACGTTGACAGGCATTAATGTGTCGGCGTGTGTGTGTTGGAGTGTGTGTGTGTATTAAGGTGTCCACATTACGCCACACACGACTAGAGTTAGACACAAGTCGTGTTTCCATATGAAAAATATCGAAAACACTGGGACTTTATCATCAAATGAGAAGCTAAGCAATTCCCTTGTTGTGTGAACTTTGACCCACTTTCACGTCGAATTTCGCAGAACGCACTCTTAACAATGAAATTGTCTCAGCTTTGTTGTGTGAAAATTTCAGCTTTCTAGGCTTAGCCGGTTGACCTACACAATGATTATCAGTCAGTGAGTCAGTCAGGACAAAGAGTTTTAGGGTGCATTCACACTAGTTGGCAAGCTGGTCAATTTCATATCTCAGTAGGCAGCAATTTTTTATGGCATCTTGGTCAACTCTAGTACAAACGATGGTCAACTTTGAGCAAAAGTGTGTTGACTCAGTAAAAAGCACAGTCTATTGAGATGAAATTGACCAGGTTGTCAACTAGTGTAAATGCGCCCTTATACATATACAGTCGTCGGTTAAAGTATTTCGACAAAACTAAAGTTAAATCTACTCATACGGGGGTGCCACAGAAATCGCTTTCGCTTGACTTTCACTTTAATTTCATACAAATACCAGTGAAATTCAAGCGAAAGCGATTTCTGTGGCACCCTTGATAATTTGAACTTACTTTATGTCAAGTTTGGCGTCAATATAAAGGTCATTTTAATTCCGTTTGCATGATACAAAATTTTCCTTAACCCATTAAGTACCCATTAAAATTGTAAAAACTTTAAAATATTACTATTTTTACCCCTTTTTTCCTCCTTTTCATACAAAAAGTGCATTTTTTGCAGTTTCCAAAAAATTGTAAAAAAGAAAAAACTAGCAGAGAGATTTTTGAAAAACAAATCAAAACATTTATTTGGAAAATTGAGGAAAAAAGTTTCAAAATAGTTCTAAATGTTCAATGGATACTTAATGGATTAAGAAAAGTTTTGTATCGTTCAAACGGAATTGAAATGACCTATCCATTGATGCCGTAATGTACATGAAGTAGGTTTAAATTATGAGTAGATTTAACTTTAAATGTTGTCAAAATATATATGCCGACCAGTGTACTATATATTCAGCTTGTGAAAAATAGCTAGAAAGAAGCAAAAGAAAAATGGAATAGTAAAAAAATATAAAAAACTTTCAATTTTTTAAAGCATTTACTGAAAAATAGATTTAGAGGTAGAAATAAATAAATTGTTATAAATAAAATAGAAAGTTGAGACGCAGTTCCATCGCTAAAAAGCACATACACACATGCTGAGAGTGTAGTGTAGTGTAGTGTTGTTGTTGTTGTTGTTGTCGTTGCGTCCATTTTGTCGCCATTTGTTGTTGCTGCTGTCAACATATGTACATATGTACATATGCAGCCTATGCCTTGCCCCCCTGTCTCTCTCTCTCTCTCTCTCTCTCTCCACACACACTTACCCCTGCCCCTTGCATTTCTCCCCTTACTCCCTCTTCCTCTCCCCCTTCTTCGCCCCATTTGTCCCTGTGGCAGCGTCGTTATTGTCGCTGCTTTGCAAGTTAATTTGCGGCATATGAACTGTGCGCTTCAAATGAATTGAATGGAGGTGTGAAGTGTGTGTGTGTGTGTGTGTGTGTGTAGTGTGTGTAGTGTGTGTGTGGGGAGTGAATCAGCTGCCAGGCAAAAACAGGCTGGGCGTCAACTGTTGCCGTTGCTGCTGCCAATGTTGCTGCTGTTGCTGTTGTTGCTGTCTGCAATGTTGCCGCCAACAGGTGTAAATGTGAATTAATTAACCGCAAACACTATAAACAACGCCTCAGCTCAGTACACAGTATGCTCTGTATGCATGTGTGTGTGTGTGTGTTGCTGTTGTTGTTGTTGCTGCTGTGTTTACAAATTGGCCTGACGTTTTGCCAAATTGAAATGAAATTCATTACGCCTTTTGTAGGCAACGCGGCGTCCGCTAGACAAATTCACAAATTTGCTAGCAAGAAGAAGGAAGAGAAGAAGATGGAGAAGAAGACGAAGAAGAAGAAGCAGCAGCAACAGCAGCAGCAACATTAACAACAGCAACAATATGTCTCAAAAACTTGAACGTTTACAAAGAGCAACAAAAAGAAATCAAGTGGATATTATGAGGGCATCATAACTTAACGTTTAAGGCGGTGTGTGTTGAGGGGGGCGTGGCACAGGTTGTTGTTGCTGCTGCTGTTGTTGCTGTTGTTGACTCGCCTCGATTTCAAGTCAATTCAAATCAAATCATTTGGAAGCAAATCATTTGATATGTTGCGGCAATTGACAAACTCAGAAAACGACATTTGGTTGGCTCAGAGGGGGTTGGTTCAGGGGGAAGGGGGGATGGTTCAGAGGGGGGTGGTGCACACATTTACAATTGCTCAATTCAATTTCCGTTTGAGTGC
Organism: Drosophila suboccidentalis; assembly: GCA_037043435.1. NCBI lineage: Eukaryota > Metazoa > Arthropoda > Insecta > Diptera > Drosophilidae > Drosophila > Drosophila suboccidentalis. The sequence goes on from JBAMBK010002405.1 coordinate 2,271,098, forward strand.
GTCGGAGCCAGAGTCAAAGTGGAAGTCGAACTGGAAGTCGAAGTCATCGGCATCGGCATCGTCATCGTCTTTGGTTCAATGGCAACTTGATCTCTTGTTGATGATGACGGCGCCAAACTGTCGCTCAGCCGGCAAAATGGCAAAATGGCAAACGGGCCAAACGGTAAATGGCAACAACAAACGCCAATTGGCAACACACACACACACACAGGTAAATAGCGTACACTGCGACAAACAAAATCAAGATTAACCGTACTTAAATAAGCAATTTTCAAGTACAAACGATCTCAAAAGCGGACTGAAATATTCGGGGGTGCCACAGAAATTTAAGGGGTGAAATTTAAGTGAAATTCAAGCGAAAGCAATTTCTGTGGCACCCCTGATTGAGAACAAAATTCCTAATTCAATCTAAAAAAACTGCGATTTTTTTGGATTACTTTAAGTACGTTTTGGAATTAATCTAAGTCCATAAAAGATGGAATCATAATAGTTTAAGTACACAAAATTCTTTTGAATTCATTCCAAAATAAACTTGTTGCTAAAGCGAAAAATTCTCTTTTTTAAATTGGTTTCAATCCTAGTTTAATTATATGAAAACCGCGACAAGTTGGGAATTATAAGGCGCATGCATGAAAATGACAACTTAAAATTTAAAGATGGTGTCAACTTTGTGGCGGCCAGAACCAGTTGAGAATTCTAAGGCGCATGCATGAAAAATGAAAATTGAACAGTTTGCTTCCTAATTAATTCATAAGATTTAGAAAATAAATTTGAGAAAACATTCGGTTTTTAAAACGTATATTTTTATAATATTTTTATCATAAGAATTAAGTACATTTTATTTTTATTTTTATTTTTTTTTTTAATAAGACAAAACAGGAATGAAAAGCATTTCATTCTAGGTTGAGAAAAATGTATTTGCATGTAGATACAACAACTAAATCTGAGCTAAGTTTTAAAATTATTGCTAGAAAATTAAAAAGTCAATTTATATTAAGCTTTTGAAATTATTTAAATAGATTTGGATGCAACAATCTTCAAACATTTAAGCACAAAACTTTATAAATTTAAATATGCACGAAACTTAATTGAATGCTGCTTAAATTTTTCTGAGTGTCGTTAAATTGTCGCACTTTAGCCTCGATTGTGACTGTGACTGCGACTTTGACTTTGGCTTTGCACAGGTGAGTGGCTTTAATGTGCTCTCGTTACACCGCGGCGGATGTGGATTATCCCACTCCCATTACCCTTCGCATTCCCAACCCCCTTACCTTTCTCTGGACTGAAACTGTGACTGAGGCCTAGACAAAATATCCATCTAGAATTCCGTCATGCTGCTGCCTTTCTTTTTTCTCTCTTTCTCTCTTTCTTTGCCCCGTTGCCTCCTCGCACTTGATTTGCTACTCATTGAAATCAAATAGGCATTGAAATTGCCTCGCCTATACACTATTCACAGAAGAGTTGCTCGCAAATCTGTAATCATTATAAGTACTATTATAAAAATTACAATAAAAATGATTATGTTTACCTTTATGTAAATTTACAATCAGAAAATCATGTTTATCGGCTACTAATTATATAAACTGCTCCATCTGCAATTATTATAAATATAACACAGTATTACAATTTGTTTAATTTTTATTGATTTACTCACAAAATAACGAATTATTTAACACTCAACTTGTACACATATTAATATAATATTAATATTCATAATAATGATAATCATATAATCATAAGTTCTATTATTAAAATTACCATAAAAATTATTATTATTATTGATTTACAATCAGAAAATCATGTTTATCTCCTACAAATTATATAAAATTCTCCATCTGCAATTATTGATTAAATAAATAAGTATAAATATAACATAATAAATATAAATTTGTTTAATTTTTATCAATTTACTCACAAAATAACGATTCATTTTACACTCAACTTGACAACTTATACAAATACTAATATTTTTTATTTTCTAAAATTTTAATAAGAAACACAAAATAATTGTGTCTTAAATATTAACATAAGTTAACTAATTTCTATTAAAGATTTAGAAATATATTCAACAAATAAAAAAATAAGCCATAAACCAATTAAACTCAAGCTATAATTTTAACATTTCTTTATCAATTTAAAATTTAGGTTTGTCCTAATCTGGATTTTAATTTTTTTTTCAAGCCCCAAAATTTCTGATATCCAATTATGTGACGAAGGATATTATATTTAATATATTTAATTTATTATTATAAAATATATAATTATATTTAATATAGTTAACACATATATTGTATGATTTTATATTATGTTTCTTTATATTTAAATTTATATGTTAGAATCACTGTTTTTTTTTAGCTAAAAAAAGCTTTATTTTATTTATATTTTTTCATTTTTAATTAGTTCTTAGTTCATAACTGTCTTCTAAATTGATCACTGCGGACGGCAGTCCGCGCTAGTGACGAAAGCAGCACGAAGGGTGCGAAGAATGGAAAATTTGCTATGACTGTCCGATCAGGTGAAGTTATATACCGATCGAAAGGTATTAACTTAACTTACAAATGTGCATACTAAGACTTTTGGAAACTCACCTGGCTCGTGAGATAAACAGGTGTAAGTGGGAGGGGAAAAATTTAAATGATTGGAGCTAATGGGGCCGTTGGAGAATTTTTGGCTTTCTTTTTTAATTTTTTAATATTCTAATCAAAAATTTTGAAATTTTTGGTGCCCTTCTCAAAACGAGATGAAAAGTCAGTCTGTTTGTCTGTTTGTTTGGATCAAATCGTTGATTTAGCTTAAAAGTTTGAATGAGGACTTGTTCCCGGTCCAAAATCTAAAAACGTTTGTTCTACGACTTTTTCGAAAAATCGCTAGTTTAGCGGGAAATCGCTAAAAACCGCTAAAATTAAAAAAAAAATTGGCATTCGGCACTTTGCGCAAAAAGGTTCAGCTTCTTTGCACCTAAAAAATAACTTTTTGCGCAGTGCCGAATGCCAATTTTTTTTTTACTTTGTATATATATTTTTTTTTTTTGGCATATATAATAAATTAACATATATAAAAAATATAATATATTTCGTCACAAAATTGGATATCAGAAATTTTGGGGCATGGAAATGTTTTCGTCACTAGACTTTTACCGCGTAAAGAGGTTTTTTTGCGGGTTTATGTATACTCTCAGGTTATAGCATGCAACTCATTTTTTATTTTAATGGGGAGTAGTTATAAATAAAAATGAAGGAGCAGTTTTGCTAATTAATGTTTAAGCTTAATTAATGTTTATTTTATGTGTATTATATCTAAATTTAACAACTCTCTTAATTTTGTAGTGTGTCTAATAAGCTGTGAATCACTGTAAATAATCTGATGGTGAAATTTCAAAACTCTCGAGTATTTCTACCGATTCTACAAGATTCAATTATCTGTCTGTCTGTCTTGTAGAGTATCTGATATTTGTTTGTAATGCATTCGAATGTTGCTTTTGGCTATTAAACTGTTTTATTGTCGTCTCGTTATTTTGTTGCATTGTATTTTATTATTGGATAACATTGCCCGATTACGCGCACTTGAATCGACTTCGATTTCGATTTATTGTTATTGAAGAGGAGTCTAAGGTAAAAGGAATTCACTTTCTAGCCATAATTACAAGTGCCTGGCATTTGTCTTAATAGAACTGAGCTTGGAGCACAGGTAAAATCACCAGAGAGTTGGAGAAGGAGAAGGAGAAAGAGAAGGAGAAAGTTAAAGAGAAGGAGAATTTGTTGCCCCCTTGAGCGGAATTTCACTTAGTCAGTTGGCGAATTCACTTGGCCAGTTGCCAGTTGCCAATGCCAGGAATGATTTGGATTTTGGCATTTGGATTTTGGATTTTCCCATCTGCTTCAAGCTTTCATAATTTCTCCATCCTTTTTTTTGGCTGTTGTTGTTGTTGCTGTTGTGTGTTAGGCTTTCGCTTATTATTTAATTATTTGCTCATGGCAATTCCTGGCGGGTTCTATTTGGTTTAATTTCATTTGGTTGCTGCTGCCAACCGCAGGAGTTTCCCCCCTGGTCCCCCTTCCTCTGTTCTGAGAGCAATCACATTTCAGTTCATCATTAGCGCAGACATTGACAGAGGCTCAGTGGTGGAGGGCAGGAGGAATGAGCAAGGATAAGGAGGTGGAACGTGTGGTTTGAGCCCTCAACCTCATCCTCATTCTCATCCCCTCATTCTCATCATAGTTTCGCAATTATGAGAGTTGCCTGCAAATGAAAGAGGGGAACTGCGAAGAAAGGGGCAGGAATGAGATGTCCCTCTACCATCTCAATCAATCATAATTAGTGTGAATTGCAATTATTGTTGCATAGTTTTTTGTTCAACGTCTCTCGCAAATTGCAACTGACATGCGGCCTAATAATGCTGCCAACTGCCAACTGCCAAATGGAATTCCCCTTGAAATTTCACTAGCCTGCCATTATTCCAATTCTTTACTGGGTATTAGCCTAAGCTGGGCACGTCTTCATATAACTCTGTCAAATATTTGCATAAGTTTCAAACAGTGCAAGAAATTCGGCAAATCAAGCGAAAATCTTTGCAAGTTCAAAATTGAAATAAATTTCGTTTTGTCAGGAGTGCCACAGAAATCGCTTTCACTTCAATTTCATTTCGCTGTGCCGCAGGTCAATTCGCAGAATAATTTTGTGCGGAACGAACTAGCGCTAAATCCGCTGGCGTCCAATGCTGCCACCTAGTCCGATTTAGATTTTCAAAGTCAGGGTCAGCGATGCCAAATTTTTTAGTCAGAATTCGAAGTAAGGTTTTTTAAAAAAATATATAAAACCACTTCAGTTTTCTTTAAATTAAGCATTAACAAAATAGGTAATTTACGAAGAGTTGCCAGACTAATGGCATACAATTGATAGTGTTGTCGAGTAACTTTTATTTTGTCGCGCCAATTACTTTTAAATTTTTTTTAGCTAAGCAAAATCAAATATTACATAAATAAATTAAATTATATTAATTAAATAAGAAAAAAATTAAAAGCTTATTGTTCTGCAATGATAAACTTGAAAAAATTGCTATTCGAACCCTTGGGTAATTTAATCTAAGAAGGTGTCAACCCTTAGCAGCGTATTTCGAAAAGGTTGGTGAAAATGCTAAGAAAAGAAATTAAATCTCTCGAAGTTCTGTGGCACCTCGGAAATTTCCGTGCGGAATTGATTTCTGCGGAATTCTATTTCGCTAGCGATTTCTGTAACATTCCTGTATATTGATTTTTTTTTGTATTTTGAATTATCTTTTTTTAGATTCCTAGAATTTCTGAATCTCTTGCAGAAAACTCTTTGTTATCGATTCATGATGTAATTTTATGGAATGTAATCTCTTCCATATCTCTAAAAGTCAAGCCATGAATTGTTTTCCTTTTATTTTGAATTTGATTTTTTATTTTTATACAATTCTATTAAATATTTTATACAAGTTTTATATTGAGTTCTAGATCGTTTCCAATATCCCCAATGAGCTCCTTTTTGACTGAATAAATAAAACTGTTGTCAAGTTTACTATAACATCTATTTAAATAACAGTCCTTGATTTGTTTTTCTTTAGCTGCAAAACTGTATTTTGCATAATTTATTTCAATTTCTATGAATTCTACTTTACAAAACAATTAAAATGAGATACATTCATGTTTTAGTCATAAATTTATCATTGTAGAATTGCTATAAATTCCTTTTGCTGCACATCTACAACAATTTTTGGGCCAAATTCCTTGAGAACATTACGAAAATAGAACTCGAAACAGGATTCAGTTTTCAGTAAAAAAAAAGGAAAGTATTTGCCTAAGTATGTGTTTATTTAAAGGGACTTTCGAGCAGTGTAAAGCGCAGCTGGTAAGCTGGTAACAGGTCAGGAGGGCTAAGAACCGAACCGAACTGATACTGATACTGATAATACTTGGTTGGTATGCAAATTTGATTTGTTGCCCCGTTGTACGTGAGAGTGTCCATTGCCCCCGAGGACCATAGACCATAGAAGAAAAGGGCTCAAGCCTAAGGACGAAGCACGAAGGACGAAGGACTAAGGACAGTGGGTGGCTTGTGCACTTTGTAACTGGTTGTGTAAACACTCCAAAAGAAAGCAGAAGCTCAGCAGCTCAAGCTCAAGACAATAGGACTAGTCGGCGGTGATACAGTCGAGCGGTACTCGACTGTCGGAGACCCCGTACTTATTATAAAGATATCTCAAACAACAAAAAGATTTTCATACTAAGACTTTATTTGGACTGATCGTTCCTATGGCAGCTATATGATATAGTAATCCGATTTCAATCAAATTTGGTCAGTATGTATGGGACCATCTTTTATACATATTCTGTCAGTTTGGTTGAAATATCTCAAACAGCAAAAAAGTTTTCCATACTAAGACTTGATTTTAAACTGATTGTTCCTATGGGAGCTATATGATATAGTGGTCCGATCCAAAATCTAAAACAAACTCGATCTGCTTGCAATATAGACGAACCTTCATACCAAGTTTGGAGTCTCTAGCCCTTATAGTCTCTGAGATCTATTCGCTCTTACAGACGGACAGACGGACGGACGGACAGACGGACATGTCTATATCGACTTGGCTGTTGATGCTGATCAAGAATATATATACTTTATGGGGTCTGCCACGCCTCCTTCTGCCTGTTACGCACATTTTTTTTGTGACAAAGTTAATAGACCCCTTTACTTTTTTAAAGTACGGGGTCTAAAAAATAGGAAAATAAAAATATAAAAAGGGCAGCGACAAAAGGGTCAGGGACTGTCAGTCCGTCAGTTAAGGACAGGCGCACAAAAGGGGAGAAGAGAGAGAGAAGGGGAAGGGGAAGGGAAACTGGAAGTAGCATCACATGACATGAATCGACGGCGTCGTCCGTCCGCCTTGGCATTCAACTTGTCGCGGTAATTGCGTAGCATTTCCATAGATTAAGGGATTTACTCAACTGCTTTCACTTTCACTTTCACTTTCACTTGGACGTCACCGATACCAGAACAGAACAGACCCAAAGACAAAGGCCGACAAAGACACCAAAAGGGCCAAAAAACTGAAACTGAAACTGAAACCAGAGCTAAGAAATTTTTGGCACGCACCAAACAGAAAAAAAAAAGGAAGCAAAGGAAAGGAAAGGAAAGGAAAAAAATGCTTGAAGTGTAGTAAAACGCTTGTGTTAAATACTTTTATTGAGATGGTAAGCCTTTTTATTAGCTCAGACCTAAATAAACAAGCCGGCAACGAAGCAAGCGGGTCGGACATGCAGCTAAATTCCCCCCCACTTCCAATCCCCTTTTCTTCTCCTTCTCCTTGCCACCTTTTTATCTGTCTAAAGGGACCAAGGACTAAAAGGGTAAGGGGTCCGCCGTTTAACATACTTTAAACATGTTTTTCCAGCCTGAAATAAACATTTAAGCACTGAAAAAACAACGAAATAAAACCCCAAAAAAATAAAAGGCCAAGCAAATGCGATAAATTCGCTGAAATTAAGCGACAAACACAAAAAAAAATACGAGCAAATTAAATAGCTGCTTGAAATGAACTCATAAAGATGCGATTGACACAAAGTTGGCCTAGAGTGCGATTCTAAAGCGATTAACAGGTAAGACCTGCACCTATAAAAGATACACTAATTGAATCTAAAGCTTGCAAAAACGATTGAGGATGCTTAGCTTCGATTAGACTTCTTTAAAAAGGACTTTTTTTTAAGTCATTTTTGAATATCTTCTTAATTTTGGAAATGCTTGGGAGTCTTTAAGCGCTTTAGTCGAGTTCCCGACAATAGAATAGACAAAAAATATTTTTTATTGCATACTTTTAGGCACTTGCATTGCTTTAAAACTTAAATCAGCCATTACGACTATTCTATTCATTCGATCTTGTTGCGTTTAAGTTGGATGATAGCTTATAATAGTAGTCAAAGTTTTTTTTTTTTTTTTTTTAAAGTCATTTTTATTAAATTTTTATACTATATATGGGTATTTCCAGGATCGCGAACGCGACATTCGTACGACTTTAAATGAAAAAAAAAATTTCAAAAATTGACATTTTCCAAAAATGTTTTCTCACGTGTTTAATGCATTTTATCAACTCTATTTTTATGATAAAAGACAATCTTTGAAGACTTGTCGTTTTTTAATTATTTATAGAAAACAATGCATCGCGAACGCGACGAAAAATGGAAGTCATTTTTGACTTCATCTTGACAAATGCGAAAGTCTGCGAAATGTGGCGAGTAATTTGGAAGAAAATACTCTTAAACCATAATAAAATAATGTAGTTTTCCATTTTAGAAATAATTTTGATATGTTACTACCGTTTTATATATTTTACAAGTTTTCTTAGTAATTTGTAACGTGACATCGCGAACGTGACAAGATTTCCACCTAGTTTTTCCAAGAGTTTGTTCATCAAATTTTATTCTCTACTAGGGGGCTCCGCCCCCTGCTTGCTTCTTGAAAAGAAGGTCTTTTGTTGTCCAGCTTAACAAACTTAAACTGCTCGCTTCGCTCGCCAACCCGCAGCTCGCTTCGCTCGGAAAAATTTAAAAAACTTCTTTAGTTGTCCGGTTTAACAAGTTAATACAATATAAGCGGGTCCGTCCCCTGCTCGCTTCGCTCGCAAAATTGAAAAGAAGGTCCTAGTAGTCCGCTTTAACAAATTTATATAATATAGCATTTTTTGTAAAAAAACGGAAATATTTAACTTCCGCTGTCCGCGGTTTTAATGTTTCTTCCTTGCAATTGAACTTTGGCTAAAAGTCAGATTTAGTGATTTGGCGGGAAAAATCCAGATTTGGCGGGAAAAAGCTAAATTTGAGGAAAAATTCAAAATTTAGCAGGAAGAGTTAATGTGTGAGTTTTCTAAGAATATCTCATACAACAACAGATTGTAAAGGTTAATTTGCATCCAATTGTTCCTATGGCAGCTATATGATATAGTAATCCGACTTTGACCAAATTTGTGCAGAATGTAAGAAACAGTCCCAAACATACAATCTGTGAGTTTGTTTGAGATATCTTAAGAAACAAAAAAGTTTTTCATACTAAGCAATTCTGTGACCTTTGACTTTGATTTTGACCCACTTACAGGTCGAATTTCGCCCGATGAAATTATCTCACCTATGTTGTGTGAAAATTTCAGCTTTCTATCTTTTACCGCTTGGGCTACACGTTGATTCTCAGTCAGTCAGTCAGTCAGTCAGGACAAAAAAATTTATATATATAGATATAGATTCCGATATTTAGCTCTTAGAACTTGTTTTAAATTAAACTTTCAATATATTTATATATATTAAAATGGTTTATGTTACAATCTTACTCCCTGACTTAGTGTAATCGTTAAAATACAAACGGTCCATTTTGAAAATCAATTTTTAAGAAAATAGGCAAAAATATGGAAAAAGTGAATTTATTCCAATGTAGAATCTATATGTTCATCCTATTGAATTTCTTCTAGCGTATATTGATAAAATAAATAACTTGAATACATTGAATACATAACTTAAACTAGTTTTATTAGCGTAGTTTCGTCATGCATTTAAAAAAAAAGCAATTTTGAAAGGAATAATTCTTAGTTTGATTATATCTTCATATAAGTAAGTGTGATAATTATTCCAAAGAACAATATATAATTTAATCAAAATTATGTGATAAATTTAAATTGCTTGAACGTCTCTAAGATTTAATTAAATTAACTCGACTACTATTAAGAAAAGTTGCAATTTCTGTTTATGACTTTAATACTTATAAAACTATTCCAAGGTTAGACTTTTACTTAAATCCAGATACTAAGAGCATAAAGATAATCAATGGTTAAGTGCCCTTAGCTTAAAGTATGAAAAGAAGGAAACCTCTTTCAACATTTTACTGCTTTACAAAATCTTCCCTAAAGTTTGTTTTAAAGTCTGAAAAGAAAACAAAAGTTTTGGCCTGAAACTGAGCGCTGAAAATCAATATTCTTAAGCATTTTGTTGGGTAACTACAACATCGAGTTGTTCAACGCTAACAATAGCCATAATAAAATTCGAATTACAGGGTATACTCGCATGCCACTACAATAATAAAATTCTAATTACAGGGTATTTTAGACTCGTATGCTAATCGAGTGAAAGCATTTTTCAATTTTAGCCGTTATTTAAATGTTTCAATTGGCAGCATCTCCATCTCCATTGCCTCTTATTCCCCTCTCCCTCTCCCACACACCACCCCCTTCCCACTCTCTCTCTCTCTCCCTCCCTCACTCATTTCGCCATCTCGTTATTCATTTGTGGCGTCTGTCGATCGCTTAATGTTTATGGAGTGCGAGTGGCGAGAGCTTTTAAGTCTTAAGATTTTGGAAGCCACTGTAAAGGCGGCAACATCAACAACAGCAACAACAACAACAACAACGACAAGGACAACAACAACAGCACGCACGCATTTAAATCAAATTTGTGTGTGTGTGTGTGCGTGTGTGGGAGGGAGAGAGAAAGTCATAAAGTGTTGTTTAATGGCATTTTTCATCCATTACTTACCGTTATTATGCTAATGAGGTCGTTACGCGTATTTGTGTGTATATTTTATTTATATTGGATTGTGCGTGAGTCGAGCACACATGACGGCACACACACACACACACACACACACATATAAATATATATACACATATATAGAGACATCATCAGCGGCAACAATAAATCTGCATACATTTTGTTAGCGCACAAACAGCAATAACAACAATGTCACAAATACTGTGTCTCTCTGTCTCCCTTTCTCTTTCTATCTTTCTGCGCCTCTGTCGCTGCTTGTCCAACAGTTGTTTTTGTTCTTTGTTTGTGGCTAATTGAGAGACTTGCTGTCGTTTGTTAAATTTTCTATAGCATAATTTCGGGCGCGGCGCTTTAAATGGACTCGCGTTGCCAATTGACATGCATACACTTGATTGCTAGCATTTGGCAATGCAACAAGAAATCTGCATACATTTTATTAGCTCACAAGCAACAATGTGTGTTTTTGTGTGTGTGTGTGCATGTGTGTGTGTGTGTGTATGTCTCTCTCTCTCTCTTTCTTTCCTTTTGTTTGTTTGCCCAACAGTTGTTTTTGTTCTTGCTGTCATTTGTTAAATTTTCTATAGCATAATTTCGGGCGCAGCTCTTTAAATGGACTCGCGTTGCCAGCTTTAATGAACACGCGTTGCCAATTGGCACGAGAATGCTCGCTGTTGTTGCTGTTGTTGTTGTTCTCGTTCTTGTTTACCGTATGAAGTTGATATGAACTGCGGCAGAGGCCCAGCGGCAAAAGCATCGAAGAGTCCCGTTATGAGCACAACAACAATTGAAGCAGCAACAAGAAGCAGAACAACAACGGTAAATGCGAAATGCAAACACAACGCTAACTTTGTGTATGTGTGTGTGTGTGTGTGGAGCAGCAACTGCTTGAGGAGCAGAATGAGTGAGGAGTAGAATGAGCAGCAGATTGTGGAGCAGAGCAGAGTGTGAGGAGTAGAGTAAAGAGCAGTGGCGTTGGGTGGCAGGAGGGGGAGAGCGGTTACTTGTCGGCGACAAGAACCGCATTGGCAGGCGGCATGGGGCAGCGTCGCAAACTTTTGCTTCTGAATACGTAAAATGTTTTGGTAAATGTGTCCCAAATGTCGTTGACGAACGCAGTGCGAAAGGAGGGGGAAGGTGGGGAGGGGGGGTAGCAAGGCGGCACCGCAAACGATTTGCACGCAGCGGCGTAGTGGCAAGGGGGCACAAGAGGGCATGGGTAGGTAGGTAGGTAGGCAGGCAGGCAGGCAGAAAGATGGTACGATTCTAGCGACATTTCATTCGATTCGTGGCTAAATAACTTGGTTTTCCAAAACGCCAAAGGGCCGCCAAAAATGTAGCTGGAGAGGGTAAGGGGGTGGGTAGGGGAGGGCGGTTAAGGACTAGACTAGAGACAGAGAAGGTAAGAGGAACAGGAACTGGAACAGAGACTGGGCATTGAGCTGTGTTGTTTAGTCTGTAGACAGAACGCGGTCTGTGGTCGCTGGTCGATGCGGTTGTACTTGCCACTTGCCCCCCCTCTTCACTCTGCCCGCTTGTTGTTGTCTATTGCAGCTGTTGGAATTGTTGCGCCTTATTTGAGAGGGGGAGGGGCAGGGAGGGGATTGGGTCTCCATTCTATCGCGGGGCACTTCTTAAGCGCTTTCTTGTCCTGCGGTGCTCGTTTGTTTGTCGTGCACATAAATCCTAGCGCTAGTTGTCCCAAAGGCACTGCCACTGGCAGCCCACGGTGACAGTTGTTTACCCCACACCCAACCACCTAACTACCCACCACACCACACCACACCACGCCATCTCGGTTGGGACTCTGCCCAACCACCTGCCCAGTCAGTGTCACAGCTCAGTGGTTGCTGTTGCCGTTGCAAAAACCGCATACTTAATTATGAAGTCGCCGACGCTTCAGCTGCTCTCCAGCCTCCTGCCTACCTGCCTACCTACCCCCCTAACCACCGGCCCAACGCTTGTCCACCTGGTGCAGAAACCTGGGCAGAAACCAGGCCGAAACAGCTGCGCCTGGAGCCGTCTTAAAGCTACTTTCAATATCTTAAGAACTAAATAAGTGTAAACTGAATTCAAATTCCATATTTCTGTTATACCCTGCAAGTGAATAGACTTTCAAGAGGGGTATGCAACTCACTACAAAATTTGCAAATTTGAACTAATTCAAAACAATTACTAGAGTCATAATTGTTGTTTCAGAAGGATTGCAACAATCACATATGTTTATAGGGTATCTTGAAGGCCAGTTTTGAGCTGTTTGCTTAAAGCCTGTTGCTGGAACTGGTCCGAGTGCGATGTGATTCAAATACAGCTTCCTGAATGCTATTCGAAATGGCGTCAGCTGCTTATGTTGAGAATTTCTTAATCTGACGTTCTAATGAATGTCATAAATTTATTGTGCTCGTGTACCAAGTGCACCCTCAAGGGCGTTTTTGCTATTTTTGGGAAGCGTTTCTCGATTGGCTTCGTTTTAGGGCCAACACAGCGTCGTGATTTTCAATTGTACAGCAGAGCAAACTGTGCTGCTGCTGCTGCTTCTGCTGCTGTCTAGCCAGTCCTTGCTTCCACCCCATTCCCAATTTGGATTGTCAGCCCTCAAGTGAAGTGGTCAAGTGAAAAGTTGAGTTCTGTTCTGTTCTGTTCAGTTCCATTCGGAGTTTTAGCACTTGTCCCAAACAGTCCGGTAGTGCTCACGATTGTTTTGCTGCCGCTTCACAGCTCTGACATCATCATTTTAATCATCGCTAGACGGATCTGCACCCACACAACCATCACAACCACCACCACCCCAGTTCCTTCTTTTGCTCCTTCCATTTGCCGTTTTCCATCTTCAATCCACTGTCCATTTTGTCCACTCATGTGTGCGTGCTGGTGCTGTCAATTCTTTTGCTGTTACTTTGCCGATAAGCCAAAAGACCCCCAATCTTCGGCTGGACATAAAGAGAGAGAAAGAGGGAGTCTGTGGAGAGTCCTTCGAATCTTTTGGCGAGTCGTTTCGAGTCCTTTTGGACACATTCGACATGCGACATGCACGCTACAAGATAATCACATTAAAAATAGTCCCCCGCAAACAGTTGACCACCCACATCAATATCAATCCAGCGACTGACCCGATAACATTCAGCTTACAACCACCCAAGTGTACCACCCAAAACCGTTCCAACTGTCCATTGTCTAACTATGCTTATCTATATAAATGTAATATGTATTGGCAAATTGCAAGATTTGCTTCATAATATTTGTGTGCCTTTATTTTGGAGTTATCACTCCCTCTCACAACCACCCAAGTACCCAAGCACCGCACCGCACCGCACCACCCAACCTACATTGTGGTGCCTTTTGTGCTCATTATTTCATTTAGGGCTTTTATTGTTTTTCGCATGCCATTAGTCAGTTTTGATTTACATGGGGCCGCCACAGTGGTACGGCCGGTGGTGCGGTACTGCCGTGGTTCGGTGTAACAATAAAAATAATAAAAACAACTGTCGCTTAACTTAATAAGAAAGAAAAACAACAGGAAAAAAAAAACAAACGAAATACGAAAAGCACAACAGAATTGAAGACAAAACGAAAAAAAGAAAAAAATTTGAAAATGAAATGAACAAGTGTCCTGTGGCCCTCGCACCACCGCGCACCGCCGTACGTAGCACCAACAGCTCAAAAGTGAAAAGAAAATCATTCAAAATGACTGTAAAAACAATGAAATTAGGCCGAAGTCTGAGAAATCTAATTATTCATCCCCTTGTACCGAATTTCCTTCAAATTGGAATTGGACTAGCCTAGCACCAACCCCAACCCCCTACTGAAAAGCCAGCCCAGTCACAATCCTAACTCAACAGAAATTGAACTAAAGTCTCATTTCTGCCTGCTGTCAGGCATTACAAATTTCTTGTTGATTTCTCTAGAATTTTTACGTGTTTTTTTTTTTTTTTTTTTTTTCTTTGGGTGGTTCAACTGGCAACTGTGAGTGTGGGTCAACTTGTTTACTTAGCAATTTCTGCAGCCGGGCAGCCCCAATTGCCATGCCGTGCCGTTAGCCACTGAGCGACGCATTCCGAAAGCGTCGCATTAAGTAGACAAGTGTGGCAAGTGGCATGTGGCAAGTAGCGAGTGGCAAGTAGCAAGTGGCAAGTGAGGCGCGTAGCACAGTGCAAGTTGTCAATTTTTTCGGACTTTGCTACGAAGAACGAAGCAGCCCCGACGACGACGAGGACGAGGACGACGCCCCACGACGAAGCACGACAGGAGACAGGCAACTGGAGTCGGGAGACTGGCGACTGGCGACTAGCGACTAGCGACTAGCGACTGGCGACTGGAGAGAGGAGACACACAACTGACTGACGCATGCGTTGTGCGAGGCAAGCAAAGAAGGACTTCCCACTTTTGCAATGTGGTGCCGCCTCAAACGGTTTTCCATTGGGAGGCGTGTGGCACCAACGCTTGCGCCTCTCCAAGCGCCACATTCATTTGCCACACGCCACGCCACAGCACAACATTGCTCTCACTCTCTTTCGCTCTGTTTCTGTCTCTGTCTCTCTCTCTCTTGCTTGGCGTCGTCTCTCTGCATGTCGTTGGCTCCCTCTCGCTGGCACATAGGCAGCAGCTGGTATATAACTATATTTATATACATATGTGCTATTGCCCCCTGTCCCCTGTCCCACGGTCCCACTGTCCCTTCTCCTATCAACCCCCTACCCCCCACCCTTCCTAGCTACCTTCCCTTCCATTTCAGGGTGGAGCATATTACATAAAATACCTTTTTGCAATCCATCAAAGACAGCAACGTATCCACTGACCCCGCTCATGAACTCACTACCTCCCTACCTAACGACCCCCTACCTACCTCCCTACCTACCACCCTATTTAACTCCCTCCTCACTTCCCATTGCACTAATTTCCTACTCACTCCCTTCCCAGTTTCATTGATATTGGCGCCCGCGTTTTCAATACCAATTAATTAATCTGTAATTTGGCAACAAAATCAGCTGGCAAACTTTTTTTTTTTTTTTTTCACAATTTTCAATTCTTGGCTTAAAGCTGAACTTAAAGTGTCTGCTTGACCAGACGTGGAAATGCGCCAACAGCCAAAACAGAAAATTTCCCGATGAAAAACAATTTTCAATTATGGCCTCAAGTTTTCAACCGGCGAAAGTTTTTGCCGAAAAACTTTTGGCGCGCGCGACTTTTACTTTAATTTCTCGCCAAAAGCTTTCACTCTGTTCTTGTTCTTGTTGTTGTTTTTAGAGTGGGAAAGAGAGAGAGACGGGGGGTAAAGTAGAAAACTCTTTAAGTTGCTGCCGAGTTCATTGTCGTAGGGCAGGTGCAACGGCCTAAACACAAAACTCAACTCAAAAACAACTGAACTCGACGCTCGATTGTCGATGGTCGATGGTCGACTGCCAAATGTGCAGGTAGCGTAACTAAATGTTAATTTTAAAGGGGTCTTTTTCCTAGGGAAGACGTAGAAGGCGTTGGGGGGCTAAAGGGTCGTCGGGTTATTGGGCGCCATAAATTCAATCTATATCGAATTAATCGATTATATATACTCGCATGTAACTCTGTCGGCATTGCGTTTCCGTTTCCGCAACAGGAAACCAATTCAACACACACACGCACACACACACACACACACACACACCAAAAAGCTAAAAAAAAAAGGGTTAAAGATTTATTAATAACTTGCACACTAGCAGCAAGGGAAAATAGTACGGAAAAAGGCAGTCAGCGGTAAGGGGTTGGGGTTAGTTTTCTTGCTAGCGAGGATCAACAAACCGTTGACGGTTACCCTACCCTACCCGCCCAACCCCTGCCCTACCCTACCCCACACTACCCCTGCTCACTTGTCTCCCATAAACTGGGCGCTGCTGGTAACGAGCGGAACAAACGGTCTTCGTAATCGTTAAGGGAAAGAGTCAAGAAAAGTGGAAGGAGCAAAGAAGAAAAAAAGTACAAAAAGGGGGCAGAAAAGGGGTTAAAGGGGCAAGGGGTAAGGGGCAAGCGTCGCGTTTCGGCGTGGATCACTGATTTTTATAACGTGACAACACGCAAAGTCACAATAGACATTTAGAGCCGTTGGAGCGAATTCGCTTCGATGCCATCGAATTGATTAGGTCGACAGGCAACTGTCAAGTCAAGTCAACATAACCCTTCCATGCGGGGTTAGCTAGCGAAATGCCCCACTCCCACCCAAAACAAAAGCAGAAAAATGAAGAGAATCCCCTGCATGTCAACGACTAACACAGAAATCAATGTATTTCATTAATGGCAAATGTGTGCCGGCTCTAATAGGCTTTATTGCCCATTGTTATTATTAATATTGGCATGCAACAAGGTCGTCGCATTGCTCAGCACCCGGTGAAAGGCCCCAACCCCATTCCCAACCCCAATCCCGCCCTTCTCAACTCAAAAATGTCAACGTCTAGAAGGCAAACAGTCAACCGTTCAGTTTCTTAGTCACGCTAATGTCTTGTGCGCTTTCGTCACTAGCGAATAGACTAACTAAAAGCCGTTGACAACTTGTAAGATAATGACTATAATATATTATATAAAATATGTACATCTTTACCAATTTAAGCAACAACTTAATTCATTCGTACGGATTCAACAAAAGGAATTACAAGTCTTAGCTCAGAATTTGGAGTTGATTTCAAGCTGTTGGACATTTTCGATTCTAATATTTATAAATCTGTTATAAATCTCTGTAAAAACTGTTGACAACTTGTAAATATTTATGAGACAATAAAATATTTAAAATAATACTTCTTTATTTATCTTGGCAACAATTTAGTCAATTTGCAGTGGTTCAACAAAAGAGAATCCATATTTCAACTTGGAAATTGAAGTTCATTTGAATTTGTTGATTTGCTAAACATTTTGAATTCTCATATTAATAAAAATATTTATTCCATTTCTAAGTGGCATTATTTTGCATTTAATTCCACATTTTATGTTTTTAGATTGATTTCCTTATTGATTTTTGGCTATTCACGATGATATATTTGAAACTGTTGTATCCATTTATATATTACTACATTCAAAGGATGGTCTTTAGTTGTCCTGCTTAACAAATTTTTATAAAATAAAATTTTTTGTAAAAAAACGAAAATATTTAACTTACGCTGCCCGCTGTTTTTAATGTTTTTCCAAATTTAGCAAGAAGAGTTAATCTGTGAGTTTTGTTATGATATCTCATACAACAACAGAGTTTTTCATTCTAAAGGCAATATGATATAGTATTCCGACTTTGACCACATATTGTCAGAATGTAAAAGACAGTCCCAAACATGCAACTTGTGAGTTTGGTTAAGATATCTTAAGAAACAAACAAATTTTTCATACTAAGCAATTTTCTGAACTTTGACCCCGAATTTGACGCACTTACAGGTCGAATTTAGCAAAACGCACTGTGAAATTATCTCACCTATGTTGTGTGAAAATTTCATCTTTCTACCTTTAACCGTTTTTTTTTAAATTTTTTATTTTTTTATTTTGTTCATTTGGTCCTAAAGAACTCAAAACCAAGTTTTCACCTTAATCGAAGTCGATAACCCATTCAAATTTGCATCGAAACATGAAAAATCATCGAAAAATGTATAATCAGTGTTAAAACACTGTTTTTGCATGTTTCGATGCAAATTTGAATGGGTTATCGTACTCCGATTAAGGTGAAAACTTGGTTTTGAGTTCTTTAGGACCAAATGAACAAAATAAAAAAATAAAAAATTAAAAAAAAATTTTTTTTTTTTGTCCCATATAATTTTAAAATTTTCCGATCCAAGTCGGCACGGGTTATCATACTCCGATTGAGGTAAAAATTTATTTCTGAGTGCTTTAGGACCTAATGAACAGAACTAGCCCGTATGCGTTTAAAAATATTGACTTTGACCAAATAAGGGACACCCTAATACATATATATTTTTTTTTTATTTATACACATCTTAAATTAATGCAATAATCACATTTAATATTAACATATAATTTAATATTTCTTAACATCCCGATTTCTTAATATGCCTTTAATTGTTTATATTATTCCTACCACCAGAATTGCGATTACATTCAGCTGGTCTCCCACATTTATTCCAGTATCATCTCTTAAACCTTCCCTCATTTTGTTATTTTATTGTTATGAATAATTTTTTCTTTTTTAGTTAAATTTCTAATTAGTTTAAGTTGCAGGGCACTTTTCATATGTATATAAATTAATTAATTGTGTTAACAATATTTATGTTTAGCATCATTCAACAAGCTAAAATAAACTAAATCAAATTCTTAAACTTCTTAAGTAAGTTAGATGTTGTAGGCGACTTAGCTACAGATATTATTCAAGGGACACATATGTAGTATAGTTTTCTTATAAGGAATGTTCTGGTTTGGAATCAATATTCGATTAATATTCACAGTTATGGTTGGAGCCAAGTTCAAATTCAAATTCAAATTCAAATTCAATGAATCCATTTGCATCGACTTCGGCTTCGACAGAACTGAGCACAAAAGAAGCAACTACAAATTGTTTGTTTGGCATGTGAGAGAATTCCGCTTTTGACCAAACTCGAAAGGTTCAATGGAGCGTGGAGAATGGCGAGTGACGGAGTGGGAGAAGCGGACTTTCAATTTCCAAGAGAAGGAGGAGCAGGGGGAGTGTCCTGTCCAGAGTCGGTGCACAGCGGGGGGGCGGATGCGGAATGGAAAGGAGCGGAGCCCAAAGGCGCTGAATGTGCGCACTTAACAAACTCGTAAATAATCAGAACAATGCGAGTGGCCAGCGAAAGTGCGCAGCGGGGTCAACGGGGGTCAAGGGGAAGGAGCAAAGGCAGGGCAAAGGCAGGGGAAAGGGGCAGGGAACCAGCGACGGATGCTCTAAAAATTGAATAAAATGCAAATTTTATTTTATTCCCATTTCTTGTATTTTTTTTGGCATTTTTTTGTCGTTTTTTATTTTGGTTTTTTTAGAAAAGCAAACAAAATAATTCAATGCGTGACAATTTGGCAAGTGTGTGTGTGTGTAGTGTGTGTTGTGTGTGTTCTTTTTTTTCTTATATTTTATTTTATTCAATTTTTTTGTGTGCTATTTTTATGGCCGGCTGACATTACGCCCGGAAATATTAACGCATGTACGACGTCTCCACTCTGCATGTGTGTGTGTGTGAACATTTGAATGTTTGAATACAAATTCAGTTTGCCATTTTGACACACATGAATGACCGGCAAGTGGACGGGGTCCTTTAGGCCGGGCCAAGGCAACTTGGCCAACATGACGCCCGCTAACGCAAATTCCATTTCACAATTTTCCTTTTTGCTCAGTATTCAAAGGGTACAGATATGTTATACATATTACTCAGTGGCAAAATATGACATTTCAGTTCTTATATATTTAGTACATGCAGTTCATACAGTTAGTCAAATAACTGCTTTGACAAATTAAAAAATACCTTATCCTTGTTTGTTTACTATTTTCATATTAAATATCTTTCATCTATATACATAAAACTCTTTGTCCTAACTCACTGACTAACTGAGAATCATTGTGTAGGCCAAACGGCTAAAGGTAGAAAAATGAAATTTTCACACAACATAGATAATACAATTTTATTGTGCAATAACAAATTCGACCTGTAAGTGGGTCAAAATCGGAGTCAAAGGTCACGAAATTGCATTTTTAAAAGTCTGTAACGAATTTTTAAGTCGATTTTATTGCATCACCAGCTTAAAAGTTTCTATAGATCAAGTCTGATTTAAATTTTAAATGCAAATTGGACCTTGAATTTTAGTATATATAATATACATAAACCATGTTCTCTATAAATGTTTCAAATTTCAGCACAACTGCATAATAAACACAGAAGTTATTGAAATAAATATGTGAAATTTTTTGAAAAAAGACAAATGCAAGAAAAGAACAGAACTGGCGACATCTATTGCTCATTATTTGCAATATGTTTATATGTAAATGTATGTTAGCATACTTGAATATTACAAAGCAGAGGACAGCGTATCTCTTAGTCGAGCACACTCATTTAAACAGTTTTTTATTTAATTTTTATTTATTTATTATTATTTTTTTGGCAAATGCTTTATGCGCGTATGAATAAAAATTCAGTGAACACTCTGCCTATGCAGCAATGTCCTGTTTTTGTCCTGCGAGACAAAGACTCAGAGTCAGAATCAGACTCGGACTCGGACTCAGATTCGGACTCTAACTCCAACTACAACTCCAACTCTGAGTCCAAGTCCGTGTCCTATGAAAATCAATCGCTTCGTTTTAGCGAACGCATTTATTTTCATTTCGCTGAGATTCGTTGAAGGGATGCGGGTTAAGCCTGCAGATAGACAGGAAAGGGCACAAGGAAAAGGCTGTGGAAATGGCTGTGGAAAAGGGAAAGGGGAAACGGGAGTTATAGCTGGGAATATGTTTGGTCATAGGGTTTTTGTATTCGCTACTTGATTTCAATATATTTATATATGTATTATTATTTGGATTGTGGCAGTCAAGTGCTCTCCCCTCATCCCTCTTACCCTCCCCTTGCCCCTTGCCCCTTAACCCTCCCCTGCCCCCATATATAGAGGGAAACCCTGCGGGCGTGCGGACTTTGTACCTTTTCATATTTGGCAAATTTGAGCATATTTTATCACCATTACGTAGCGTCGTGACCCTCAGGCACACACACACACACACGCACACACACACACACACATGGCAGGCTGTGCCTTAGATGGGCTCCAGATATTGGCACCCAAGTAACCCGCATATGTATGTACACCGAAAAAAATAGCTTAGCTATAGCTTAAATTCATGTTTTTAATTACTTGATTTTAGCATCTTTTTTTTAAGTATGTGTTTAGGTTAGTATTTAACAATAAACACAATATGCGTATAAAATGTTGAAATAGTCAAAAAAAAAAGCCAAAAATAATTAAATTTACGGAAAAAGTCTTTAAATATGGCCTTAATAAAAATTAGGGATGTAAATCCTATTTAAAAATCGAGTTTTAAGTTGAAATGCTTAAAGCGTTAAAAGAAAAATCGTCAAAAAAAAAGTTATCGATTTAAAATACTTGGAAATCGCTGCCGCGCATAATCGAGCTGTCGTTTATCGATGTATTTGCACATCACTAATAGAAATGATTGTGGAAAATAAAGTAAAAAATTGCACTTCAATCAAGTATCGAATAAGAAACGCAGAGCTTAAGGAAATTTTGACACTGCTTGGTATTGTTTTTATGCCAGACTTTTTAAAGTGTATGTGTGAGCGGGAAGGCGGGGGACACTTGGGAACGAGGTCGTTGTTTTGTTTTGCATGGCAACCCTTTTTTACGTCAACGTCGTCATCATACAGATGGAGATGGAGATGGAGATGGTGACGGTACTGACGGTACCGGCGACTGAGCAGGGAACCCGCATCCCAGTAGCACACACACGCACACACACACACACACACACACACACACACACACACACACACACAACAGCAGCCACATCCAATCAAGCAACGAACTTTCAACTTGGTACTGCCCCAAACCGTCCCCCTACCGTCCTGCATCGTCTTTCGTTCTCCGTCCAACCCGCTTGACTGCCACTTAGGCAAATAAATAATAACGGACGGCCAAAAAATTTGTTTAAACAAACTGGAAAATTTATGAATATGTTGAAGTTTTTGGCACACAGCTAAAAAAAAATGGTGAATCAAAAGACGCGTCAAATTGAAATTGAAATTGAATAACGACGAATGCTTTGTACTCTGAAAAAAAGTGAATTTAGGAAGTAAAAGATTAAATATTTAGAACACTTGATCAACAATAAATAGAATAAAAGTTAATTAATGTGACCATGGAGGACTAAGAACTTTAAGAAGAACACTAATAAGCAAACAAATTTGATGAAAACTGCAATTTAGATCAATAAATAGTCACTATACCAGTTGTACATCCAATTATACAGTTGTATTATACATTATGCAGTTGTACATCCAAGCTAGTGTCCAAATTGCAATACCCACCGAAAGTTGTACAGAAAGGTAAGGGCATTATTCGTGTAGGTTGCTTAAAGACAGGCCAAAAGGAAATTCATACAGCTCATTGATATTTATGGCGTACCCTTGGACTGCGGTGTGTTCAACAGAAGAGAAGAGAAGAAAGGAGTAGAGAAGAGAAGAGAATAGTAGAAGAATTGCTGATTGAGTGCTAGATTCCCCTTTCGCTAACAGGTAACAAATTTAGGTTTAGGTTTAGGTTTTTTTGCTTAACTTGATTGATTGAGTGCCGCATACCAACTGACAAAATGGGACAGGGACAGGTACGACACACAAGTAATAAGCACACAGATTGTAGCCTCTTCCCACCCCTCTGGTCACAACTCTCCCCTGCCCTCAAGGAGAGAGCATGTCCAAGACAATCTGCCAGCTGCGACAGCGAATCAAACAGAGAATAATCATAAAAAATATGTAAAGTAAAAATAAAATAAAAGAAATGTTATTTCATAATGCAAATTGTGCAGCTTCAATCACTACCCCCTCCCTTTGCACTCCCCCTTTTCAGCCCTGTTTTCAGTGCTGGGTATTAATGTCGAATGTCAAGCGAATGAAGAGACGTCCAATTGTCGCAACAGGACACGACGACAACTTCTTCCCCCTCACACACACAATATGGAAATGTTCTTGCCAGGAATAAGAAAAATGCGGTATTTAATGTGAATTACACCACTGTGACCACAATGCGGCCTGGCTTGTGACTGCGACTGGGACTGGGATTCTGACTGGGACTCTGTCGCCTCGATCATCGCACAAATGTAAATTTTCAATTTAAATGCAAATATCAATTTGTCAATGCTCGCTCACACTCTCAATCTGTATCTGACTTGTGCTCGGACACCTAAAAAAAACCAAAACCAAAATGAAAATGAAAATGAAAAAAATAGCAAGGAAAATCCGTAGCTTGTCCATTTCCAAAAATCCTTGCATTTTAACTAGTCAGCCGTAGCCCTGGGCCAGTCTCAATCCCAAATCTTGCTGCGACTTTCCCTTCTCCATTTCCCTACGCCATCGTCAATTTCTTGCTCTTAGCCTGGTTAGCAGGGCAATCGCAGTCAGTCAGAGTCAGTGGCAGCTGCTTATTCCGATTCCCATGTGGCCATGACAGTCGTGGCATTTAGCCATCATCATAACGCCAACTCAAGAGCCACCAGCTCGTATTTTTATTCTGTCTTCCTTTTACTTACACTATACACTCTCCAAATGTGACAACTTTAGCTATGTGCAACAACTGAAGCAATATTTCAATTACAAAAATTAACCTTATTCTAAAACGATATTTGAATAAGTTTTATATTTATTTCTGTGAATGTTACTTTATAACTATCTCTTATAAATTAATTCCAAGACCTATTCAACTCCCTAAACATTAACACCTGAGGAAAGTAATAGGCGATTGAAAAACTTGACAAAAGCGAGAAATATTTGGAACGAGATCAAAAATTTAAAGTATAAAGTGCGTGAGAAAAAGTGTTGTGCTTCAAATAGGAGTAACTTGAGCAAATAGTCATAAGAGTGACAACAAGAACTTAAAAGAACGTAAAACATTTACAGCGAGTAGTCTTTAGAGTGAAAAGCGACGAGAGCGAGAAGCAACGAGTGCCAGAAACGACAAGAGCGAGCAGCGAGATCGAGAAAGCAAACAAAACAAGAAGCGACGAGAGCGAGAAGCAAACAAAACAAGAAGCGACGAGAGCATGAAATCAACGAGTGCGAAATCAAAGAGAACATGAAGCAACGAGAGCCAGAAATGTCGAGAGCCAAAAACAACGAGAGCGAAAAATGACGAGAGCAGGAAGAAAAGCGAACTAGAAGTAACGAGAGCCAGAAATGACGAGAGCCAAAAACAACGAGAGCGAAAAATGACGAGAGCAGGAAGAAAAGCGAACAAGGAGTGATCGAGAGCCAGAAGTGACGAGATTCAATAACAACGAGAGCGCACAATGACGAGAGCAAAAGCAACGAGAGCAAGAGTTAATAAGAGCATAAAATAACGAGAGCGAGAAATGAGGAGATTTCCAAAACGGAAATAAAAAACTCAGTCAATATTTAATTTTATAAAATTATTTACCTTTATATGTGTTAATTTACAAATGTAACAAATTTTGAATATTTCTGGCTAAGCAACTTGTTGCTTGTTGCCTCTCTGTAAAGAGCATTCAGCATTCGTTGTGTGCGAGATTCCCTCGTTTATCTTATTTGTTAGCCGAACAAACGGCGCTGATTTTATACGTTTTCCCTGTGTTGATGTTGTGCCTAATTAGGAATTCACATCATTTTTTATTTGGGTTAAAATTATTCAAAAGTGGCAAAGCATTTCAAGCAGCATTTCCCAGCTGCGTCTTCAAGACTTCTATTTTTTTTTTTTTTTTTTTTAACATTTTTTTTTATACACAAATTTCTTACATTTATTTTTTTCTTCATAATTTTTTTGGCTTTGGCTGCTGGTTACGTGTTATAACTGAATCAGCGTGCGGTTGTTAGAGTTAACAGTAGCTGCTGGCAGTATGCGTACAGCAGCCTTGGCTTTTTTATTGACCAGGCCAACAGCTCGTTAAATGAACTGAAAGAGCCGTGCAGAAAGAGGCAAGAAAATAGGTGGAAAATTAAACATATTAAAAGTTTTTACACCTTTGATGATGAATTTTGTGCACAGTTGCAACCCTTTTTTTTGGGGTCAGCCCTGGCAGAGAACACCTTCCGCTTCTCCGTGTACCTCATTCCCCGCTTTCCTTTTGACTCGACGCACTTAACAAACTGTCGCGGTGGCTTGACTAAAAAAAAAAAAAAAAAAAAAAAAAAAAGTTATAAAAATGCAATTACATGGTCCTCGTCCTGTGTTGCCCAACTTAAGGATGCGGATGTGGCTGCTGCTTCCCTCTCCCCCTCTCTCTCTCTCTCCCTCTCTCTCTCGCTACTTGTGGCTGACTGGAAGTGCCCTCCAATTTGATTCACTTCATCAGCAAGTAAACCGACGCATTAAAAAATATTCACGTTCAACTTGCTGCATGCAAAATGAGCCAAGTAATAAAAAAAATTAAAAGGCAAGTCCTTAAACAACAACAACAACAACTATGAAACAACAACAAAATATAAAAAAAACTGAAACTGAAACTGAAAGAGTTGCCGTTGTTAATGAAATGCGCTAAAAGGGTTTAGACCTGACCTCAAAGTCAACTTCAACTTCCACTTCCTGGTTGCAGGAAGGACGCCGCCGGGACATGGCTAAAAGGACATGTGATACGCACTGAGCGGAGGCTGTCAACAGGTTAAACTACCGACTGCAAATGGTCAATGGAGCTCCAACAACAACAGCAACAGCAACGACAACATTTGCATTTCAAACAAACGATTAAAAGCAACAAACCAAAAACAATGCGCTAGAGTCGAGCGCACTCGACCGTAGGATACCCTGTACAAATGGATAGTCAGCATTGACAGTGACTATGGCATCTATGTATATGATGATATGACCCAGCAAACATTTGGGCGATGGTTCAATCGCCCATCGCCGAAAAGAGTCTTCTGCGAGTCGAGCAGGAGATTAATAGAAAATGAATCATCCAGGCGATTTTTTAGCGATAGAAAGCTGTCAATCGAAATAAATTGAATGTGAGAGAGTCTTCTGCGAGTCGCGCACGAGTTTTTTGAAAGATGCATCTTCCAGGCGATTGTTTAGCGATACCAAAAACACCAAAATGAGCTGATTCCGATTTTTTCTAGTACTTCAAAGTGTTAGTTCCGTAGCTCACTAGTTAAAGTTGCCGATCACTGCGGACGGCAGTCCGCGCTAGTGACGAAAGCAGCACGAAGGGTGCGAAGGCGACTAGCATATATACACAGGAAGAATGGAAAATTTGCTGTGACTGTCCGATCAGGTCGAGTTATATACCGATCGAAAGGTATCAACTCAACTTACAAATGTGCATACTAAGAGTTTTGGAAACTCACTGGTTCTTGAGATAAACAGGTGTAAGTGGGGGGGGGAAAAATTTAAATTATTAGAGCTAATGGAGCCGTTGGAGCCTTTTTGAATTGTTTTTGAATTTTTTACTATTCTAATCAAAAATACGCGTCGAATGACACCTCGATCATCGAAATCCGACAACTGGTTCAAAAAATAATTAATTTTGAAATTTTTGGTGCCCTTCTCAAAACGAGATGAAAAGTCAGTCTGTTTGTTTGTTTGTTTGTTTGTTTGTTTGTTTGGATCAAATCGTTGATTTAGCTTAAAAGCTTGAATGAGGACTTGTTCCCGCTCAAAAATCTAGAGACGTTTGTTCTACGACTTTTTCGAAAAATCGCTAGCTTAGCGGGAAATCGCTAAAAACCGCTAAAAAAAAATTGGCATTCGGCACTTTGCGCAAAAAGCTTCAGCTTCTTTGCATCTAAAAAAAAACTTTTTGCGCAGTGCCGAGTGCCAATTTTTTTTTTTACTTTGTATGAATATTAATTTTTTTTGGCATATACAATAAACGAGCGGGGGTTCGCGAGCGAAGCGAGCAGGGGGCGGAGCCCCCTAGTATATAATAAATTAACATATATAAAAAATGTAATATATTTCGTCACAAATTTGGATATCAGAAATTTTGTGGCATGGAAATGTTTTCGTCCCTAGACTTTTACCGCGTAAAGAGGTTTTTTTGGGGGATCTGTCATACTCCGAACTTTCAATTTTGAGGTTCGATTCCCATGTAACATAATCTGCTTTTTGACATAGAAAGCTCTTTAGTTAGCGCGTGTCTTAATAACAATAAATTAAGCGGAAGAGTTTTTATTGAAGACTCGCAAATAAGTCTTTCCGAAGTGTCGCGGAAGCGGCGAGTAGCTTGAGACTCTCTGGCGATTAAAAATGTTTGCTGGGGATGGACTGATTTCAATGAAATTTAGTCAGAACGTAGAGGGAATCAATAAAGCTTGTATGCACCCTGTATTTAAACGTTTAACCGTTTACTTTTTACTTATATTTTCTAAAACTATTTCGTACTCAAGTTTGATTTTCGACTGATTGTTCCTTTGGCAGCTAGATGATATAGTAGTCCGATCCAAAACTTAACCCATTTTATGCCGCGAAAAGAAAAGCAGCGTGTTTTTCGTTGAAAGCCACTTTTCTAGCCTGATTTGGACCTTTTAAAATCGAGTATGGGGCTAAACATTTAATTTAAGTTCATATTTTCTTAAACTTAAGTTTTTCTTTTTATATAAAATTAAAACCATTTTTTTTTAATATAGGATGACCAGCGTGAAAATTTTCTTGCTTTTTCTAATTTTCTTAGTCTTCCATTTGGAATTGAATACATTGGCTCACATAAAAAAATCGCTCTGAAAATTAAAAATTTCGACTAGTCGAACAGTGGCAGAAAATGGCTTAAAGTAAACAGGAACCTACATGCCAAATTTGAAGTCTCTAGCTCTTAAAGTCTCTGAGATCAACAGTCTTAATCGACTCGACTGTTGATGTTCAATGGACACAGGGTATGAATAGTAAAAAAAACACTGAAGATGACAGAGGCGTGACTAAGACTAAGGAGAAGGAAGAGGAGGAGAAGGAGAAGGAGGAGGAGGAGAAGGAGGAGGAGGGTACAAGCTATCTAAATAAATATCGCGTGTCAATTGTTGTCGAAATGCAAAAGTCGACGATGGACAATGACAAAAAATAAGAGAGAAAAAAGAATGACAAACAGACAAGTGAAAAGAACGAAAGAAACAACAGACAGCTGACAAAATGTATTTGTAAAATCATAAAAAAAAATATAAGTCAAAAAATAAACGAGACGCAAGTTTATGAAAGGCTCGACACGCCGAAGATTTGATATCCTTCCAGAGTCCTGCGAGTTTCTGTTAAATGAATCCATTACATTTTAATGTTTGATTTTAGTGCGCTGTATTTGATGATTGTATTTCAATATTGATTTAAATGGCACAATTGTGTATATTCTTTTACTTTATCATAAAATGTATTTGACTAGATCTATATAAAAATAATTATTAAAAGATAGCCAATAAAAATAAGGAGCTGAAATAAATCACACTCGAACAATATTATCTGGATAAATGGGAATAATAACATGTAAATATTTTTAGCATTTAATATTTTTTAAAATGCAACAATTAGTATTCGATTTTAATTAAATAAATCATACCAATTCGATTAATTAAATAAAAAAAATTATATAAAAAAAATTGTTTTCATTTTAATTTTGATTTTATAATCACAAAACTTGTCTTATCTCTTGAACTTGAAAAACTTTTTAAAAGTTATTTCTTTTTTTTCCAATTAACATTATATTGCAAACTCAAAGAATTTTTCGATTCATTAATAAATATTAAAAAAATAATAATTATTACTCAATAGTTTTAATTTTTTTTTTTTTTTTTTTTTTTTGACTCTATGATTTATTCATTAATCTTTTAATTTATCCGTAGGACTTGTAACTCTTTTTGTAAAGTTATACATACCAAAAATAAATCTAGCTAAATTTTGAATCGTATCGTTCGCTACACTCGTCATACCCGCTAGCTAAAAGAGTATCTGAGGTATCTGTGAATGATGTGAAATGTAAATAATTACACAAATGTTGTGCAACAGCTTTCACTTTTCACATTTTCGACAAATTTACACAATTCCCATTTCTTTTTTTCTCTACCATGAATCGACGGCAATTGACACAAATTGTGACGAACGCCCAGCCCTAAAGGACAATTGCGTGGGCGTTTGATTTTGGGTTGGAGTTGGAGTTGGAGCTGGAGTAGAGGTACAGGTACAGGTACTTTCTCCTTCTCCACATCCTTCTCTATATCCCTGTCCATATCCATATCCTTGTCCCTGTCCACCTCCCTCCCCATATACTTTCCCCCCTTTGCACTGTGGTCCCAAAACCGTTTTTTTTACGTAAATTAAAAAAAAATCATAATCGTGTTTTATGCAAGAAACACATTTTATTCCAATAGCAAATACTCCAATAAACTTGGAAATTAAATTCTTTTTTTTTTTAAGCTTTCCTCTAATTTTTATTCGGCTCTGAAAATTTACTGCTTATTTTGTTTATTTTATATTGTTCACTTTTATTTCCTCTATACAATAAATAGAAAAAGGCCCATTAATAAAAATAACTATGGAAAACATAGCTTCAGGTTTGTTATACATGTTTGCATATGAGTTTTGTTTGTAGAAGTGTTTTGTTTATTGTTTAATGTGCTTTTGTGCTGTCTTGTTTTAGCCGACTATAACCTCACATAAATTATGGTTCGTGGAGTAGAAGTAAGTATATTGTCGTTGCTATAAATGCAGTCTTGTGTGTCACTGCTTTTTCCTTATAAACACCAAAAATCTTGTCCCCGGATTTTCCCCGATTCCATATAATCGCAAATTGTACCAGGCAACTTTGAGTTCGAGCAGGCGAGAATTGCTCGAAGTGTGGCTGCCGAACAAGCATAAAGTATCGTCAATTTTTGACTTTATTTTAAAAAAGTTTAATGGAAATTCCTTTTGGAAATTAAGGAGACGGAAATAGAAAAAATAAAATGGTATAACTTTGCATCCTACGCAGAAAAAAATTGAAATAAAATACGTCTATTTCCAGGATGGAGAACGCGACATTTGTACGTCTTTAAATTAAAAAAAAAGTGGTAAAAGCTGACATTATCAAAACTGTTTCTCACGTGTTTAATGCATTCTATCAACACTATTTTTATGATAAAAGACAAGCTTTGAAGACTTGTCTTTTTCGAATTATTTATAGAAAACAATGCATCGCGAACGCGACGAAAAATGGAAGTCATGTTTGACTTCATCTTGACAAATGCGAAAGTCTGCGAAATGTGGCGAGTGATTTGGAAGAAAATACTCTTAAACCATAATAAAATAATGTAGTTTTCCATTTTAGAAATAATTTTGATATGTAACTACCGTTTTATATATTTTACAAGTTTTATTAGTAATTTGTAACGCGACATCGCGAACGTGACAAGATTTCCACGTAGTTATTCAAAAAGTTTGTTCATCAAATTTCATTCTATGTATCGGAAACAGCTTTTAAAACTTGTTTTAAATTAAACTTTCAATAAATTTCTATGTATTAAAATGGTTTATGCTACAATCTTACTATCCATTTACGGTCCATTTTGGAATTCAATTTTTAAGAAAATAGGCAAAAATATAGAAATAGTGAATTTATTCCAATATAGAATCTATATGTTCGTTCATGAATTTCTTCTAGCGTATATTGCTTAAATAAATAACTTGAATACATTTTTGGAAGAAAATTTAACATGATTTGAGTTTTTGATCAATTTTACGTTTTTGGGCAAGGTGGACCTTTTTCTGGAAATGCCCATATTTAGAATTGTGCTGATTATTTACATATTTGATATAAGTAAATTAAATGTTAAAGTTTAAAATCAGAAATCAAAAAATTGGCATATCAAAAAAGTCAAAAATTCAATTGGTATTATTTAGTTGAATGCAAAAAAACAGACTAAAAACTATTGTGTAATTCTCGAGCTATTAATTTATATAGAAAATAAGGGCTTTGGGCCCACAGTGCTTTGTATCGTTCGCTATTCGCGTGTCGTCCGCTTTTTGACTTCCGCTTTTGACATTGTTTGATTGTCGTTTAATTGAATTTAATTAGCATGAGGCGCGGCAAGGACGAATTTCTTTTTTTCTGTTCTGTTTCTTTTTTTTTATTACGCGTTTTTTTGTGTTTTTTTGTTGTGTTTTTTTTTTGTTATGTAAAGTGGTCTGGTCAGTTGAGTTGCTGCTTAGTTATTAATGGCATTTTAACTTTTATGACTGACAACTGTGCGATGTGTCCGATAAGCCAAACACGACACACAGTCACGGACAAACTAATAGAAACGACTGTCATTTGGACAATTTCAAAAACAATTATTTAATAATATGAGAAAAAGCTGCGCTTGAATTTCGAATTCACTTGATTTTATTTAAATTATGAAATATTTAAAAATAAATTTATTTATTTAATTTAATAACAATTTATTCATTTTTTTTATGATATGCTTGCATATACACTCATGGACA
Organism: Drosophila suboccidentalis; assembly: GCA_037043435.1. Lineage (NCBI taxonomy): Eukaryota > Metazoa > Arthropoda > Insecta > Diptera > Drosophilidae > Drosophila > Drosophila suboccidentalis. Next base: position 2,302,708 of record JBAMBK010002405.1, read on the forward strand.
AAATAATAGGTGTGCTCTTTCTTTTACTATAACAGCTATTGTAAGTCATGTATTCAAATTTAAAAAATATATTTGGAAAGGTTCATCTAAATTCCGTTTGAATGATGCATAACTTTCCTTAACCCATTGAAATATTTCGAATTTTAAAAGAAGTAAATTTTCCAAACTTTTTTCCTCGATTTTTTCCAAAAAATGTTGGGATGCAAAAACATTCTTCAAACAATATTAGGAGTGACTGCAAAAAAAAAAATTTCAAAAATATTTTTGCTAGTATTTTTTATAATTTTTTGAAAACTGCAAAAAAGGCACTTTTTGCATGAAAATGAGGAAAAATGGGTTAAAATGGTCATTTTTAGGAAAATACTAGCAAAAATATTTTTGAAAATTTTTTTTTGCAGTCACTCCTAATATTGTTTGAAGAATGTTTTTGCATCCCAACATTTTTTGGAAAAAATCGAGGAAAAAAGTTTGGAAAATTTACTTATTTTTAAATTCGAATATTTCAATGGGTACTTAATGGGTTAAGAAAAGTTATGCATCATTCAAACGAAATTTAGATGAACTTTCCAAATATATTTTTTAAATTTGAATACATGACTTACAATAGCTGTTATAGTAAAAGAAAGAGCACACCTATTATTTTGACCATGAATTTACATGTTCTGTAACCGATGCGAAAAACAAGAAATTCAACATTTTTTTAATTAAAAAAAATAATAATAGTAATAACAAATAAAATAAATAAAATCAAATAACATATTTAATGTTATTTTCAAATAATTGTAATATTTAAATTTATTAATTATTAATTCAATAAATAACAAACTTACAAATATTTAAACATACTGCACTAAAATATATATAAATAATATGCAGGGTATCTGCTAGTCGAGCACTCTTTATTTTGTTATTTTCTTCATACATTTCTTATAGCTCAAATGACATTTTTTTCTCCCAATTTAACTTTATTTTTTTGTAGCTGGGAAAATTGTGCGGTTTTCTGCTCCGCACTGACAGACCCCCAACCCCTAATCAATGCACCAGCCCAACCCCCAAACAACCCCCACTCCCCTCTCCGTTGTTGGCACTTCAACTTCACTTCAACCTCAAATCGAGTGCAACAATTCAAGTTGTTCTGCAGTTTTCTATCTATCACTCTATCTAAATGTATCTCAATCTCTGCTTATGTTACTTTGTATCTATTAGCATATATGTGTGTGCGTGTGTGTGTGTGTGTGTGTATTTGTATTTAGTTTTACAGTTAGTTGCAACTACTTGATTCGCATTTATGCCTCAGCAATTTACGCTTGCCACGCAATTTCCTTGTTAGCTCCTTGTTCTCTTTCTCCTTCTCTCTTCTGAACTATGGGCCATTTACCCATATTTTTGCACTTTTGTTTTTATTTCCTCAGACCAAAACAAAATTATTGCTCAACTTTCTATTACTTTGCACTTAAAATAAGCATTAAAAATACCTAGAATTTAAGTACAAATAATACAAATTTAAGAAACAAATCATACAATACAGGGGTGCCCATCGCCTATGCACACGAAGCACATTTGTTTTTGTTTTGCACATAGGATATGGGAAGCAAGTGAGAATACACATTGGTAAGCTTCTGGCGCACATTGAAAAATTACACAAACAATTTTGACATTCCGCTTTGCCGTCAACTTTCGTTCCTTGCAAAACAAGAACAAATTTTGCATTGTTGCTTTCCGTTCACTTTCCAGATACAATAGTTCCAGAAATTGAGAAAAATGGTTTTCTTAAATATTTATTTGTCATTCAAGATATCTCAGTCATAGATATATTCAATAGGAACATTCAGTCTGAGCCTCCGACTTCTTTTTTGTATGAAAATAGAGATTGTTTCTAGTGTATTGTCATCAAAAGTTCGTTAACTTGAACCAACTGAAGAATTTAAAAAAACGTGTTCCACAATGTTGACATTTTGAAAGTCGAGATTTGACAAAGTGTCAAATTTATTGCATATTAAATAAAATAATGTTTTAAATTTTAACAAAAATTATTTATGAAAAGTTAAATGAATTTAAAAATCTTATAAAAAACTAGTCGGCGGTGCTACAGTCGAGTCGGTACTCGACTGTGGAGACCCCGTACTTATTATAAAGATATCTCAAACAGCAAAAAAGTTTTCCATACTAAGACTTGATTTTCAACTGATTAATCCTATGGCAGCTATATGATATAGTAATCCGATTTCAATCAAATTTGGTCAGTATGTATGGGACCATCTTTTATGCATATTCTGTCAGTTTGGTTGAAATATCTCAAACAGCAAAAAAGTTTTCCATACTAAGACTTGATTTTCAACTGATTGTTCCTATTGTTCCTAGCTATATGATATAGTGGTCCGATCCAATATCTAAAACAAACTAGATCTGCTTGCAATATAGACGAACCTACATACCAAGTTTGGAGTCTCTAGCCCTTATAGTCTCTGAGATCTAGGCGCTCTTACAGACGGACGGACGGACAGACGGACATGGCTATATCGACTCGGCTGTTGATGCTGATCAAGAATATATATACTTTATGGGGTCTGCCACGCCTCCTTCTGCCTGTTACGCACATTTTTTTTTGTGACAAAGTTAATAGACCCCTTTACTTTTTCAAAGTACGGGGTCTAAAAAACACAAGTAAAATAAGTAAATTTCTTGAAATAAAAAATAAATATTTGAGGCGTTCGATATTTGTGACTTTGAAGAAATTAAAAAATTAAAAAAGTATGCCATAAAAAATGATCATTTACCCCACAGTAGCTGAAGTAGCTCAGTAATCGGGGCAGTTGCCACTTGCCACTTGCCACTTGCCACCTTGGTGACTTAACCGACGAACGGCGAACGCACTAAATGAAGCTTAACACGCACCAGCAACAACAACAACACCAACTACAGGTGTGTAAGTGTGTGTGTGTGTGTGTGTGTGTGTGTGTGTGTGTGTGTGTGAAGAGTGTTTAAGTTTTAATTGCTGGCAATTAAAAGTACATAGATACACTCAGATATGCATAAGCCACGCACACACGCACACTCACACACACACACACACACACATACACATATATAAAGACACACACACACACACAAGTGCAATGCAGTGGGCGTGGCAGGTGGGCAGCTGTAACACACTGTAATCGCGGCATTTATGGAAAGGCAATTGAAGAGAAGAAGGAGAGAGAGGAAGGAAGAGGAAGAGAGAGGGGGAGAGAGAGAGAGAGGGATAGAAATAGAGAAAGAGAGAAATAGAGAAAGTGAGATAAAGAGAACGAGAGATAGGAGGAGGAAATTATCAAAGAGGGAGAGAGGGAGAGAGAGAAAGAGAGATAGGGAGGGAGAGGAAGGAATGAAAGTGCGAGAAATAGAGAGAAAGTGAGAGAAAGAGAAAGAGATCGAGAGATAAAAGGAGGAAATTGGCAAAGAGAGAGAGAAAGATGGTGAGAAAGAGATCGGAGAGAGAGATTGGAAAGAAAGAGATTGGAGGGAGAGAGAGTTAGAGGGAGACTGAGAGGGAGAGAGGAAGGAATGAAAGTGAGAGAAATTGAGAAAGTGAGAGAAATAGAGAAAGTGAGAGAAAGAGAACAAGAACGAGAGATAAGAGGAGGAAATTACCAAAGGGAGAGAGAGAGAGATGGAGAGAGAGAGAGAAAAACAAAAAAATCAAATACAGAGAGAGAATATTAAGTGATAGAAAGAAAGAAGGAGAGAGACAGAGATAGAGCGGGAAATAGAGAGAAACCGAGAGATAAATTAAGAGAAAAAAATAGAGATATACATACATATATGTACATGTATATGTAGTAGAAAAATAGTGAGAAAAAGAGATAATGGAGGAGAAAGAGGGAGGGAGAGACAAAATGAAAAACGAAAAGACAACGATTGAAAAAATGGTGAGAAAGGATAATATGAGATAGAAATGAAGGTAAAACTGCTGAGAGAGTAAGAAAGAGAGAAACAAAGTGAAAAAAATGGAGAAAGAGAGAGAGAGAGAGAGATAAAGTCAGAGGAAGTTATAAAGCTAGAGGGACAAAGAGATATAGGGTAAGGAAAGAGAAGAAATTGATAAAATGTAGGAGAGATCCAGAGTTAATGTAGGAGAATAAGATGAAGGGATAGAGATAAGTATATGGAAACATAGCGGGAAAAAAGAGAGATAGTAAGAGTGAGAGAGAGAGAGAGAGAGAGGGAGAGAGGGAAAGACAGAAAAGGAGAAAGAGAGAGAGAACTAGAGAAAGAGAGAGAACTAGAGAAAGAGAGAGAACTAGAGAAAGAGAGAGAGAGCGAGAGCAAAAGTGAATCAAACAGAAATCGGCTCAACAACAATGAAATTCAATAACTTTAAGATTTTTCATGTTACGTCGTTATTGAAAAGTATAATTCGAAAAAAAAAATTAGAATGTTAAACTCATAATTCATATACTCAAGTTTTAAAACTTTAAAATAAATGTAAGGAAATATGGAAAATAATGTAGTAACTTTAAGCCAGAACCGGAAATGGATTCAAATTAGTTAAGATTGAAAAGTCTGTAGACTTCCAAGTGTAAAATGTAAAGTGTTAAATGTAAAAAGTAAAAAATGGAATTTAATGTTAGTAAAATGACAAAAGGTGTCGCATAATTAAAGCGGAGCCTTGAACTAAATAAATACAGATATGGGAGGGAGGGAGAGAGACGGAGGAGTTGGGAAATCTTGCCACAACTTTTGTTGTTGTTGTTGTTGTCGTTGTTGTTGTATTAAAAATGTGGCAACTTTGTGGGCAACAACACTTTCACACTTTTGAGGCTGATTAAAGCGACGACGAGACAGAGTGAGAGAGCGAGAGGGAAGAGAGCAGAGCTAGAAAGAGAGAGAGAGAGTGAGGGAGTGAGAGGGAAGAACAAAGTTTTTTGGGCTTTAACAACGCGCCGCTTTTGGCAAAAGCCAAACAAAGTTTTTGTCCTTGAAAAACTGAACTGAGAACTGAGCAAAAGTGGACGCCAAAAGGAGAAAGAGAGGCAGAAAGAGAGGGAGAGGGAGAAAGGTAGAGGGGGAAGAAGAAGAGCAGCCTATGGTAAAAGTCTAGCGTCTAGTCAAAAAGTATTTTGTGCCTTTTGCATTTCCATAAAAATGCGTTTGCTAATTTCATAAAATTTCATGCAGAGGCGTAGCACAAAGGGGGGAGGGGCAAAGGAGAGGGGTTAAGGGTTGGCAGGGGGGAAGGGGGTGGCAAAATAATTGCAAAGCATGGCGAAAAATCTGCAAACGCAATTCATATGCACACAGAGCACAAATCAAAGTGAGAGAGAGAGAGAGAGTGAAAGGTAGAGAAAGAGACAGAGAAAGAGAGGGAGTGAGGAAGACAAAGTGAGTTATAGATAGAGAGAGAGAGACTCATTAGCTTTGCTTCAGTTAATGCCAAAAAGTGAGTGCCAGCTGCAGACTCCCTGTCTCTCTCTCTCTCTCTCTCTCTCATTCTCTCTCTCTCTCTCTCAACACCTCAGCAGCCCCCCTTAACCCCCCCCCCCCCCTTGCCCCACAGCCCCTTAAGACGCCACTGTGCACTGTCTGGCGCTGTCTACACTCAGAAAAATGTACCACCATTCGTTCTACAAACAACATTTTTCAATTCAATTCTTTTCATTCAAAAATACTTTAATAATTATGTTTTTAAAGTTTTGGCTAAAAAATTTCTAAATCTTTATGAATAATTATTGATTTTTATCATAAATTTAATTCTTATTCTTTTTAATATTTATATTATTTTCAACTTTTGAATTTATGTTTTCAAAGTCATATTTAAGAAATTTGAAAAAAAAAAACTTTAAAAATCGTTTGAAAAATCAAAAATAAGTGGAAAATTCCTTGTTAAATTTAAACAAGCTTAATTTTGATCAAAAAAAAGTTCCTTACATATTATAAAACCGATTAAAACCGTAACCATAACCGTAACCGTTAACCGGCATTAGCCGATTTCAAATTTTAAGCGTTATCGAAACCGTTAATGAAACAAAACTTTTTTATTATACCGATACCGAAAAGCCGAATTTATTTTAACCGAAATAACCGTTAAGTAACCGATTCATGCAGAATGGTTAATTTCGATTCGGTCAAGCATAAGACTTAATTATTTTGCTGTGGTTCTTAAAACTTAAGTAAATTTTTTACTTTCGTCCTAATTTTAATTTGTATATTGATCTCAAAAAAAAAATTTTAATTTTTTAAAATTAAAGTTTTTTGTTTTCGTATTTGCGTATCTGTAAAATTAAAAATTGTTTTGTAAATTTAGAGAAATTAAGTGAAATTAACAATTTCTTCTTCATTAAAGATAATATAGTCATAAATTTACATCAAGGATGCAAAATTCTTAAAACAATCCCAAAACGTGTTGATTAACGATCCTAATATTAAATTTAAATATATTAATAATAAATAAATTAAATATTGAATTTCGAATCTCGATTTATTTTGACACTGAAAATTCTTGATTGAATGTGCTTGTCATTTTCTGCGAGTGTAGGCATAGCTACTGTAGCCACTGTAGCTGCGTGCGCGTTAATCATCATCCTATACGCGTAATTACAGAGTCAGAATTCTGCTGCTCTCTCTCTCTCTCTCTCTCCTGTCTCCCTAGTTCTCTTGTCTCTACTCTCCACACATTTCTGTAAGCCACGACGAATGGCAACAGGAATATTAAAAAGACTTTTAGCCCGTCTACTGAGTTGGCCAAGTTGAAAACGAAGGAGTTGAAACGCTGAAAGTCGCGACAACTTCACGTAGGTTTAGACTGAGACTGAGACTGAGACAGAGAAAGAGAGGGTGAGAGGGTGTGAGAGTGTGAGTGAGAGAGAATTTGGAGACAAGGTCTATGCAACCACAAATGCTGCGTTTTGTGGGCTGCCTTCCATTGAATGAACTGCTTTGAGTCCTTCAGCAATGTTGTCCTGACCACGCATCCTTATTATTAACACCAACAATCACAACAATTTTATTTCGTCTTTTCTTTTCTTTCCTTTTCTTTTCTCTCTTTGCATTTCAGCTCCGCCCTTTACTCTGCTCTTTTTGTGGTCTTTACTTATTTATTTATTTTTTTTATTATTTGTTTCATTTATATTTTGTGAAATTTAAGACTTTTTTCTCTGCGCACAAAGCGAAATTTGAATTGTCTGGCAAAATATTGTATGTATATTTTGATCAGATATTATTTATTAAATCCGATTTTAAATCTTACAAACTGCATTTCAAAACTTTTAAAAATTTTCACCTTTTTCCATAAATTCCATAGATTTTCAGGCACAAAATGCAATTTAATTATTGGGAATTTTTCCTTGGAAAGTGTTTTTTGTCAAAACTTTGATTATGGTGTTTACATAATTTTTGGTAATTAACTTCAATTATTTTAAGCTATCATTCTACTTAAGCGCAACAAGATCGGCCAAATAGAACGGTAGTAAAGGCTGTTTTAAGCTTCAAGCAATGTAAGTGCCTAAAAGTATGCAATAAAAAATATTTTATGTATATTTAAATAATAACGGGTAACCTCTAGTCGGCAACTCAACTATAGCCTTTTCCGCTTGCTCAAATTGCTATGGAAAACATAATTTTAATTTGAGTAAATTAGAAAACTTAGAAAAAGATACCCTGTAAATAACTTTAAATGGCCGTAGAGCATAAAATTATAAATTGAATTCATAAGTTGACACAAAAAGTGATTACAGCCAAACAGTGGGTTCAAACTAGTTCGCCACACACTTCAGCGCGACTAAAGGATACCCTGTAAATGGGTGTTTGAGGCTGTAAGCAACGAGTTAATGCAGTTGTTGGCTTTAAAGATGTCACAGTTGCAACATGAAATCAGAGACTCGCTTGAAACACATTGACTTAACTAAGAGATACCCTGTAAATGCACTTTTATGACAGTAAGTGATGAGTTAATGTGACTTGTGGGGGTAAAAAGTTGCACAGCTGCAACATGAGATCAAGAAATCTCTTAAAAAACATGAACTCAACTAAAAAATACCCTGTAAATGCATTATTGTAGCTGTAAGTACAGTGTTAATGCATTTTGAAAGGTAAAAAGTGTCTTACAGTTGAATACTTAGCCCTAAGACATAGGCACAACTTGAAAATACCCTGTAAGTGGCTTAGAATGCGACTGTTGACTCAAGCATTGTCATGCACTTAAATATATAATTGATCATGCTCCCAGGCACGCCGCTTCAATAATGCCCAATGCTAATCTCCAGCAAATCCAATTCAATGAAGCCTGAAAGTGGCAAGTGGCAAGTGACAAGTGCCCAGGACAATGGCGCCAAGAAAAGGATGTCATCAAAACTGGCTGACAGCAAATAGAAAACAGACAACAGAAAAGCGAGTTGAATGAATGAATGACGGAAATCGCGGCAAAATACAAAATCCAGTATTTCAAATTTTAACAAATCCAACAAGATGAGAGAGAGAGAGGGAGAGAGAGAGAAAGAGCGAGGTAGTCTGAAAGAGAAAAGCACTTAACTCTTAAAGGCGAAATGCTTGTAAAATTTAAGCCCTACTTAATTTGCGATACACTCGTCAACAATTGAGAGCCCGCGGCACTTGTCACTGCCACAAAAGGGGGGCGGCGGGGAGGGTGTGGCAGGGTGTGTGGCATGCCACAAAACCCCACGCCTCCCCCAACCCCAACCCTTTTACAATTTTCCTATTTTTTTTTTTTTTTTTTTTTTTACTAATTTTAATAAAGCGCCACGGAGAGACAATGCTTTGCAGCAGCCACTGTGTGGCTGGAACAGTGGCTGCCACTGCGTGTGGCACAAGGCAACGTCGTCGTCTTGAGGCAACTCGATATCCTGGCTAAGACAAAGGCTCACATCAACAGGAAACCGCAACGCAACCAACGCCCGGACAATGTTGCCGCCCCCCCTTCCCCCTTACCCCCTAACCCTACCCCAACTCCCTTCGAATAAGAGTCGCCCAAAAAATGTGACGCACGACGGCGACATTTGCATGGCGTTCGCATACCGCATTCCCCCTTTCCCCGACCCTTTTGCCCTCTTAGAGGGGTTGGGATTTTGGTTTTCTTATTTCTCATTATGCAGGCAACAACAACTGTGTGTGTGTGTGTGTGTGTGTGTGTGTGTGTGTGTGTGTGTGTGTGTGTGTAGCTATGTGGCAAGGTCCTTGAGCTGCCACCTCATCCATCGTTTTTAAAATGAAAATGAAAATGAAAAAACAAGTACGCCTTAGTCGAGATATAGAGAGAACGGAAAAGTGAACGACTGTAGAATACCCGGTTAATTTTTAATATAAACCAATTGTATCCATGAATTTGGCAAAAATGCATTATTTCAAGTCTTGGATGGAATATTTATATTAATAGAGAGTGAAAGAACCCAACTGTAAGATACCCTTTACCCTTTTTAATATTTATGTGGATATAATATCCAAGAATAATACATTATTGTACATTTTTTAAATAAAAAATTCTAAATTTTGTATATAAAAACTACATTTTTGTAAATCTTGTAAATTGTAAATAGTGTCAGAAATTTAGTTACTCTAGCTCTTTATATGAATTTATTTTGTCTTTTAATTTATAGAATTTTAAATCACAATTTCGAGGAAAAACTTAAGGAAACTTGATTTGAAATTGTTTTAATCTAGCTGTAGACTCTTAGCTATTGTTTTTTTAATCATTTACTTTGAAAAGTGTAGAACGAAAACTATGTAATTAACTAAAAAATACATTAAAATAAATTGTCTAGCAATAAAAATCGGTTTTTTAGACAGAAGGCTTTAAAATTAAGACTTCTATCTCAAATCTAAGAATTTTCGTCAACAAAATGTATAGAGAATAATTTTTATTTTTTTATATATGGCAGTTAAAAGATGATATACGGGTGTGCTACAGAAATCTCTTTCATCTGAAAAATGACGTAAATTTCATTCAAATTTACGTCAAATTCAAGTGAAAGAGATCAGAGTTGTAGCGCACCCAAGTATTTTTGTAAAGAAAAGACAAAAAGCTTAGTTGTAAGAATTACAGTATTATAAAAAAAAAAAACCTCTTTACGAGCTAAAAATCAACATTTTCATGCTCCAAAATTTCTGATATTCAATTTTGTGACGAACGATATTAAGTGTAAATATATAAATAAAAAAAAAAAGTTTTGCTTGCGTCACTAGCGCGGATTGCCGTTCGTTTTTTTTTTAAGATTTTCTCTGCTTTCAATATACCCTTCAACTCAACGTGAGTAAGGGGTATAATGAAGCAACCGCTGTTGTGGCACGCATCAGCGGTGTGTCTTTGTGTGTGTGTGCGTTTGTGTGTGTGCACAACTGGGAATTTAACCCATTCAGTTTTTGGCCCAAACACCCCCTTCCCCACTACCTCCCCCCCACTGCCCCCCTCTTAACTCCTTCACTCCTTACGCGGCCCGTGGATTACTCAATTAATTTAATTATGCGCTGTCAATCATTTCGTTGCCTGTGTCTATGTCTGTGTCTCGGTCTCGGTCTTGGCCTGTGTCTTGCCCCCGTCCCTGTCCCTCTCCTCCTTCCTCCCTCCCCCTTTTCCTGTATTGCCTGGTTCTAGGCTAGGCCAAAAAAGTGAGTGATTCGCTCTTGTTGCCACTTAATTTCTGCTGTGCCTGGCCAGACAGCGAGACGCCTCGGTCTCATTCTCAGTCTCAGCCACATTCTCATTCTCAGTCATAATCTTATTCTCATTCTCAATTCACAATTCGCAATTCTCAATCTATGTCTCTGTCTCTGTTTCTGTTCCTTATATTTCTGTCTGCGCCGCTTCGCATCTAACAAGTTCTACACCCAAAAAAAAAAAAAAAAAAAAAAAAAATTCTTTAATTTAAGCTAAAATTTCTTGATTCTATTTTTAAACTATGTATTTATGATATAACTGTTAAACAAACACTAAATGCGTTTAAAATAAAAGGCGCTCAGCATTAAAATAGTCCAAAAGTCCTAACAAAGGAAATTAATTTCACTGAATTAATATTCATAATAATCAAAATATTTGCAAAGTTATTGAAAAATCGCACTTGAATCAAGTATTTAAAACGGAAATTAAGAAATTCCGAGATAACCAGAGTTTTGACACCGTTTTGGAATTGATTTTATGCCGCAATCCCATATTTTTTTGTTTTTCTGTTCTATAGACTAATCATAGCTTATAAAACTTGCATCACTTGATTGCTTTCTTAACCAATCATAATGAAATTTTCAGAATATATTATTGATATATTTTGCTGTGTATATGCCAAAAATCAGAGCTATATCTTGAACAGAGCGATTGTAGTGCACGCCTAAAGAAATCAACTTTTCAATCAAATTAACTATTTTATTGCTCAGATTTCGGAAAATATTCAAACATTTGACACCATTTATTGAAAATAACAGTTCAAAAGAAGTATTCAGCTCCTAAAATAAATGAATGAAACAAGCTTGAGTTTTAGTTAGCTAGTGAGAAATAATAAATCGTTGTTTATTCAACTCTAGACAGAAATCGAAAGACTGGAAATCAAATAGTTATTGCTTAAAAGGATGGCGACTGTAGTCGCAGTGCTATCTGGATTATAAATATCTAGATTACCAAAATCGTTATTTCAATGCTTCTTTGAACTGAGTGATATTTCAACAACATTTCGCTGACTGTTTTTGTTTTTATTTTCTTTCTGTGTAGGCTAACCCTTTGTGGACAGCACAACAACTTTCCACAGCCCTTTCGTTTCTCTTGGATCTACATCTCATCCATCATAGAGCAAAACGGCAACCGCGTCGAAATAAGAGAAATCATTTGCGTTTTTGCGTTTTACGCAACACACGGAAAAACTTGATGCCACAGCTGTTCCTTGTTCCTGCCTCCATTCCCTGCTCCTTTCCCCTCTACCCCTCTATTCCCTTCGTGAGTTGATGCGTTTCGCATGCTGATCCTGGCATCGTCTTTTTCTTAGTCCTCATTCTCATTCTCATCATCGTCATGTTGACTTTTCCATTTGCCTTGGCAATTTTCTTGCAACGTTCGTTTTTTCTTCTTTGAACCCGTTCGTCGTTACGTATCCTGCGGGCTTTGTTTGTCCTTCTATTTGTATAAGCTCTATGCATGTATTCCCATCTCACTCACACTCTCACCCACACTCACTCCCACTCTGTCTGTATCTATCTATCTATCTGTATGCACGTTTACGTGGTGTTTGCTTACATGTGTAAATTACTTTTCAATCTTGTGATTACTTTTTTTCACATTTAATTATTTTAATTACGGCCCAACGAACACAACAACAACAACAACAACAACATTTTCAACTCCCATTTCCATTGCCATCCCGTTCTTCAAATGAACTGAAAACTTTTCTTTTTTGCAAAACTACACTCAGAAAAAAAACAAGCACATCTGTGCACAAATCAAATCAAACTGTGCATGAAAGTAGCGCAAGCACGATTTTTCTTACTTCATGAACGGTTGGTCATGAAATATCATGAACACTTGGGTGTTATTTTTTGAACGAATGGGAACAATTTAATTGCTTTTTGGGCTCATTTTATGAACATTTTAGCTCGTTTTAGAAGCATATAGGGGTCGTTTTGGGAACAAGTCCACAACATTATATGAACAGCATGTGCACAATCCAAGAACTTTTCAGTTCGTTTCAAGCACATATCCACAACATTATACGAACAGTAGGTGCTCAGTTCTCGAACCTTTGTTTACTACTTTAGGACCGTATTGGTTACACATTTAGAACAGACCGTTCTCAATTTATACCCATATATTCCACTTTAGGACCCGATTGGTTTTTCATATAGAATATATTGTTTATAATTTAACCGTTTTAATAAAAATACACAGTAAATTAATGTTTTAGTATTTTATTGATTAAATTGGATACATATTTAATTTCCTTAATTTATCCTCTTGACGTCTTCTGGTCGTCGAACTTGTTGTCTTCAAAGCTGCCGCCTTGGTCCGGTCTCTTCAGTTTTTTTGAGATCAATGTAATATCCTTGCTTGGCAGTGGTAGAGTTTAAGTCTTAAGGGTGTGGGGAAAAATCCGATTGAACTGATATATAAGGAGCTTCACCAGGTCAACAGTTCCACTCCGCTCTAGGACTCTGTTTTTCGTTGTAACGGAGCTTGAAACTACTTTTGTGGTTTCTTGTCAGCGACGATCATCCGATTTAGGCTAGCTTCCACCGAGTAAAAAAAACCATAAATTTATTTCTCAAGCAACAGGAGATCAATGATAACAAAGAAAACTGAATAAACAAATAATTGCTATAGAGCTTAAAACGATTATAATTACATGCTTCCAGAAAGTATGCACTGATTTATAAAGTTATTGGATTGACTGTCGCCAGATGGCGATTTCTGGGAGTGCTGTCAATTTCACTTCATTTAGTAGCGCCATCTCCTGTAAAATTCTTTTCCCAATAAAAATTTACTTTTCACTATTTTTAAAATATACTCACAGTCGTTAGAAATATTCCCTGTGACACACAGCAAAAGCAAAGATATCAACTCAAATGTAAAATTGAAGTCGTCGCCTGCTTTTCTTTTAAAGAAAATTAAAAATGTTTGACTTTTCTCGTTAATTTTTTTCTGTGTGCACGATTTCACACCGACTCGTTCTTGTTTTAAGCACGAAAAAATGAGAACGATTCGGTCAGATATCAAGAAAATTGTGCATGATATTTTTCGTTCATTTTTTTCTGAGTGTAGTTGAATAAAAAAACGAAACGAGTTTCAGATGAAACAAAAGTTTAACTCCAAGAAATGTAGTCGAAAATAATGAGATAACTGCTGATTTTTCTTAGATCATTTAACCCAAAAAAAGGGTTTTAAATTTCATATTGAGCCCATTGAACTCGGGTATTTATGAAGTTAAGATTTATACATACAAAACAAACAATATTTAGCTATAAAATATTGAATATTCGCATTCATTTATGCAATGAATCAATAAACAAAATCAGGAAAATTGATAAGAATGAAATACGAATTCTATGAAAGATTTTTTTCTATTCCTTTTATTGACTAAATAATATTCGATTATAAATCAATATATTAGTGAAGATAATTAAATTTAAAAGCATAAATAATTCAAACACAATGACGTTAAATTTTAAACTCTTTTTTTTTAAACCTAATACCTATTTCGAATGTAATTTTTTCATTTTCAACAGCTTCGAAAAAAATGCCCTAAGACCTCTTTATCAATTTAAAAACTCCAATTTCAAAAATTGTATGCTTTATAAAATTGAAAAGAAGGGTTTCGTAGTCCGGTTTAACATTCCGAAACATATAATCTGTAAGTTTGGTTAAGATATCTGAAGAAATCAAAAAGTTTTTCCTACTAAGCCATTCCGTGACCTTTGACCCCGATTTTGACCCACTTGCAGGTCGAATTTCGCAAATTGTCTCACCTATGCTGTGTGAAAATTTCAGCTTTCTATCTCTTACCGTTTGGGCTACACGTTGATGCTCAGTCAGTCAGGCCAAAGAGTTTTATATATATAGATTACATTACAATAACATTTCATAACTTGTCCGTCTAATGTTCAAAACTGAAGCCTTAGCGATGATTTCAAAAACTCGGTCAGTTGATAAGCTCAACTTTATTTGCAACAAGGTTAATAATTATTATACTCATAATCTCTACACAATGTATACGATTTTCTCATGTTATTAAAACTTTTCAAAACTACCAATGACAGACTTTCAAACTTTCCCCTTTCCCCTTTCCAGCCGCAATGTTAAGTAGGACTTGTTGTTGTTGTTGTTGTTCCTGGTACCAAAGTTATTTCAGTCACTGACTCTACAATTTAGTTGAAAATTCGTGAAACTTAAATAATTCAAGCATTTTTACTGCATTAAAAATTTAATAAATTCAAGTTTTTAAAAGCGTGTTTAATTTGTTGTGTAATTTAAACCATGTTAGGCAGTGTTGCATAAGACCAAAATTGATTCACAATTGAAATGTAATTTAAAATTGGAAATTAATGTGTTATTGAATTAATTTTCATTATTTAAAAAGATTTAACCCCTCTTTATAAGTTTGAGTTGGAATTGAAAAGAAATTTTAAAACGGAAATTGAGCAAATTTCAATTATTAACCCTCTTTTAAGTGTTTTTTTTAAAACTACTTTAAGCTTGACAGATAATGCACTTTAAATTTGACTTTGATTGAAATTCAAGAAGTTTAATAATTGAAAATTGAATTAACTTTAATTACTTGTCTAAAAATATAAAAACTGTTCTTTCAGCTTTAATTTTCAGTGTTGAAAAATACAAAAGTATGTGAAATTATGAAAATTTATGATTTGGAAATTTATTTTGGATTTAATTATTTGAAGAGTTGACATGAATAAAAGTTTAGCTTTATTTTTCAGTGTTAAAAAGTACAAAATGTGTAAAATCATGAACATTTTTGATTTTTGAAATTTATTTTGGATTTTATTATTTGAAGAATTGACATGAACAATAGTCTAGCTTTATTTTTCAGTGTTGTTAAAGACAAAAATTTGTGAAATCATGAAAATTTATGATTTGGAAATTTATATTGGATTTTATTATTTGAAGAGTTGACTTTAACAAAAGTTTAGCTTTATTTTTCAGTGTTGTTAAAGACAAAAATATGTAAAATCATGAAAATTTATGATTTAGAAATTTTTTTTGGATTTTATTATTTGAAGAATTGTCAAGAATAATAGTTAAGCTTTATTTTTCAGTGTTGTTAAAGACAAACATTTGTGAAATCATGAACATTTATGATTTGGAAATTTTTTTTAGATTTTATTATTTGAAGAGTTGACTTTAAAAATAGTTAAGGTTAGTTCTAGGGTTTTTCTAACGAATTATGAAGCAAAATTTATGGAAAACATATAGCTCCTAAATATGTCTAGCTCGAACTTTTGATTGATTATGTGGAGCTAAAAGTTGCACGTAACATAAAAAAAGTAAAAAAAAAGAGAAAATAATTCAAGTTTTTTTTGGTCTGTTGATACACTTGTGAACTGGAACCAAAGAACTGGTTCATTGAGAAAAAAAAAGATCGTTGGGGCAAGGGAAATGCACTTTGCTGGTTAGCTGATTCACAAGGCAAACAGATGGAAGAACGCGTCACAATTGAAATGACGTGATAAGAGCAGGTGATAAGGTGAATTCGCAGTGCTGAATTTGAATCTCAAGCTGAATCAAGTGATCGAGAAATCATGGCAAAAACCAGCTGCAAACAAACGGACTAACGGAACAGACGGACTAACGGACTAACGGACTGCGCATCACACGTCAACGAACGACGGCCGACAAACGGGATAAACTCATTTTGGGTGCCAATGCTGACGCTGCTGCTGCCGACGCGACGCGACGCAGCAGCTGCTGGAATTTACAATTAGCGTGCGAGAGATAAAAGGCAAATCAGCGACAAGGGCGGCTGCAGGAATGCGCACAGTCAGCGACAGCGACGCCAACGTCGCTTCTTTTCGGACAGAGCCCAGCAACAGCAACGCTAGCGTCGACAGCGACAGCGTCACGAATTGCGCCGGCGCTGTAGCTGCGTATAACAGCAGCGACTAAAACTGTGCTAACATTTCCAACAAAACTGCTGCTGCTGCTGCTGCTGCTGCGTGGGGAAAGGCGACGAGCCCGACAGCAGCACGAACTGCACGAAACACGAAGTGCAGCACGAACAGCACTCGTGTTTTACTCCGAAAACGAAGGCAAAGCCATTTAACGAACAACAAAGCGACGTTGACCGCGCTGCCAACAGCGCAGCGACAGCGGGCGTACAAATTGTGTTGGCTGCAATTTTCATTGCGTTCGAAAAGTTCGACAACTTTGGAAAACTGTCAGTTAGCAGCGAACTTAGAACAGGTAGAGACGCACGTTTTTCGGGGCTTCCTACGTTAGCAAAAGGAAGAAGAAGACGAAGAGGAAGAAGCAGCAGTGGAAGAAGCAGCAGACAGCGACATTAGTTGTAGTAGTAAATATCAAAAAGGAGAAAGCAGCAACAACAACAACGACGCAACGAGAGTTACGAAGTCGTCGTCGTCGTCGTCGTGTGCCGAGTGACGATTTGTGCGTGTGCGTGTGTGTGTGTGTGTCGGCTTTACCCCCGCCTCCCACGCCCCCCCCTCGCCTAGTGTCGCATTGCATCCACGTTTTATTGCTGCTGTTCGATGCGTTCGCTGCCGCTGCGTCGCTGTTCTCGTTGACGCCGACGCCAACTGCGGACGCCGACTGCGACTGCGGCGCCAGCTGTGTGTGTGGCGATGTAAAATTTTATTACCCCGAAACGCATCCAGCAGTCGGTTTTTGGACGTCCGGACTTCACGCCGCCAAATTGAAAATAGCGGCGCTCGAGTTTTTGTAGTGCAATTTCAACGCGTTACGCAAAGACAACAACAACAACAAGTATTATAATAATAATAAAAATAACAACAACAACAACAAAAACTTTACGCGGCATTCCAAAAAGTTACAAAAAGAAACTTTTGCCAAACTACGCGACGCGTGGCAAACTAAACTAAAGTTCAACTTGCAACTGCCCCAACGCCCCCCCCCCATTCCCCTCTCAACTCCTCAACCCCTGCAGCTGCATTGCCAAAAAAAAAAGAAAAAACAAAAATAAATTTAAAGCGTCGCCGTCGTCGTCGTCGCAGCAGCAGCAGCGACGTTGTTGTTGTTGCTCGGCCTAAAAACAAAAGTCAAAGTCGAGCAAAGTGCGCGCGTTAATTGATATTGCGTATACGCCGCGTTGTTTTTTTATTCAAAACTTTGAAACTTTGAAGACAAACACAAATAAATAATAATAATAAATAATAAATTTATAAAAAAGTGCGTGCAAATAAATTTTTTTCACAATTTTTGTTGTTTAGTTTATATATTTTTTTTTGCCGGTGCTGTGATCAAGTGTGTGTGTCTGTGTGTGTGTGTGCAGCATGTTGCCCAAGTTAAAAGCAAGCGTGCAACAGCAACAACAACAACAACAGCAGCAGCAGCAGCAACAACAGCAACAAATGCTCAAAAATTAAACTAAAGTGCAGTGCAACAAAAGACAATCAAAAAAAATAAAATATATATAAAGTTCAAAGTGCAAATTAAAAACAAATAAAACAAAACGCAAAAATCTCGCAATTCTCAAATAGGTAAAGTTCAATTTTCTAAATCTCTAACTAAAAAAAAAATAAACTTTGTAAAAAGCAAAAACACAAAAAAAAGAAAATAAACTCTTGACTTAGACCCGAACTTTAAGGCATATTCAGTATTTTTTCAGTATTTTTAGCACAATACTAATATTGCAAAAGAGACAAAAAAAATAACAGAAAACAAAAAACAAGAAAAACCAAAACAAAATCTCAACAAATAGAAATTCAATGCAACAAGAAATAATCACATTGAAATTTATATTTATATCTTTTTGTATGTAACTTCAATTCGATAACGAAATATATATTTATATATATATATGCATATTTACTATATCTCACAAAAATATATATCAAATACTTCCAAATCTAATGAGTTGTGGGCGCAATTTAAAAACAGTTCTAGACCCAAGTTTTTATAGGTCTAGAAAGTTACGAAAGAAAGTTATTTATGACTTTTATAACTTATAACAAAACTTAGCACATCAATTCGGTTTCTCTGACTTTTTAGGTTTCTCTGAGCTTGAGGTGTTCAATTTTAGCTGATGTTTTTAAGTAGTGATTTCAAGTTTTTATTTTTTGGCAATTATCTAACAATTTTACAGAATTGGGTTTTAATATCAATTCCATAATTCAAAGTTAACTATTTTCAACTTAGGCAGCATATGATTTAAGTATTTACATTTTTAAAAAGTTAAGATTCTTTATTATTTTTGTTATATTTAAAAGGATTTTTTAGACTTGAAAATATCAAAAAGTTTCAGCTGAAATCAAATACAGATTTATAACTACAATTTAGTTTACTTAGAAATTAAATTAGTTAAATTAATAATTAAACGATTTTCTTATGAAATCTTTACTAGATTTTTTAAAAATCTATACTAGATGTCGCTTATAAATGTAAAATACATTTTCCGAGTATTTCTTTTAATTAACTTGAACATATAAATGCATCAAATTTGTTAAAAACTTCAACTTTGATTTAGTATTAAAAAGTTTTGTGAATGTGTAAATTAAATACAATTTTTTATTCAGAATTAAATAAAGTCAATGAGAAAAAGTACAAAATACATAGATCAATTGCTTACAGAAAGTAAAGCATACTTTTAAGAGCAAATTATAATACTCAAATTCAAAGTAATTTGAAGCAAAGGTTGCTTTCTGTGAAATCTATTTATAGAACTCTGCCTGAAATTCAGTCAAATATATTAATAAATCAAATTGTTAAAATTCAACGAATTTTATGCATAAAGTTGATGAAAACTTTGAAAATTCAAGGCGAAATTAGGAAGATTTCAAAATGAAGTAGGCGTTTAAAAGGATTGTAATTGGTTTTATCTTTATCTCAATACCAATCCAATTTATTATAACATTTAATAGTCTAATTTATATATTTTCAATTTGTATTTAAGTTTTTCACATATTTTGGCGAGTGAAAAGTGAGTTGCAAAAAAGTGTAGCATACTTTTGAGCGCAGGTATTTTAGTTTATTGTTTTGGTCTGGTTTTTATTGATTTATTTATTTGATGTCGGCCAAAAAATGCAAATAAAATTAAGCAACATAATACGTTATCAAATTTATGCGAGTTATAAATAGAAATTTAAGCTGAAAGCATAAAAAAAGAGTTTAAAAATTGAAGTTGTAGAAAGAGCTTTGAGTTTTTTGTAGTGTTAAAAGTTCTGGGCGACAGTTGAAGCAGTTTTGAGTTGAAATCAGTTGAGTTGAGTTGTGACTTGGCATTTTAGTTGACTTGACTTGCAACACGTTGCAAATACCCATTAAAATCTGCATGCGTTATTCCCGCCCCACAAAGAATATCCCAACTTAACCCAAAAAAAACCTCAATCCCAGTCTATAAAAACAAAAAAACAAAGCCAACTAACACTTAGACGTAAGTTTAATGTTTTACTAACAACAAATTGCAGTTGCAATGCCACTAAAAAAATTAGATTAAATTAAATTAAATGAAAAGAAAATAGAAAAACTTGAGCTCACATTCAATTTGTTGTTAAGGCAATTTTTTGGCAACTTGGCAACTTGGCAACTGGCAAATTGGCTAAAATGGCGCTGTCTAAGCGTCCGCTTAGCAAGGAGACGCCCTTGGTTGACAGCAGCAACAACAACAGCAACAACAGCAACAGCAATGGCAGCAGCAGCAGCAACAACAACAACAACAACAATGAGCATGAGACGGCAATTAAACGACGCAAACGTTGCAGTCGCGATGATGAATTGACAGCCGTCAACAACAACAACAACAATAACAACAGTAATGTGAATAACAACAACATTAACAACAACAACAACACATTGCCACAGAAGAAGCGACAATTGGGCTTAAATCTGTTGCCCAAAATCAACGAAACAACAACAGTTGCTGCCGTGCAACAACAGCAACAAACACAAGACGTTGCCGATCAGGACGATGAAACTTTGATACGTGAAACGCAGGCGGCTTTGAAAAGTCTCTCGGGCAGTTGGCCAGATGCCCGCACGAATCTGTATCGCTTGCAGGAGCAGGAGGATGAGAATCCGCCGCCATTTCAAAATCTGTTCGAGGAGAAACAAAAGTATGCAACGGCAACAGCAACAGCTGAAACTGAAACGACAAATACAACACTTTTGCTACGTTTTCACCGGCAAAAGGAGAACGATCAGGCGCGTTTGAATGCACAACAACAACAGCAGCAACAGCAACAGCAAAAGGATACGCTGGAGGCAACAACAGCTGCTGCTGCTGCGGCTGCGGCCGCTGTTTACGCCCAGGCAGCAGCAACATCGGCGTTTAAGCCGCCAATTGATATCATCAAACGCAACGGGCAATTGGCCGCCCTTGGCCACGCCCACGCCCATGCCCAGGCACAGGCGTACGCCCATGCCCAGTATACATCCAGCTACAATGCTGCCGAGGCATATTATGGCTATGTTGCTGCCAGTCAACAGCAACAACATCAGCAACATCAGCAACAACTCTGTTTGGACACGCCGCAGAGTCGCAGCTTTGACATGGTTGCCACCCAGTTGCATTCGCCAACGGAACGTTGCATTAAGGGCGCTGCCACGCCCCCGCAAAAGGAGCTGCCATCGCCGCTGGTGGATGCGAAGCAATATACGATATTGCAGCCGGCGGGAATTGGCAGCCGAGCGGCGTCTGTGATGCAGGATATAGCACGTGAGGGCGTTGTGGGCGTGCCGCCGCTAGTGGCAACGCCGCCACCAACAGCAACAGCAACAACAGCAACTCCAACAGCAACAGCAGCAACAGCAACAACAACAGCAGCAACACCATCGCCATCGCCGAGTTATTCGCCGAGCAGTCAGCATCGCGGTAAGTTGTCGTTGTCGTTGTTGTTCCAAAACTAGACACACCAAAATAAAAATATAATATAAATAAATATCAACTAAAAAATATAAAAGGTGCCCCAAAAGTTCTATATATAATAATAAACACCAAACACTTTCCCGCACTCCAAACCAAAAATAAAATGTCAAAACTTGTGCTTTCTTGAAAAAGTACAGTCTCTAATAGCGCACAGCGTTGATCTGGCAACGCTGTGGCAGCGTTACACGGTACACGGTACACGGTTTTACGGTATTCCGCTACCGTTTTTCACTTGATTCTCATTTCGTTTTGATTGATCGATCGGCTGCGAAACTGTGCGAAACTTCTTGTTGCATTGAGTTTTAAGACTTCAAAATTGGCAAATATTTTCTCAGACAGAGAGAGAGAGAATTAGAGAGAGGGTGTCAGAGACAGAGACAAAGAGAGAGTGAGAGACAGAGAAAATTATCTTACACACACACAAACTTCAACTATTTTTAAGTGACGCTCTAAAATGTTGTTCTAACATTTCTAAAAGCAAAACAAAAAAAGAACATTTAAAATATACAGGGGTGTCACGGAAATCGCTTTCGCTTGAATTTCACTTAAATTTCATACAAATTCAATTGAATTTGTATGAAATTTAAGTGAAATTCAAGCGAAAGCAATTTCTGTGGCACCCCTGATATATTTCATGTCTTGTTTTTCACTTTAAAATTTGAACTATATTTTTTATTGATGAGCATTTTAAATTATTAAATTTGTGCCCCAAGCGAACACGTTTCTTTAAGAACAAATGTGACTCAATTAATTATATACTAATTCATATTTCAATTAATAATTTTATTTAATAAATAATTTATCTTAAGCTAGATTCTGTAAAGTTTGAAATCAACAACATTTTTTTATCATTCTTTCCAAAACTCTTCATTTAAATAATTTATTTATATATTATATTTATTTATATTTTAAATTTAACAATTATACTTTCATTATCCTAAGTTAGAAACTTGAAAAACGTTGAACAATTTTTTAGATAATTAATAATTAGTTATAGAATTTGTGTATAAAATATTTTGGTATTTTTTAAAACAAAAAACTCTGGAGATTTGGAGAAGACAATTGCTTTTGGAAATAACCAAACAAAGTTTGAATTTTTCGAAAATATATTTTTTTTTATTTTATATATATTTTACATATATAATATTTAATATACTTTATGTATATAGTCGACTGCCATCAATTTGTTTAAAAGCTAACGAATATTATCATTTGTAAATTAAATATTTAAGCTATAATGGATATCATAATTAGTATCTTTATTTGTATAACATATATTTTAAGTATTTAACAATATTTTATATTAATTATTATTATATTAATATTATCATTTTTTTTATATTTATGTTTATTATGATGTTAGTTAAATTCATAACTAATTTAATAATAATTTTATTATTATCATCGTTATAATTTGTATTATTATTTTAATTATTATTATTATTTGCACATTTAGCTCAAGTGTCAGTCTGCCCCTCCTCCACCTGCTTCTGCTCCCCCTCCCTACACACACACACACACACACACACACACTTCATCTCCCTCCACCAGCAAAAAATAGAGCTCTTAAAAGACATTAAGCGATTTTGTCGTTATGAATGTTGCCTGTGTCATGTGGGGTTATTCAGGTTATTCAAATGGGCGAAGGGGCGGTGGTTGTGTTGGAGGCGGGGCTCACACACACCCACACACACACACACACGCAGAGACAAGACAAGACAACAACTAATGGCTTGTAAAAACCCTTTATGAAACCAACAACAACAACAACAACACACATATTCACAATTTAGAGATGACAAAATTTCGATGCTTCACTTATAAAGAATTAAAAACAAATTCAAATACCTTATTTATAGAAAACTATTGAAATTACAGGGTATCTATTAAAAAGACTCATGTCACTTAAATATGTAAATATTTTTTATTTAAACACAATTCTTTAAAACATGTTTTATCCGCATTTGACTTGAAAATATGCGAGAGATATGGCAACGCTACCACATTTTCTTTTTATTCATAGAACGCAAAAAAGTTAGTACTCAATATATTTCAAATTTTCTTCATAATTTTCAAATTTTAATATGAAATTCTCTTCTCGGTATGGCAACTCTCGTCCTATTATTTTGCTTATCTACAAAAAAAAACATTTTTTAACAAAATCTTAAAAATTAGATTGTTGTTCTCGGTATGCCAACTCTCTTTACTCCCTGATTTTCTACTTTTTATTTTGATATGGTAACTTTATAATTTTATTTTCATGCTCTTTACTTGAACATCCCTCAAAATATGCCTTAAAGCACATCGTTAATAAAAAAATTCATTGAAAAGTGATTATATTAACAATTGACGTTTAAAATGTGATTGATATGGCAACTCTAGTGACAATTTCGTTGCTTGTTCATTTAAAAAGTGTAAATGAAATGTGCATCTGTTTTAAAACTTAGCCATAACGCTGTTAATTTTATATCTAAGTTACTCTTTCTAAAAGAATTTTGCATTGATCTGGCAGCTCTGTTTTTTCTTTTTTTTTAATTTATTTTGTTTTTTTTGTTTAGAAGACTTAGAAATATTTCTTTTTGCTGTCTTTCCAAATTAGGCGTTTTTCAAAGCGCTTTGGTTTGTGTTAACAATCGATTGTTGTTATCGATAAAAAGAAAATCAAAATATGTCTGTAATAAATTGAGCTATTAGAACTAAGTTAAAAAACCATACTTTTGATCATGTTTATTAATGCATATAAATAGCGATATATTTATATTAATTATCGATATATTTATCGATACATATCGATTTATGTATCGATAATTCAATTATTATTATTAGTATGAGCATTGAAACTTAGATTAAAAAAAATATATTTTTGATGAGTGGGAAATTTATGTACATTTCTTAAATATTGACATATTTATCGATACATATGCAGCATACATTTATCGATAATTCAATTAGTTATCATAGTAATCAATTAATAAGGTATTTTGATGTAAAATGTATAGAAAATAATGATAAAATTTATGCAATATTTTCGATAACATTTTCGAAATATATTCACAAGATATGGGAGCATCTCTAATACACACACTCACACACACACACAGGCACACCACTAGACACACACACACATACAGTGGCTTCTAGTTGAGTGCCTCTTTTGGTTTTTGGCCTTTTCACTAATTTCAGCGCATTGTACAATTTATAAAATTGAACTTGTTGTCGAAAAACTGAGCGCACACACACACACAATGACTACACACGCACACACACACAGGCACACACACACACACACACGCTCAAAATGATTAGATATAAAGGAATATGAAGCACGTTTTGTAAACCACTTTTGCATATTTATTTTGTCATTATGTAGGCATTAATATGCTGTGAGCTCAACTTGGGCACAAAAGTTGGAGTGCCTTTAAGCCAACAACACACACACACACAGCACACACAACACACACACAGCACACACACACACACCACACACACACTATGGTATTCATATAATTTGAATGACTTTTTAAATAGTTGCACAAGCAGAATTTGCACATGGAAAGATACAAAGATACAAGCACGTAATAAGTCATTAGCCTGGTTGTTGTTGTTGTTGTTGTTAGCTAATGTGGCTTATTAGGCTTAAGCCAAACAGCTAGCTGAAGACTCTAGGGCTGAGTGGGCGTGGCTTTAGGGGGTTAGCGACTGCAGCAACTTCGAGTTGCAATCTGCTTTTATTTTAATTAAATTCTAATTAGACTCGAGTTTTTGCAGTTTGACATTTTGAACGTCCACGTAATAGACACACACATACGCACACACACACACTTATATATACTAAACACACACATGCCAAAATATTTCGAAAAATATTTCATTAAACCCCTTTAAAATGCTGCTGTTGCTGCCGTTGCCGTTGTCTGTCTGTCTTTTACGGCAGCAACATCTCATCTTTGCGGGATCGTGTGTGCGTGTGTGTGTGTGTGTGTGTAGTGTGTGCGTGTGTGTGTAGTGTGTGTACTGTGTCTAACATTATCTTTGAGAATTTGTGCTTAGAAGGCCAAGTTTAGACGTGGTCTGGTCTGGATTTTTCCAAAACTGCCTGGCTGCCTGGCTTTTTTCAGGTTGTTGCTGTTGTCGCACCACCAACAACATGTCAACTCTCTGTCAGTGTGTGTGTGTGTGTGTGTGCGTGTGTGTATGCCTTTTTAAAGTAAATAATGCAAAGCTGTTTTCCATCAAATTTTAATTAATTATTTAGGCAAAAGAATTCGTTGCGCGTTCGTTGATTCTACACAACATATTGTTGTTGTTGTTGTTGTTGCCGTTGTTCATTTTTCTATTTACGACTAGTTGTTGTTGCTCTCTCTCTCTCTGTCCCTCTCTCTCTCTCCTTTTCTGACGTGTGCGTTGTCAGCTGTAAATTTTGTTTAAAATTTTTCGTTTTGCTGTCAAGTTGTCGTCCCAATTTTCTCCGCCCCCCTCCACCCCCCATTTGCCACAGAGTTTTCCACAATTTTCCACATCTATCTAACGTACTCCTTGACGCATTCACATAATTAATTAGAAATCCAGTTGCCTGCTTCATTCGCCTTCAACTCGTCAGTTTTTTTTTTTTTTTTTTTTTTTTTTTTTTTGGGCACTGTGCGTGTGTGTTGGTGTGTGCGTGTGTGTGCGTGTGTGTTGGTGTGTGTTTAGTTGATGGCTTGAATTTTGAATTTTCATGTCTTACTGTTGGTTACTTTTGTAGATGGCGCCAAATGCCCAACTCCGCATTGCACTGGCCAAGGACACGTCACGGGATTATATTCGCATCATCGCAGGTACAACAGACACTACACAACATACACTACAATACACTACACAACATACACTACACACATCAGTCTCGAATTGAGAATTGAACTCTGTTCTCTTCTGTTCTTCTTCTTCTGCTTATCTTGGCTTTAGTTTGTCGGGTTGCCCCAAACGTGATAAGGTCACCACGGAATGTAAGTGCGAATCAAAAAGTTTCCATTCATTTGTGTGTAGATCACATGTGCGTAGATCGCTCTCTCTCTCTCTCTGTCTCTCTCTCTCTCTCTCTCTCTCTGTATTTCTATCTCTCATCTCTGTATCGCTATCTCCTTAAAAACTATGTGTCTCTCTATTTAACTCTCTATATTTACGTCTGCCGAACTTTAACCTCTTAACTCTCTCTCTCTCTTTCTTTCAAAGCTTTAAAGCTCTTTCTTCACATTTATGTATGTCTGTGAATGCTTAGTGCTGATGCGCTATCTCTCTCTCTCTCTCTCTGTCTCTCTCTCTCTCTCTCTACCCCTACTCTTCTCTTCAAAAGAATCTTATCGATAGTTTCCGTTGTTGGCTTATCTCTCATCACTAGCTTAAGTTCTCTAAATCTCTCTCTCTCTCTCTCTCTCTCTCTCTCTCACACTCTTTCTTTCTCTTTTTCTGTCTATACGCTGCCACAACCTCAACTTTCTCTTATAATTTTTCGTCTTTTCTCTTACTTGACAAATCGTTGAAAAATGTTATTCTTCACTCTCTCGCTTGAGCTTTTAAAGCTTTATGCAGCTTATTGATAAATCTAAAGCTTTTAATTGACAATTTTATTAAATTGTTGATAAGCTTTCGAGTTGACTTTAAGGCAGCTGAAAGCTTTTAGTTCACTCTCTTTTTCTCTCTGTGTATCTAAACTGTATCTTTTCACTCTCTTGCTTTTACCTCTTTAAGATCTGTCACTTTCTCTTTCTCTCTCTCTCTCTCTCTGTTCGCATAAGCTCTTTCTCTCCCTCTCCCTCTCTCTCTCTCTCTCTTTCTATATCTGTATCTCTTACCTTTTATCATACCCACTCTCTCACACTTTCTCAAACTTCCATTCTAACTCTTTTTCTCTCCAAACTGAATGATGAAAGCTCTACTGTCTCTCTCACTCTGAATCTCTCTCTTACTCTTCGTTGCTCTCTCTCTCTCTCTCTGTTTCTCTCTAGCTCTTTCTATCTTAGTACTTCACTAAGATCTCTTAGTCTTTCTTTTTGCGTGCTAGAAACTCTGATGAACTTAGCTATAGTCTCTCTCTCTCTTTCTCTCTCTCTCTCTCTCTCTCTCTCGCTCTCTCTGTCTCTATTGATGTCTTGTGCCTGTGATTGTAGTTGGTAAATAGACTGCCTGCGTTAGCCTTGTCTTGTCGTGTCCTTAGCCATTTTTTACCAGTTACCGCTGCCAACTTAACTAATCACACATTCAAAAATCGTCCCTCCGGCCTCGTTTAACGGCTCCCCACCTCACACACCTGCCCCGTCGATAACACAACAATCGATCGATCGATAACAAAAAAACGATAGTGTTGGCGCTGCACGAACAGATACTGAAGTGCCCCACGGCCGGATGCAACGGACGGGGCCACGTGCAGCCGCATCGCAGTGTCCATCGGAGTCTCTCCGGCTGCCCGAGGGCGGTTCGTGGACGATCGGCAAGTCGACGACAGTTGTTGTCGACAGCGGCAGCGGCAGCGGCAGCTGCTCGTTATCAGGCGATAGGCGATAAATCGATAGCGAGGCCGATACCGATACCGATACCAATACCGATAGCGATAAAAATCCTAGACAATATTGTTAGCGATAACGATAACGATAACACTCACCACAAGCGTATCGATAACGATAACGATAACACAGCAGGTGCGTTCTATCGCCTGTCTGTTGTCCATGCAACAACAACAACAAATTCTCGTTAAACTCATTTCTCTCTCTCTCTCTCTCTCTCTCTCTCTTTGTCTTTGTCTCTCTCGCGCTCTCTCTCTCTGTCGCTCTCTCATTCTGGGGCTCTCTTGTTATCTTTGTTTATCTCTTAACTCACTGCTTCTTCTACTCCCAACTTTTCTCTCTCTCTCTCTCTCTCTTCTCTCTGTCTCTCTCTCTCTCTTCCTTTCTCTCTCTCTCTCTCTTTTGGCGCCGCGCAGCTGGAGAACTGGAGCAGCCGGAGAAGGAGCTGCATCCGCTGGACAAACTCAAAATCAGCTCCACTCAATTTCTAAACAACAACAACAACAGCTGCATCAACAACAACAACAACAACAGCAACAATAACAAAACGATGCCCATTATTAAATCAGAGTACAGTCCCGTTGCCAGCATCAAGTCGGAGTACAACAAAAGTCCGATGCACTCGTATCTGGCGAACGATGTTGCCAGTGCGATTCCCGCCGCAGTTGCAATTCCCGCTGGCAGCGCACGCGGCAACAGCAACAACAACAACAGCAACAACAACAACAACAACAGCAGCAACAACAGCAATGCGAGTGAGCCGCATTTGAGTCGCTTTGTTGGTCTGCACAGTCCACATGCCCACCACCAACAACAGCAGCAGCAGCAGCAGCAACAACAGCAACAGCAGCAGCAACAACAGCAGCAGCAACAGCAGCAGCAGCAGCAACAACAGCAACATACGTTGCATCAGCAACGTGGTCCTTTTATTGAGGGCAATGCCAGTCACGATGCCACAGATCCAGCCAGCTACCACACGGAGCACCAACAACAGCAACAACAGCAGCAGCAACAACAGCAACAGGCGGATGAACGACAGCAGCAATATGAGCAAATGCGTTATGCACACGATGCTGCTGCTGCAGCTGTCGAGCAACAACAACAACAGCAGCAACAACAACAGCAGCAGCAGCAACAGTTGCTCGCCAGCAACAATCCGAGCAACGGCGAACTTTCACCTGTCACCGCACGCAGCGCCTATGATCCGCACACGCACTCACATCCGCATCCACATCCGCATCCACATCCGCATCCGCATCCACATCCGCCCACTTCAGTGGCGCCCGTGTTTGTAGGTCTGGGCGTTTCCGATCCCGTTGCCGCCGGCACAACGGGCTTCGAGCGCTACGATCCCAATTGCTGTCCCAGCACCGGACAGCGACAGCTGGCGACGGCAGCAACAGCTGCTGCTGCTGTTGCTGGTGGCCCCGGCAACATGTATCATTATCTGCCCCAGAGCGCGGATGATTTGCAGGCGCAGCAGCAGAAATATTTGCAGGAGCAACAGCTGCTGATGGCCAAGGCCGAGCACGAGGAACTGGCCAATGGCGGCGGTCCAATCTATCCACGTCCCATGTATCATTATGATCCAACAATGGGTCCATTGCCGCCGGGCTTTTCCGCCATCAATTTGAGCGTGAAAATGGCAGCAGCTCAGGCGGCAGCAGCAGCAGCTGCTTATCAAAATCAACAGCAGCAACAACAGCAGCAGCAACAGCAGCAGCAACAACAGCAACAGCAGCAGCAACAACATCACCAGCAACAACAACAGCAACAGCAACAACACAGCAAACAAAGCAGTTCACCCACGCCTACAATTGTGGGCGTGGCAGCGCCAGCTGTTGATCTATCCGGCGCCACATCGGTGACATCATCGGCCAGTCCGCACGGCTTCAACTCGCCCGCTTCGCACCAGCAATACAACAACAACAACAACAACAACAACCAGCAGCGCATGGGCAACGGCAGCCCACAGCCGGGCGCCAGTCCCAACATCGCCAGCCCCCAAGTGCCCAGTCCGCAGGGTCAGACGCTGGACTTGAGCGTCACACGTTTGCCGCACAGGTGAGACGCAAACCCAACGCCCCCCTCCCCCCTCCCACTTCCTCCCTTTCCTGTACCCATTTTCAGCAGCATTTTCCGTACTGAACGCAGCAAATATTTACTTTTGAAAGTCACTTTTAATGGGTATTTTCAGTATTTTGTAGTATTTTTAAGGAACTTTTTGTGGGTTTTTTTTTTGGTATTTTTAGTATTTTGTTTGTATTGTCTGGCTAACATTTCGAGGCAATTTTTGATGAGTATTTTGGGCATTTTAGGGCGTATTTTCAAAATTTTATTTATTATTTTTCCACTTTGCTTTTTGTGGACATTTTAGGAATTTTTTTTTTTTTTCTATTTAGTATTTTTCTGGTACTGTCTGGCAAATATTTTGAGGCAATTATTGATTAGTATTTTGGGTATTTCTTGGGGTATTTTCACAATTTTATTTATTATTTTTCCACTTTGCTTTTTGTGGATATTTTTTTATTTTTTTTTTTTTTTATTTCATTTAGTATTTTTCAAGTACTGTCTGGCCAACATTTTTAGGCAATTTTGAATAGGGGTATTTTCAGAATTTTATTTATTCTATTTACACTTTGCTTTTTGTGAGTATTTTTAGTATTTTTTTCTTTTTTTTTTTTCTATTTAGTATTTTTTTTGGTACTGACTGGCAAACATTGTAAGGCAATTTTTGTTCATTTAAGAGCGTATTTTTGTAATTTTTAGAATATTATTTATTTAGCTACTTAAACTCTTTACAATTCATTTTTTTTTTTTTTTTTTTGGAATTGTCTAAAAAACACATTATTTTAATTTTTTGTTTTTTATTTTGCTTGGTATGTTTTTGGTATATTTTTTTTTAAAGCACACACTTTTAAGTATACTTCGAGTTTTACAACAATGACAAAGTCAAGTAAATGAAACTCTCCCCATTGAACTCGGCAAATTTGGAAGCAACAGTTATGAAATTTGGTTTACAGATACTTTTAGACTTTATTTAGATTAGGTTTGTATGAATTTTAGCATATTGTAAGTTTAACTCAAGTTAATCGAGTTTAAAATATATTAGGTATAAAATTTTTTGACTTTATAACGTTTTATTTTGTTGAATATAAGAAATATGGCAAGTTTAACCTAAGATAATCAAAACAACGGGTCTCTAAACTCAAGGAATACATAAATAATTATTAATTAATAGTATATAGATACTATATACTCACTATAAAGTCAGATTTTGCATTAATCTCACTAAAGTTAAGCACATTATG
This sequence comes from Drosophila suboccidentalis, assembly GCA_037043435.1. Lineage (NCBI taxonomy): Eukaryota > Metazoa > Arthropoda > Insecta > Diptera > Drosophilidae > Drosophila > Drosophila suboccidentalis. The sequence continues at coordinate 2,334,094 of JBAMBK010002405.1, forward strand.
TGTTTTATTGGCATTTTTCAGAGATTTTAAAAGATAGAGTTACTAAATTTGGTATATAGATAATAGGCATCCTTTTGTATTATAAATTAATATTAGGACAATATTTAACAAAATTAGAGTGAAGTTTATTCAATAGTTTAACTCATTTAATTGTTTCATTTGAATAGCATCATCACGAGTCCGCAGTACGGCGCGGACGGCCTTGTCGTTGGTCACGGCCAGGGCTTTGGTAGTGCGGCGCCCGGTTCAATTGGACCAAACGGACCGCCTCGTTCACCGCAAATGGAACCGGTGGACTTTAGCGGACCGCCGCGTCCGCTTGGCTTCGGACTGGTGGGTCACATAAGCGGTCCGCGGCCCTACAGTCGCGAATCGACGCCCGACAGCGGCGGCTCGCACTACATTGAAACGTACCGGGATCCAAGTGGTAAGATTTATTGAATTACTCAAATTATTAAATTCTACATTCGATTGTTATTTATCTTGTATACTTAAGGCTACTCACCTCATCCTGGCTATGGCATGGTAGTGCAATCGGACTATCCACCAGCCGGCTATCATGGCTACGGCCCCGCCGCCTATCAGTGCAGCAATCCGTATGCAACAGCCGTCGGACCCGGCGGCTATCCGACGCCCGTTTCCGGCGGCTATTCGCCCAGTCCGGCCACCTGCTACTCGATGCCACCGCCGCAGCACATACCGCAACACGACAAGACCAAAGATGGGTGAGTACTCTCTTCTTTCTCCATCTCCGTCTCCATCTTCATTTTCATCCTGCTTTTGTCCCATAATGAAATATGCAATTATCATAAATGACACCAAATGTGACTCTACCTGCCCTAGATGCTTTTCCATCCAGCCAACTATCCCTCCTCATTCACATTTCACTCATCCGTCACTGTCCGGCACGTGGCACAGTGGTTACAGCTACTATGCGCTTATTATGAAATTTCTAAAAAAAAAAAAAAAAAAAAAAAATTTAATTTAAATGAAGTAATAATCATTAAAAATTGCAAATATTGCGTCAAATTTACTTTAAAACTTGGTTTCAATGTTATGAAAAAATTAGTTTCCAATTTTCCTTTAAATTCTAAACTCTTCTCAATTCTAAAAAAAAAAAAAAAAAAAAAAGTGAGTAAAATTAAATTAAAGTTTTAAGTATTTCCCAAAAATTTGCAATAAAAATACATTTTAATCTTTTTAAAACATAAGTTTAAATTTGCTTTCTAATTTTCTTGCAATTACTTCAAAGCATCGCTCTGATTAAGTTGTTAATTCCACATATGTTTACGAAAAATATATAAAAAATCTACGATTAAAGTCGCGAATTTATTTTCCTACATTTATTTTCGAAATCTATTCAAAACATAGCTCTGATTAATCTTTTAATTCTACATATGAAAAAATATATGTACATTTATAACATCTTAAATTTTAAAAGTTTCCTTTCCAGAATATTATTGAACTTTTTCATTTATTCAAAGGCTCCCAATGATATTTTTAACATAAATAAATCAAAACAAAATTGTATAAGTTGAATATTAAATGAACACTGAATGAATTTGCATTAAAATAGCCATCAAAATTCAAAATATTGACTGCAAATTGAAAAAATTCGTAAGATTTCAAGCAAAGTTTCTTTCTAAATACTCGAAAAATCATCTCAAATGATGATAATTGATGATAATCTGTCATAATTTAATGACTTGATTTTCAAAGAGTTTTTCAACTAATTGCGTGCCACTGTGCATACTATGTATGTGTCGTATGTATGTATGTGTTTTTTGTCTGCGTGGACAAGTGGCTTTAATATTTATGATTACGACTATGCAGACGCAAAGCGCTCATAAAACGCCGCCCAAGACAAAGGCTGGAAGCAACACACACATTAGCCAAACCCAAACCCAAACCCAATCCCAATCCCTCTTGACCCGCCTCCTTCCACTTTTAACACTGTTGAATTTAATAAAACTTTAAAAGGCAAGTGCGCAAAGTTGTGCGGCTTATCTGTTATCTGTTGGCCAACAGTTGGCCAAATTCTCAGACTCAGACAGACTTAAAGCCAAACTAACGATGGGATTCAATTGCTTGTTCTATTCTTAGATTGACGGGCTGCTCTCGCTCGGATCGCAATCATCTGCAATCGCATTCGCAGGAGCTGAAGTGCCCGACGCCCGGCTGCGATGGATCTGGCCATGTCACCGGCAACTACTCCTCGCACCGCAGCCTCTCCGGCTGTCCGCGGGCCAACAAGCCCAAGAGCAAGCCACGCGATGGCCAGGACTCGGAGCCGCTGCGTTGTCCCATCCCCGGATGCGATGGCTCCGGCCACTCCACGGGCAAATTCCTCTCACACAGAAGGTGAGTTCCACTTAAAAATCAATTTTATTTTACTTAAATTATTATTAATTTATCAATATTATTTGAATTAAGTATGAAACGATATGTTTAAGTTTAAGTTTTTATGCGTGCGCCTTAGAATTCTCAACTGGTTTTAGCCTTAAAGAGGCGACACCATCTATAAATTTTTAAGTCATATTTTACATGCATGCGCTTTATAATTCCCAACTTGCATAGTGTATTTCAAGATTGAAACGAACTTAAATATGAGCTACAAATTTATTTTGGAATAAGTTCCAAATTTTTGTGTACTCAACAAATGATTCCGTCTTTTAATCCATAAACTTACTCAAAGTGTTCCAGAAATTGTGAAAAGCGAACTTGAAATTAGATTTTGTGTTCTCAATTTCGGAAAATTTGAAAATTCGTTTTTACTCGATTATGCCCCGTTTGAAGTACGGATATATATATGTATTTTTTTGGCTTATCTTATGCCTATGTATACCCATCTCAATTGCAGTGCATCGGGTTGTCCCATTGCCAATCGCAACAAGATGCGCGTCCTCGAAGCGGGCGGCACCGTGGAACAACACAAGGCCGCCGTCGCAGCTGCCACGGCCATGAAATTTGATGGTGAGTTTGATTTCTATTTTTCACACTTAAAAAAGTATTGATAAATCAGTTTTCAAATTAACAAAAGCTTGAAATTAACAACTAAATTATTTTAAATATTAAATCTGAAACTTAAAAAATTATACAAATATACAACATTTTTGAAAAAGTTAGAAACAGAAAACATTTTCAGGAATAACCCAAACTTTTTAAAATTTGTTTTAAAATTTAAAATCAAATTGATAATTCTTAATTTCTTAATTAACGAAAGCGACAAATTAAAAGAAAATAATTATTAACTTTAAAACTTAAAAGATAAGGAAACTTTTAATGAATGCAAAGATACAAATATCCAACATTTTTGAAAAGTTTCAAGTCAAGAAAAGTTTTATTATTTGTCAAATTTTTTAAACGTAAATAATTTACATTATTTACAAAATTTCATTTACTTATTTCATAAATAATTTTATTATTTTTGCAAACTCGGTTCGAATTTGATACAACGACAATTACAATAATATTCTAGGGTGCCACAGAAATCGCTTTCGCTTGAATTTCACTGGAATTTGTATGAAATTTAAGTGAAATTCAAGCGAAAGCGATTTCTTTGGCACCCCCGATTAATTAAATTAAATGTCAAGGAATCATACTCATTACATATTTTTCCATCTCTTTTCATCTCTCTCTCTCTCTCTCTCTCTCCTTCTCGACTCCTCCACCTATCTCTCTCGCTCTTTCTGTTTAGCCTGCACCACAGTTGGCAGTCAGGGCATCAAGAAACCCAAGTTCGATGAGGTTACGATGGTTTATCCCAAGGGTTATACAGGTAAGTCTTCATTGCGATCCCACACATATCTATCTCTCTCTCTCTCTCTCTCTCTCTGTACTTCTCACTCATGAGATATTTTTGTTACTATCTATCTATCTTTCTCTCTCTTGCGTGTTTTCTGTTATGAACTGGGCTTGTCATCAAGTTGGCAACACATACAGAAGAAGAAGCATTCCGAATGTCAGAGATGACACTCTTGATACTTGAGCTATCGATTAATGTTCAAATTCGAGTGTAATTCGATTTTATTCTATGACATTTTGTGAACTCTCTCTCTCTCACTGTCTCGCTCGCTCTTCTGGCCTGTTGTTGCTCTCTTTGCGCTCTCGCTCTCTCTCTCTCTCTCTCGTATTGTACATTTTCGGTTGGAATTTTGTGTGCGTGTGCTAACGTCTAACAAAAAAAGAAAAGAAAAGAAAAAAAAAACAAGGAACACTTTACTTTTGACTTACGTTTATCATTTATGTTTCGGTTCAACATTTTCGGAATATGTAAGGCAAAAAAATACCAAAAAAATACCAAAAAATACTAAAAAAAATACTAAAAAACAAAAAAAAAATATTTTATCAAAAAATAAAGTGCAATTGCTTTTTTTTTGCGTAATAGCCTTGCGTATACAAAATACTAAAAATACCGCATTTGCATACCTTACGACAGACGACGGGCCTCGAGATTTTCGCCAATCCCGGTACATAACATGAACCCGACGCCCGATACTTAACTCCGAGAATAATTCTCGATATATACACACGATATACATCTTATACACACTTAAATTCTAATTTTAATTCTGGTTTTTCCTTCTTTTTATTTCGTTTCATGGTTTTGTCGTTATCTTTTAGATTACGCGACGTTTTGTATCGGTGCTGAGTATCTACTGTAAATAGGCAAAGCAAATACTGAAAATAGATCACATATGTATATACCAAAAAGAAAAAAAAAATACCAAAAAATATACAAAGAATACCAAAAAAAAAAAATAACTGAAATGCAATAAACAATAATAGTGATCCAAAGAAAAAAAAATACTAAAGATTAAAAAAAAAATACCGAAAGACAAGAACAACAACCAAAAAGTCACACAAGCAAATGATATTGATAATGATCCAAAAGGTAAGCTGTGTTATTTGCTATCTCACTCACACACACACCACACGCCACATCCACACACAAACATTCTCTCTCTCACACACACACACACACACATACATAAAGCTCCAATTGAGTTGCTAGCACACGCGCACATAGACAACCGTGGAGAGCTTTTTATTCAAAAAAAAAAAACATAATGAGCAAGCTTAACGTCCAAAGAGAACAAACAACAAGAACAACAACAAAATGTTGACAAAACTGTTAAATCATTCGGCAGAGAGCGCGCTTCAAATATACATACATACATATGTTTGTACTAACAACTGTTCTTTTATCTCTTGCTGCTTCTTCTACTCTCCCTCTCTGCATTAGGAGGCGGCGGATTGGATATTGTCATGAGCGGCGTCGGCGTTGGCGTTGGCGTCGGCGTCGGTGTCCCTTTGCCGCCTGGCATTAATAACAGCAACAGTAGCGTCGTCGGCGTTGGCGTTGGCGTTAACAGCGACAAAACAGCGGTCGGCAATGTTAATGTTAACGTTGGCGGCGGCAGCGATGATCTCAATACATTGGAGGCGGAAATATCGGAGCTGCAGCGCGAAAATGCACGCGTCGAATCGCAGATGATGCGCTTGAAATCGGATATCAATGCCATGGAGTCGCAGTTGAGCACCAGCGATCGGGTACGTAGGCTCAGGTTCGTTGATGGCAACAAATTTTGAGTATTTTACATATATCTAAAACATAACTAACCTCTAACCTAAAATTTGTATATGGGTAGTCCCAGAAAAAGTTCCACATTCGCCCAAAAAACGTAAAATTGTTCAAAAACTCACATCTTGTGAAATTTTTATCCAGAAATGTATTCAAATTTTGTATTTGCGCAATATACGCTACAAAAATCTCGGTAGGATGATTCTACATTGGAATAAATTCACTTTTTTCTATGATTCCAAAATGGACCGTTCGTATTCTATCGAATACACTAAGTGAAATAGTAAGATTGCAGCACGAACCATTTCAATACATAGAAATACAGTGAAACTTTCATAACTCGAACTTCTATAGAAGGTTTACCATACCTAAAAATCGTAAAATTGATCAAAAACTCACATTTTGTGAAATTTTCTTTCAGAAATGTATTCAAATTTTGTATTTGCGCAATATACGCTAGAAGAGATTCATTAGAGGGAGCATATCGACTCTACATTGGAATAAATTCACTTTTTCTAAAATTTTGATTGATTAAATTGACTTCCGAAATGGTCCGTTTGTATTCTAGCGAATACACTAAGTGAGATATTGAATGCTTGAATTAAAACAAGTTTTTTAAGTATTGCTTTCGATATATCGAATAAAATTCGTTAAAAAAATTCTTGTGAATATCTTGTACACGCTCGCGATCACTAATAAAACTTGTAAAATAAATAAAATGATAGTAATATATTAAATTAATTTCTATAAATGGAAAACTACATTATTTTATTATGGTTCAAAAGTATTTTCTTCCAAAATACTCGCCACATTTCGCTGACTTTCCAATTTTTCAAGAAGAAGTCAAAAATTACTTCAATTTTTTGTCGCGTTCGCGATGCTCTGTTTTTCTACAAATAATTCGTAAGCGACAAGTCCTCAAAGCTTGTCTTTTATATTTTAAATAATGTTGATAAAACACATTAGACACGTTAAAAACCATTTTTAAAAATGTTAATTTTTGAGCTTTTTTCTTCACTAAAGGCGTACGAATGTCGCGTTCGCGATTGTTGAACATAAATGTTCACAAACTGTTCATTATTGATCAATTTAAAGTTTTCTGTGCAAGTGGAAAATATGCCCATATGTACAATATGTACTATATATATTCATAAGTAGGCTAAGGCAACTTTCTTGTGGATTCTTCTGCTGTCCTGTCCCGACCTGGTCCTGTCCTGGTCCTGTTTCTGGTCATGCGCAGCGAAAGTTGCGACTTTGTCGAAAGTTTTTGGCACCTGAGCCCGCAGTCGGGGATTTTGCAGCTAAGTTGCGGCCACTTTTCAAGGACGTCTCTAAACTCGCTCGAAGTCGAAGTCGTAGCAACAATAATAAAGCGACTGTTAAAAAAAAAGTAATACACACACACACACACAGACAGACATAAAGAGTGGAAAATGGTGAAAAGTCGGCGCAAAAGTCGCCAAACAAAAGTTTTGCCAGCCGCCGTCGCCGTCGTCGTGTTAACTTTTCTACTTGGCAAATGTACTTTTTAACCCAAAACATGGCTAAAGAAAGTTAGGCGACGTCTGCCCCCTCGCCCCGCCCTGCCCTTTAACCCCTTCAAACAACTTTAGAATATTGAAATTATCGCGCGACCAAATAGAAAAGTTTTTGTTTTTTTTTGGCGCAGCCAGCAGCAGAAGAAGAAGCATAACTAACTTCCGTTTTCACTTGGAAATTAAACAGCATTTGCTTAACATTTGTTTAGGTTTTAGGTTTGTTTTTTACTTATGCATTTGGTGTCACGAAATGTCCAATGATCACGTGCAGCGCCCTCTGTTGTCCGATTTAATGCGCGCTAGTCGATTGCAAATGTACTTTCAAAATGGCGTCACAGCAGCCAATCGGATTGAGTTGCAGAAACGTCACAGGCAGCTGCAGTTGCCGTCGACTGCATCGAGCGACGAATCAGCGCCGAGCAGAGCTGAGCAGAGCAGAGCACACAACGCCACCCCTAAAATGTATTGCCCTCCTCCTTCTCCTTCTCCTCTCTCTCTTTGTTCTCCCTACCTAACATACCTACCTACCTAACAGAATGTGTTGTTGCTCTACGCATGCCATGTCCCTATACACACACGCACACACATATGCATATTTGTATGTGTGTGGTCATGCGCAGGCAGCTGCAACTTCACCCAGCCCACAAATGGTCTCCGCTGCTGCTGCTCCTCCTCTCTCACACTCGCACTCACACTCACTCCAACTTCACTCAATTGTCGGTCTCTTTGGTATCCATCCATCCGTCTGTCAGTCGTCGTCGTCGTCGTCGTCGTCGCAGTCGGCACCAAAGGCAGCCAACAAATCGCAGAGCGCCATTTGATTTGTGTGTGTTTGCTCCTAAAAACAGCACAAACTGTGCTACAACGTCAACGTCGACGCCAGCTGCGACGCGACGCCGGGCAGCATAACCTCTGTGGCCTCTCGGCTCAGAGCCCAGAGCACCTAAGGGAACTAAACGAGCGCAAGAAAAAATCGCAACAAAAAAAAAGTACGAAAAAGAAACGCTGGCAGCGGCAGCGACAGCGGCAGAGGCTGTTGGCTGCCTTTGTGCCCACTCTCCCACTCTCTCACAGACTCTCACACTCACACACTTGCTGGCTGGCTGGCTTGCTTGCTTGCGCGCTCGCTCTCTCTTGCGCTCTCACGTTCTGTGTGCGTGTGTGTGTGTGTGTGTGTGCTCGTGTGCAATCGTCGCTCGCATTCGTTCGTTTTGTTTTTGTTGCCGTTTGCCGTTTTATTTTCTTTTTTTTTTTTTGCTCTGCTGCGTTCTTATTGGAATTTCAATTGGCGTGTGTGTGTGTATGTGTTGTATATAAGCGCAGCAAATACAAATGAAGCTCCCTAAAATTGAAATCAATGAATCAATTGAATATATATGTATGAAATGAATCAACTTGGACCAACCAATTGGACACAAACACTAACACAAATGTGCGCGCTATCTCTTTTCTACATTTACAGGAGGCTTCTCCACTGAGCGCACATCAGCAACAGCAGCAACAACAGCAGCAGCAACAACAACAACGTGTTGTTGCATCGCCCAGCGGCCAATCGCCCTTCGCCGGCGTCTCCTCGACAACAACAACAACAACGGATCTTGTGCCCGGCGGCAACATGCAACATGTCACTGAAGCTGCTGCTGCTGCTGCTGGGCCACCCAATGCCAATCTCAACAATTATTACGAGAGCTTGCGCAACAATGTCATCACTTTGCTGGAGCATGTGCGTCTGCCACCGCCACCGCCACCCGGCGCCACAGCTGGCGCGGGAGCAGCAGCAACAACGGCAGCAGCAGCAGCAAGTGCACCACCAACCGTTGCCGTTGCCATGGACAATGGCTGCAGCAGCGGGTTAGGGGATCATCATACGGCAGCGGCAACTGCGTCGGCATATTCCACATTGTTGCCACCGCCACCGCCGCCACCAACGGTACCGGTGTCCGCAACGGTAACTGCCACGCCCATGTACGGACATCAGGGCGGTGTTGCTGCCGCCTGTGCACCAACAACATCATCAGCAGCAGCGCCGCCACCGCCGCCACCGCATCACGCCTATACGGTGCATCATCCGGGCGGTTATCATCCACACGGCCATCTGAATCATCTCAATCTGAATCATCATCCCCATTCGCATTCGCATCCGCATTCACATCCGCATCATGCGGCGCATCCGCACGAACACTTCGACTCGTACATCTCGAAGCTGCAGTCGCTCTGCGTGCCGCCCGATGTCTACGCCCTGCCCGAGGATGCGGGCAGACCCGTCTACAACTCGGTAAAGCCCACAATGCACCAGGACTACGGCAAGCTCATGCCCACGCCCATTTAAGGCGGCGTCTGAATATAGAAATTCTACATTCCTCATACAAACTTTATAGAATTTGAAAGGTTTTACTTAAATTTGAGATTACTAGAGATTCGTTTGACTACAGGGTACAGAACGGCGAGCATACTCTGAGCCTGTGTTAGATATTTTTTAGAAATTCCCATAAACTACTTTATAGAGTTTGAAAAGTGTTTACTTAATGTATTATAACTTATTTAAAGTATTATTTTAGTTTGACTACAGGGTAAAGCCATGCGAGCATACTCCTAGCCAAAGTTCGATTTTTCGCAATACCCTAGAAACAATTTAATAAAATTTAAATAGTTTAACTTACTGAATTTTATTCATCGTCTTCTTTTAACTACAGGGTATCGAAATATGAGCGTGCTTTTAGTCTGAGTCAGATATTTCTAACTTCCCTATAACATTTTTGTAGAGTACTAAAAAGTTTTACTTAAAGTAATGTATATTCTTGACGTTCGTTTGACTACAGGGTATAGAAAGTATATAAATCCGCGCATACTTATAGGGTATGAAGAGGCGAGTATGCTCGTTTTTGTTTCAGTGCCGGGTATAAATAATAAGAGCACGTTCCTTACTTTTTGAGTCCTGGCTACAAATGATCAGAGCATACTCGAATTTCTTCAAGTGCCGGGTATACAAAGGCGAGCATACTCGGCGGGTATTAAAAACTCGTATGATTTAACTGAATTCATGAACGTGTATGATTCGTGATTCCATCAATAGGTTAAAGAGTGAAGAGATAAGTTTACAGAGAGAAAGAGAGTGAGAGAAAGAGACAGAGAAGGAGAGAGGGAGAGGGAGAGGGAGAGAAGTTTAGAGTAGTAGATTGAGCTGTTCCACGTTTAGGTCCTAGGCGCTTTGTCGTGTTGATAAGCAAATTGTATAAATTATTAAATATCTAGAATAAAAAACTATAAATTAAATTCAATGTGCGCTTTCAGTTATTGTTCCAACAACAACTTCTTTTTTTTTTAGATTATATGTTTCTTAAGTATATATATATATTTGTAACTGTAACTGTATCTGTATCTAATACTACCTAGAAGCTAAATAATATGTAGGACATTTTTTGTTTTTGTTTTTTTGCTGTTGATGTCTGGTCAATTTTGTATAACAAGTTTGTGAAAAGTTGCCACAAACAACTTGAGAAAATGAATAAAAAACAAAGAAGAAAAGGTGGATAAAAAAGTAGAGAAAGCAACAGCTGATAAGTTTAGAAAGTCTAACACCAACGGAGTTAAATAAAAAGCAACAAAAATCTATGCAAATATAATCAACAATAAATTAAAAACGAATAAAAAAGAAACAAAAACACGTTTTTTTTTATAATGTTAAATTTTAGTACGTAAAAAACTATGGGCTCAACTGAGGCCCATGTCAAATAATAATCAACTACTATAAATAAGTGAAGTACAGTTATTACAAAACACACACACACACACACACAGAACACACAAACACTTCCACAAGCATAAAACTTAGATGCATAAGTTTTAATGTTAAAAAAAAAAAAAATATTCAAATCGATTGCGATAACAATTCGCATATCGATTAAAAGTAGTGTGCAAAAATTAAAAATTTAGTATCAAGAAGCAAAAAAAAATTACGAATACGAATAAAAAAAATGCAGTGCAATACATTTAAAAAAAAATAAAAACAAATGAAAAATGAAAAATGAAATGTTAAACTTAAGTAAAAAGTAGTTGATCAACCATTTTTTTTGTATTGTATTACGTACTTATAAATACTTATAAATAACTAAATATAACTATAAACTAAACTAAACTAAACCAAATCAACGGGAGCGAAATCCTAACCCAAAAGAAAAAAAAAGAAAAAGAAAAAAAAAACCGCAAGGTAATTTAGACGAATTTTAAACCAAAAAACAAAAGAAAACAAAAAAACCAAAAATAGCAGGCTTAAAAATTATTGTATTAAATAAAATTAAATGGATAAAAACATGAAAAAAAATTATTATAATAATAATAATGAAATGGAAAACTATAAATATATATTACGATAAATATAAATAACTATACATAAATAAATATATGTATTATGTATTGTATAACAAAAAGAATTCTGTAATTTACGAAAAATATTTTATGTGATCATTGTCTTTTTTTTTTTAATAATATTACAAGAAATAAATAATTCAAATACAAATAAAGGATATACACAATATCTGAGTTAACATTCTATTTTGGTTTTGTTGGGCGGTATGTTTAAAATTTTGAGACTATTGCTGAGATTAGTGTGTAGAATCTCAAACATTTTCCAAATTTTAAAGTTCTTGATTTTTGAAGAGTAATCACTGCGGACGGCAGTCCGCGCTAGTGACGAAAGCAGCACGAAGGGTGCGAAGGCGACTAGCATATACACAGGAAGAATGGAAAATTTGCTATGACTGTCCGATGAGAAAAAAAAAATTAATATATGGGCATTTCCAAGAAAGGTCCACCACGACGAAAAACGTAAAATTGATTAAAAACTCACATCTTGTGAAATTTTCTTCCAAAAATGTATTTAAGTTATTTATTTTATCAATATACGCTAGAATAAATTCAATAGGATGAACATATAGATTCTACATTGGAATAAATTCAATTTTTCCATATTTTTGCCTATTTTCTTAAAAATTGATTTTCAAAATGGACCGTTTGTATTTTAACGATTACACTAAGTCAGGGAGTAAGATTGTAACATAAACCATTTTAATATATAGAAAAATATTGAAAGTTTAATTAAAAACAAGTTCTAGAGCTGTTTCCGATATATATAATGAAATTTGATGAATAAACTTTTTGAATAACTACGTGGAAATCTTGTCACGTTCGCGATGTCGCGTAACAAATTACTAAGAAAATTTGTAAAATAAATAAAATGATAGTAACATATCAAAATTATTTCTAAAATGGAAAACTACATTATTTTATTATGGTTTAAGAGTATTTTCTTCCAAATTACTCGCCACATTTCGCAGACTTTCGCATTTGTCAAGATGAAGTCAAAAATGACTTCTATTTTTCGTCGCGTTCGCGATGCATAGTTTTCTATAAATAATTAAAAAACGACAAGTCTTCAAAGCTTGTCTTTTATCATAAAAATAGAGTTGATAAAATGCATTAAACACGTGAGAAAACATTTTTGAAAATGTCAATTTTTGGGATTTTTTTTTTCATTTAAAGTCGTACGAATGTCGAGTTCGCGATCCTGGAAATACCCATATACAAAGTAAAAAAAAAATGGCATTCGGCACTGCGCAAAAAGTTATTTTCAGGTGCAAAGAAGCTGAACCTTTTTGCGCCAAGTGCTGAATGCCATTTTTTTTTACTTTGTATATATTAATTTTTTTTTTTTGCATATATAATAAATTAACATATATAAAAAATTTAATATATTTCTTCACAAAATTGGATATCAGAAATTTTGGGGCATGGAAATGTTTTCGTCACTAGACTTTTACCTCGTAAAGAGGTTTTTTTATGGTATCTGATGCTGTCAGATAAATTGGCAAATTCTTTCTGTATTCAGTATTGAGCGAAATACAGTATTCTGCAAGCCAGTGTTGGTTAATGCGATTGTAAGTTGAAAAATTGCAATAGATAATGTGACCATGGAGGACAGCAATCATGCTAAGTTGCAATCCAGAAAGTTGACCAAAAAATAATCTTAAACCGAAAGATGTAATTTCAAAATTAAGATAAACAACGATAATGATGTGACCATGGAGGACAATAATCACTCTGAATTGAATCAAAGAAAGTGACAAAACAACGACAATAATGTGACCATGGAGGACAATAAATAAATTATTATTATAATAGCAGAAACATTAAAAAATATATGACCATGGAGGACACTTACAAACTACGCTGGCAAAGCATATAACAGTATTGATTAATTAAGTATTGGCAACAAAAAGTAAGTAAAAT